>BMAU01005757.1:0-57713 GCA_019973935.1 Trichonephila clavipes | reverse complement strand
ACAACCGCCTATTACAACCGCAACCGCCTGCACCGCCTGCACCGCCTTTACAGCAGAATCGGCTTTTTCACCTACTTATAATGAAATTTCTAACTATCTAAAATTATATGTCTGGCTCTTTTCTCCATTAAAATCTTTTAGGATTTTACAAATTATCTTGCCATTATTCATTATGTTCTGAATAAGGAAAATATTTCTAAATATAAATAAATTCTGACCTAATAAACATATAATTGTTTTTAAGTACAGTTTGGAAAATGCATTGAAATTAGTAGCGGGACAGGATTTTTACATATTATGAATGTGTTTTGACTGCCACTATGTTATATATTTATCTTTCATTCTTTTTACAGAATGAATAGAAGTCGTAAACAGTTTTGTCACAGTAAAATTAATTTTTGTTTTATATCCAGATTATACCATTATATTGATTCTGAAAATAATAGGTTAGTTTGACAAGCCATTATTCCACAATTTTGAAGCATTGAACATTTTTGAAGTTTTTAAAACTTTTATAAAATGCTAAATTATTAAAAATATTTAATTATTGTATTTCTTAGATTATTGGAAACAAAAAGTATAAAATTTAAAATATATCTCTTTGTTGAATTTTAATAATTATTTTTATGGCTAAACCTGAGAAAAACACAATTTTTTAAAAATATAACATTAAGATATTTTTAAAAAATAACTAGAGCTCTCAGACCTAAATCCATATGAACTTTTATAGAACATATGTTAGGGAATATTTACAAGATATTTCACGACTCTATCTAGAACAGGAAAAAAAACGCCTAAGGGATTAGAATACACTCTCATCTTCAAAATTAAAAATCTGAGAAAAACACATTTAAAATTTGTAAAGGCATAAAAAAATTCCAATGCCTGTAAAGCTTTAATTTTTCAATCTGTTACTATCCAACTTATGTTCTACATGAAAATTCTACTTGAAATATATATATAAATATGACTGAAAATATCTTTTCTAATTCAAAATTTTCTTCGACATAATATTGATAACAATTGTTAATTTGATCAATTATTCCATTTTATCAGAACGTTATATATTCTCAAGAGTTTTAAATGCAAAATATTTATACAGAAAATAGTAGTGATACAAACGTAATCCAGAAATCACCAAGATGGTAAATAATATTTTTTTTTTCTCAATTCCCCATCGTGGCAGGTAAGCAAGTTTAAGTTTTTGTTGCATGACTTTAAAATACTGTAATGTAGTACTACAATACATTTATGATAATGTAGTTTGTGGTACGTCAGGGAAATATTTAGTTCATTCTGCAACATTTGCATTCTGTAGTCAATTGTAATATCACCTGAAAGCTGGATTTTAGATTTACCATTTTCAGTCATATTCCATCCCTTTCAAGTATTATTTATCACAGCAGCCTGCGTACATTTTGGTCATGGCATTTTTCAAAAGGAAAAAAAATAATGAAAACAAAGTAAAGAGCTTTTAAATTATATAAACTATGTGTCAAAAAATAAATTGGTGTTTAAATCAATCTTAATTAAGTAAATGTGAGAAAACTCAAAAACTTAAAAACATAAGCAAACAGAAAGGATTTTAGAAATAAAAATTGCAGTTAATAGACATTTCACACGAAATAATGGATTGTGTTAAAAAAATATTTTTAATTAATTCAATCTAGGAATTCAAAAATGCTTTAAAATGAAACCGAATTTAAAATCAAAACTCAGAAAATTAAAATTTCTTAAAACCTAATTGGTTTTAGATCAGAAATTGAGCAAGTTTTCCAAATATATGAAATATATATATAATACTTATTAAATATATATGGGAATATAATCAATCGAAAAAAAAGCCAGAGTGCTTTGGGGGGTCTGGACCCAAGAATCCCTTCCCTTGTGAGCGCCACTGATTGAATGTGTATTATGTGTGCAAATGCTGACGTAGAGAAGGGGATTTTCTCTCATGCAAGTTGTTAAGTTGATTCGTAGCGAAAAAAATCATTCAACAGAAAAATATAAAGATAAAGATATAAATTTGCATAAATTAAAAATATTGAAATGACTTTTTATGTGTTATTGTTAATTAAAAATATAAAAAAATGCAGAAATCCATGTTTTATTTTACAAATTTATTCAGCATATATAATGCTACTACATTTTTTATAATTTTGTTAAATAAAAAAATAATCACTTTTACTTTTTACCTCATAATTAAAAAAATAAAAAAAATAACAGGAAAATATTCTTGAGTTTTCTTCGTCTGATATTCAACAATGATTACAGAGAGCTTCTGCATGGTTAAAATTGTAACACCCCGAAATAAAAATGTTCCTTTTAAAAATTTTTTAAAGCTCTTAAAAATAACAGGAGAAAAAAAAATAAATTTTCTTTTGCTTATACATATATTAAAAATATTTTTCAACTTTGAATGAGTCATTACTTTAAAACTTTATTTTTTACCTTTTATTTGCTTGTTTGCAATAAATTGGGAGAAGTTTCTGTTGGCCGTGAAGTGGAGAAAATGTCTATTTCCCATTCCTCGCCCTAGGCCACAGCTGTAAATGAGAAACCTCCCCTTTCGAACAACACAGAAACCGAAAAGCAATAAAATCATCCCCTGCAAAACCATTTGAGGACCTCCCTGCAGTTTTTGGGGAAGGCATAAACTGTGGTGCGCTTTTTCGAAGCAGTTCTCGAAATTCAACAGAAACATTTTCGCTACCACTAGCTTTGAAAAAGTAGACCGTTTTCGAAGTGAAATTCAATTAGCGGGTCATCCACTCAGAGGGTTAATATTAACTATAAGATATATATAGATAGATAGATAGATATATATATATATATATATATATATATATGAATGAAATTTATGTAATACATCAAAATGAACAAAAAGCAAAACAACAATTAAAACTGACTTGAACTGAACTCAGTGGCGCGACCGCTCATGAAGGCCAAGGCGTACTGTGCCTACCTCAATATTTGTGACCTCAGGCACAGAGGTGCATTGGGCAGATTTTTCGGTCAAGTGGTCAGTGTGATGCGAAATCCTTAGTGTTCAGTTCCCAAGCAAGTTTAGTACTCATTTATCGGCCTACTGAAGGGACGAAAGGCTAAGTCTAACTGGCCCAGCCCGGCGTTTGACTCTCGGACCTGTGGTGTGGAAGCGCGATGCTCTAACCTTTCAGCCGCTGGGCGTAAACAACAATTAATATAAAAAATATAAAAAAGAAAAAAATGAAAAACAACTCAATAAAATAAATATAATAAAGTAGCCTAGCGAGTTAAAAGCAATTTAGAACTCATGACCAAATAAGTGGGGAAAAATTAGGTTGAAGGTACTATATATGTACTGTACTTGCAAAAATCTAAGCCATACCCGAAATTTAAAAAAAAAAAAATGTGAAAAAATGTTATCATTTATTTTACGCGGCGCCCTCGATTCTCCAGACATTTTTGAGAAAAAATAAATAATTCTGTATAAGTTTCCTCAACATCCGAAATTTTTTTTAAAAAATTAACAAGAAGTAGTAAGTTAATATTTACTTTATTTCATCAGCATTAAAATCTTTCAAACACATATATGAACCTATAATTACTCTAATCGTCAGTACCATGTTTCGAAAATGATTCGTCACAGCTTACTTCGAAATTCATGCCGGCATGTCGCCCTCTCCCGAGAAATCCAATGCCTTAATATTTTTTTTTCAGAATGTTTTGTGGAAGAATGTAAAACAATTACTTTTGAACTTACTGTTATTATTTTGTTTACGACATCGATGTATATTTGTTCCATTCGTGTCAAATTTTCATTGGACACATGTCTGCTTCCGTTCTTTTATTGCATATAAAATAGCCTCTTTTTTTTAAAATGTGTCATATTGGACTCGTCTTGATGTAATTACCGAAATGTTAGATGCTTAGGTGATTAATGAAAACGCATACAAAAAAAAAAAAAAAAAAAAGTCTCCTAAATTCGAGCAAACAATGATGTTTAGGATGGACTGACTGAATGCTGGAGATAAGCTGTGGAATGGGATGAGTCACCGATGCAAGTGGCCAGAATTGACGGTTACATTTTTTTTCTTTGCTTTTGAAAGAGGTGGAAACTCAATATCTTCCATTCAGCAAATGTTTTGAATTCGATTCTAAGTCATTATCAAACACAGGGAAAAAAGTGCGGCTTAGATTCGAGTAAATATGGTATATACATTCTTGATTTTTTTATTATTGCAAAAAAAATGACATTAAATATTATATTATTATTTAAAATTGTTGCTCTCCATGTGTTCTTTAATAAATTAAATATTATTTTGGAACAATTATTAAATATGTTTAGAACTTTTTTTTGAAACTTGGTCAAAACATTAAAGCAGTAATTTCTGGATTCGATTTTAAAGTTAATATAGTGAATCTTCTTGTATGAAAAATGTATACTGCCAAGAAAACAGAAATTACACTGGTGTGCAAAACTTAAGCAACAATGTGAAAATTAAGCAGATAACAATGAAATTGCAGAAAAGGAAGTCTGGACATCAGTACAGTGAACACGTAAGTCAGTAGAAACGTCATGCGTATGCAAATATCAGGAACCAAACGTCAGAAGCGACTTGAGCGTACGCATGATGTCGGCGCGCGCTGCTCAACAGTAGAATAAAATGAAGGACGCAGACGCAATGAAACATATTCGTTGCAAGTGCCAGTGAGTCGGTTCATGAAATATGGCTAGAAGAAATCACCTGGACGATTTCACACGTGGAAGAATGATCGGAAAGCTGGAGGAGGGGCGTACCGTCACCAGTGTAGCTGCAGAGTTCGGAATCAACAAAAGTGTCGTTTCGCGCGCTTGGAAAGCGTTCCAAACCACAGGCACAGCTGTTAGATATGTTGGTGGGGGCCGCCCGAGGGTGACAACCGCAGGGGATGACCAATATATCATCCTGCAGGTGAAGAGAGCAGTCAGCAAGCGTCATTGTTCAGCAACTCTCTACAGCAACGGGGAGACAAGTGTCGCGGTTTACTGTGGCCAGACGCCTTCACAAAAGGGGCCTATTCACCCGCCGTCCTGAACCCTGCTTCCCGTTGAAAGTTGACCACCGACGCCACCGTTTACAGTGGTGCAGAGAGCACAAAAAAAGGACAACTGTCAATGGAGTCGTGTCCTCTTTATGGATGAGAGTCGGTTCAGTACCAGAAGCGATTCTCAACGCGTTTTGATTTGGAGAGAGATCGGGACACGGTTTTATACCAGTAACATCAAGGAAAGAGACCCTTACGGTGGTCCTGGAGTTCTTGTCTGGGGAAGCATTATGCTGAACGGTCGAACTGAGCTCCACATTTTCGATAGAGGGTCTGTAATCGGGGATCGCTATTGTGAGGAGGTACTTCTTCCACATGTGCGGCGGTTCCGGGGTGCCATTGGCCCAGACTTCATTTTTATGGATGACCATGCACGGCCACATCGGACTCTTGCTGTTGTGGAGCTGCTGGAAAGTGTAGATATCACTCGAATGGATTGGCCAGCGTACTCCCCAGATTTAAATCCCATCGAACATGTGTGGGATGCTTTGGGGAGACGTATTGCAGCACGCTTACATCATCAGGAGATCACCCACAAATCAAACAGATGCTAATTGAAGAATGGGCACTCCTACCGCAAGAAATGTTGCACCAGCCGGTTCTGAGTATGTGGAGACGGTGCGAAGCAACCATTGCAGTGAGGGGAGGGCATATACCATATTAAGGAACATCTGCTTGTTGTTCTTCCTGTTAGATAGACTATCATGAGTCACGATACTATGCGTTCAATAAAGCTTGTATTTGTTTTATTCCATACCGTATGCATTGTATTCCTTTTTTAGCGCCGATGCTTTCGTCATCCTTTACGTACATAATACTCTCCCTCATTTCTGAATTTCATGTCTCTCAGAAGATTTTTCGTGAAGTTATGGCAATAAACCCACATGTTGCTTAAGTTTTGCACACCCGTGTATTTCTACTTCCTTAGAACAAAAAATTAGCGATAAAAATGCTGAACACCGATGCTTGTTTCAGTTATTCCAATAAACATAGAAATATATATATATTTCAATTATTAGCTGGATTACTCAATTTTTACACGGTTGGGAGGGGGTTGTTGATCTGTCAAGTGAAACTAATAATTTTGCAACTGATTTGCATACAAATTTTTAATGATCAGTGATTTGCAAAGTTTTGTGGGCGAAGCTCATAAAAATTTTAATCTGCAGGAAAGTGCCTGTTTTTATAGATTTTTAAATCTAATAAATTTAATACAAATTATTATTTGATTTTTTATTCTACTTATAAAAAAATAAATATAATTCAAGAAATAAAAATTATATAGTTATAATATATCCCCCGATTTATATATATTTATATTTTAGTTAATTCCAAACAAAATAATTTCTAAGCAACCTCTATTGCTTCTGCGCAGTCCACTATTTAATTCAGGTGAATTTAAAAGTCTGAATTTTTGTTATTTTTTAACCAAAAGTATAAATAATGTATGAATAACAGTATGCAAATATACTAATATATATATATATATATATATAAATGCATATATATGCATATATATATATATATATATATATGCATATATATATATGCATATATATATATGCATATATATATATATATATATATATAAATATATATATATATATATGCAATGCATATATATATGCATATATATATATATGCATATATCTATGCATATATATCTATGCATATTTATATATATGCATATTTATATATATGCATATATATATGCATATATATATATATGCATATATATATATATATATATATATATATATATATAATATGCATATATATATATATATGCATATATATAAATATGCATATATATATATATATATATATATGCATATATATATATATGCATATGCATATATATATATATATAATGCATATGCATATATATATGCATATATATATATGCATATATATATATATAAATGTATATGCATATATATATATGCATATATATATATATATGCATATATATATATATATGCATATATATAATATATGCATATATATATATATATATATATATATAAATGCATATGCATATATATGCATATATATATATATAAATATATATATATATATATGCATATATATATATATATATATATATATATGCATATATATATATATAAAACATATATATATATAATGCATATGCATATATATATATGCATATTTATATATATATATATATATGCATATATATATATGCATATATATATATATGCATATATATATATATATATGCATATATATATATATATGCATATATATATATATATATATATATATATATATATATATATATATATATATATATATATATTTATATAACCATAATTTCATATTTATTTTTTCTTTATATATGAATTAAAATTTATTTTTTTGGAAATCATAATTTCTCAATTTTTTTCTTTGAATTAAAATTTATTTTTTTGGAACACTAAATACGTTAAGGAAAAAAAATTAAATATAATGTAAAAATAAATAAATAAAAAGTTTATTATAGTCGTTAAGAAAATAAATCTACATTTTCTCCATTTTTTTAAAAAAATATTTATGCTTGTTTATATAACCAAAGATCAAAACGGTAAAATTAGCTAATTTAATATGTTTCACGAAATTTACGTAAAAAATTCAACCAATACATTTCGTTAATTTTTTAAAAAGAAATATTATTTTAATCATCACTCGCAAATCGTCAATAATATTATCCTTAAAGGAGAGATAGGTGCACAATTCTTAAGAAAATGTGATTTCTTTGGCAATTTAGTCCCTGAGTGCGAGGCCTGAATAAGCAGGACTTAACCCTATTTTCTGATTATAAATTTCAATCTTCTACTGCATGGGTAATAAACCTTTTTTTCTGCCAGGTCGCACACGTATGTTAGCTACTTCAAGCGGGCCGTATACATATCATGTCTATTTCACGCGGGCCACAACATGAGAATTCATGGAGGGGGAGGAGGAATGCTTTAAGATTAAGATAATGTAGAAAATTTAAAATGCAGAAATTAATCAAAATATAAAAACCCCTGTTTTAATTTTTTAATTATTATTTTTTATATAATTTTATTTTTGGCACTAAATGTTTCTTTAATGGAAGCATTTAAGAATCATTCTTTAACAATTTTAGCATCAGTAAAAGGTTTCATATTTTTACGAATAACATAATAAATTTCATAGGGTGCCTTTGTGGCCTGTATGACAATGCCATTGACAAACACTTTTTTGCTGTTGCAAAGAGTATTCAAGAAAGTCTTTATCACCTCTTGAAAGTGATATTGTAGGAAAAGTGTCAATGAATGTGGGATTCCTGTGTATTGGTATTTTTTTTAAATAATACACTTTCGTGGCAAATCAAACAATTAGTGAATCATGCTTGTCTTTCACTATAAAAATTAGTCAACTTCCCAATCGTTTCGAAGCAATCTGTTTTCTTCGAATTATTTTCGCTTGCAGCATATGAAAGATAATTAAAAATTAGTTCAACTCTTTAAATCATCGTCACACTTCACTGTAGCCTATTATCACTAATCAGAAAATATATATATCAGTTTGCACTTATACAACATTGACAGCAAAAAGCAAAAATTATATATTTGATTTTAACAAAGATTTCCCACCATTTTTCATAAACACAGGAATTTCTCCCTTATTTCATAATGGTGATTCAGCGGTAACTTGGCGAAACTTTAGAGTTAAAGCAAAGTTGGCATCTTTTTAGCGACCATTTTGGGGAGTTCGGGATCTTATGGATTCTTGTAGAAATTAGTGGAGAAACCCAATAATTCCCCGATATATTAATCAAGCGGATGTTTCTCGAAGAATCCGCCGGGCTATACATAGAGAGATGCTCACCGAAACGAGTTGGTATTGTTTTTTTTATTAGCAATTAGTATACTTTTGCCTTGAAATTTGAAGCGAATAATGATTACTACGGTTGTTGAACGAGCGATCGCTTCTGAATAATCTTTCACATACTTGAATTTTAGACGCTAAAAACTGTGTGTGTGTATCTGAGTGCTGTTGAAGGGATGAAGTCTTTCGGAAATTTATTCTGCGAATTTTGCTGCCGAATCCTGTTTTTCATGGGTAGATTTTCGACAATAAACTTTCATCGCTCTTAAAGAACTTTGTTCTTTGCAAACGATTTATATAAAATCCCCGAGCCCCGCGTGATCAACGTAACAACATATTAAGAATAAGTTTTTCAGGTTTTTTCTTATTTTTTGCTTATTTCATTTAATTGAATAATCAATCACAAAAATTTAATCGGGCATTTCTACTTCTTTTCAGAGTTGTAAATATATCCGTCAAACGATTATTTATCATTTGCTCGTGGAAAGGATTGCCTAAGTTTTAATTCCCATAATTTCCACAAGTGTATTTATAAGCCTTGTTCACCCGATGCAGTAAATGCCTCTGGCATTGAGATAAAATTTTCCGATGTACAATCCATTGCTAGCTGTAAAATTAATAACCTTGAGAGTATTTGTGAGAAATTAACTTATTTGCGCCTTTTCTTTTTCCCCGAACACACTGTATAACTACAAGATTCCGTGTGGAAAAAATGTGGCAAAGATGATCAACTTGCGTAAATTTTCCTTGACATTTAAGGGCTAAAGTTAAGATAGATGCTGAGATAGTAATATAAGGTATTTTACTTAAAATGAACAATCTAAAAAAAACTAAAAAAAGATGAGGCTCACTGCACTGAGTGGAAATGGTTTATCTCAGTGGTCGGCAACCTGTGCCACTCGGATGAATTCTCAGTGGCACTCTATACCACTCTACAAAGTTATGAGATACAATTAAATCGCTCGTTTTCCTTTGTAAGCTATTTATTAAAAGATTTCTTACTTTCATTTCTTTGTTATAAAACGATTCTGCTGAATCTGCTTGTACGTGATTTGTATGATTTATGTAAAACAACATCCTCTGTTTAACTGTTATTCATCCTTAGGGTTAAATATTCAATTCTAATGAAAATGATGGCGTAATGCTTGTAAAATGAAACATCACTCGTTGCTGAGTCGTGAAAAGATATCTTCAGATTTATTGAAAGCAAAATGTACGGAATTGTGAAAAGATCTGGAAATAACTTTTTTAATAAATCGACACTTACTTTAATTTGCTGTTTTTCCATTGATGAAGCAATTTAATAGTTTGAATAAAATTGTATGTCCTGTGCTTTCCACTTTTGGTTCTACATATTTACGTGGGCAATTTTTTTTTCTCATATAAAATATATTTAGATTCTACAACGTTGCTTAGGAATTGGACATTTAGAATCGTGTCAAATTGAAAATCATAAATTATACGCATAATATTGCGATATTAAGTGGAGCTTTGCAGAGACCAGAAAGATTCGCATTAAATTTAAAATATTTTTGATTTAACTGTATAGCAAAAATATTTATATTTTATAATGTTTATTCCTTATCTGAATGAATATATTTAAAGATGCATAATAAATGCTTACAATTGTATTTTTTAATCTTATGTTGAAGAAATTGTTATATTTTATGTTATGTACTTTTATGTCAATAAACATCTTTAATTGATTTATATATAAATATATAATAAAACAATAAATATGTATTTTTGACCTTAAAATCCTAACTCACAATACTTTGAACGGGAAGGCAATTGTTTTAAATATTTCCTACTGGTAGGCATACGGAATTACATTGGTAGATTAGTTTGACCAAGGAGGCTTTTCCTCTTTGGCATGTTAGGCGCATGCCTAAGACGCAAAAAATTTGGGAGTGCAAAAAAAAGAATGAACGCGGTGGGAAAAAAGAAAAAATTTAAACTTTCAGAGTGAATGTACCACAGCCTAGCGAATCGTAAAAGAAACATATCTGCCCTCAAGAGAGTTTAGACTGAAATGAGATCTACCATAGAAAATGAAAGGCTTAACAGTTTGATGTTGCTATGCACCAGTGGTTCTCAAACTTTCACTACTGGCACCCCCCTTTTCAATCACAATTTTTATCGCGCCCCCCTTATACATTAATAATGTACTGAATGCAATAATAATGCACTTTGACGCTAAAGCTACAATACGATCATAATTATAAACCATACAAGTTAACAAGATAAGTATTAAATTTGGTATATCTTACTTTTAAGTAACATTTTTTTTTTTTTTTTTAGTTCGATTCCCAATAAAAGCGGGATTTTTAGTTTGTTTTAAAACTATAATTTATTTTATAGTTATATATTTTTACTATACACTAAAAAATCACAATTCCAGTGAATAATTTAACTAAGAGAAAATATACTTACCTACTTTCAAGGACTTTTCAATTTTTTGTAGAAAATTTGAGAAAAAATCCAATAAAACTAAATAAAATGTTCCAAATAAATAATGCCCTTAATAAAGGACATAAATCACAGACACTTTTCGCTAACAGCACAGGAACGTTATTTTCCAGCTAAACTCAAATCAACTCAAACGTTTCATGTCTCACGCTTTTCTGATATGTACCTTCGCTATCTTGATTAATATGCATTATTTTAGTAGGTTTTTCAATTGCTTGATCAGTTTCAGCTTCCTTTAATAGGGATCACAGATGCCCATTTTTTTAATACTCTGTTTATTTACATTTATAAACCATAATAAGTCGTACAACACAGCAATCAAAACTACAAAATTGTTCATGGGGAAAGTGTAGCATGTTCTAAAAAATAATTGTGTAAAACGTTTTTCATTATGCATTATATGTTTCAGAATACTCATGCTTATCCATATATCATAAAACTCTTTCACATAGAAAAAAGATGTAACAGAAATATATTATATATATTTACAACTTCCCTTAAAAAAAAGACGGAGATAACCCTACCAGTAAGTTCGAAGGTCAGCTAAAGTAATATTTTAGGTTAGAAGAAACGTAATAAAAAATCTCTCATCGTTTGATATCGTTAATAGAAACGTAAAAAAAAAAATCTCATCGTTCTCATATTGACCGCAAAGCAAACAAAATATTTTTTTTAATTTGGTTATAGGATCAACGGTGGCTAATGAGCGTTTAAAGTGGAATCTTATATTTTTGATGATCACTAGATGATAAAAATAAATTATATCAGTGTAAATGTGTATTTTTTATTATGTCAGAAAGCATATTGTTTTACTTCATTCCAAAAAATTATTTTTTAAACCTTTTATTTTCAATATGCTCGCGCCCTCTCGCAGGGTTACCACGCACCCCACAGTTTGAGAAACACTGATATTCACTCAAAATGATATTGCAGTGGAAATTGACTACAATGAGATTATTTAGGATTTTCTCCAGAAAATCATTCGTTTTTCGAAGAAAATTTTCGTTGTACAAGTACAATGACAGTCACTCAACAAAGAATGAAAGTTTTAAAAAGTAAACGATAATAAAGCGTAAAAGGGATGGAAATGATGTCAATTAACAAGTTGAAAACAGTTCATACAATAATGTATACTTTATACTGTAATTTCAAATGATTTTATTAATTTAAAGTACTTATTTACAGAAAGGTGGGTGGTCCGTGATTCCGTAATTTAAGAAATGCACAAGGGTTTCCAAACCATACCCCTATTCTTTCCTTACGACTGTCAGTCCAAAATACGCCAAGTCCGTAGGTGTTGTTTAATGGAAGGATTATTCAAACAGCAAAACTTAAAAAAAGGGGAAAAGAGTAAGAAAGTACTTTCCCTTAAAGGGAAAATTCCTACCGAAACAAAATAGGATGCGTAAGAACTGAATGAGGAAGAGGAGCGTAGCTATTGAAATGCCTAAGGCACCGGGGAGGTTAGAAAGGGCCTTTAGTTCGGCACATACGTATAACGCGTCGCCGAACCCTGGTCCATCTAAACAGATAAACAAATACTAGTGGGTGAAAAGAAATCATTCGTATGGGGTTGGTTGATGCAATATATGAAGTCTTTTTCGTCTGATGTTAGCCAGTTCCATAGCTTTTTTTTTATTATTTCATTGCCGAGCGCAGATGGATTTGTTATTTGTTTAAAAATTTCGTAATCATAATCATAACTTAATCCCACAAAATTGACACCACACAAATCAAAAAGCACTCAAAGTTGAATTTCCAGAAATGTAATACTTTTTCATTTCTGTATTTCAGAAAATAAATAATAAAAAGATAAAATTTTTAAATTACTTCAATCACAAACAGCTAGAGAGAAAAACCGTTTTGTTTCAATATTATATGATGCATAAATCATGAAAACACAAATTTTTCATTGACATTTAAAAAAAAATCTAATTTGATTTGCCAAAAATGTGTGCCGTCGCAGCATTTACTATTAGATAGGTGAAGATATTTTCCTCTATTCTTTGAAATGTTTTAAATTGCTCAACAAAATATCCCCAGCTGTAAATTGAAAATATCTCCGCTTGATAAATTCTCCTTACTAATAGAAAGTGTTTTACTCATTTTTAATTATTTTTCTTTTTGAAATTTTGCAGCTCTTTACTCTTACATAATGATATAAAAAAAGTCTTAAAGAGAAAGAATGCTTGTAATTCATTTCTCGTAACAGAAAGTAATAATTGTCCCAATCAAATATTTGAAATCTTATTTATTCATTTTATATGCTAATTCTCATGGAAGAAAATATTGCTACATATTAATATTTTTAAAACAATTACTGCTAAATTATATTTTTCCACAATACCAAAAGTTGAGTAATTTCTTGTATTCTTTTTAAGGATGCATTTTTAATTTAATTTTGAACTACACGGTTTTGTAAAATATTTTAAACACATCATATACTTATATTTCGCACGTTTAGAACTAATAGAAAATATTGCGGAAGATATGGGTACAACTAAAGAATTTTTATTTACAGTATATTTTAACTTTGTGTTTTTAATCTCATTAAATTTGTATTTGTAAATATATATTGGGATAAAAAAATAGGAAAAAATGTTTTTATTTCGGTTTGATTGTCTAAACAAAATGAGCATTTCTGAAAAAAATTGAATAAAATTTTATGTTATATAAATCAAAACAAATTAAAGGGATAGAATATCAAGGATCATATAGTTTCTATCATTTTAACAAAGATTCCATTATCTAAATGTTTTTTTTATGTAATACAGATTATTAAATGTTGCACACTTTAATCTGTATAAGTTGCTGAGTAGGAATAAGTCTCAGCAGCTAAATCATTTCTTGTACCAGGGTCGGCTCTAGCAGTTTTGCCAACCCCGACAATAATGAAAAATGCCGCCCCTTTCTCGAAAACAAAAAATCTATTTAAAAAGATAAATTGTACACACAGGCACACACCGAAAAAACTTGAGTAATTCTTGGGAACAAAAAGGTAGCATAACAACATTACCATAAGTCAAGAACGAAATAATTCGAAATTAAGGACAGTTACCTGTTATTGTTTCAAACAAGTAAACTGTTAGAAAGGAATTGTCCATTTGAAACACAGCATCCCAATTTCTTCTAAAAAAAGTATACTTATGGTGGGGATCACAAAGGTATATTTTAACTTTCGTAACTAAAGTAAAGGATAAAATAAAACATCTCGTGCATCAAAAAACTCTTATTCTCTTATAGCACATGTCCTCTTTTGGATAACTGACACCGGACGTCGTATGGATGAAAGGAATGTCCTTTGCGACCAGTGGCGTCGCGGAAAACATTTAGGTACCCCTGCAAAATCAAGTTTATGCTTTCGGCTCCCTAGAACCCTGGGCCACCTCGTATTGCATTCGTTGCGACCATACCATACGAAAATTACTAGTGACAAATGTATAAACTTCTCAAATGTTATGATTATATATTAACATATACTCCTGCCTCAACATAAAAAGGAAAATAACATAAAACATACGAAGTAGAAAATTATGATGCATGATAAGTTAAATGAATTACCGAATTCCCAGCCAACAATATTTCAATATTGTTACGAATTTTGTGTAAATAGTGTAAATAATTTGTATTTGAGTGTTTAATGCATTTGTATTACTCTGTTAAATTTATTTCATGTTAAAGTTGTACTGTTCACAAAGCGTGCCACCCCTTACGTTATAATGGCGATTCAATGAGAACTTGGCCTTGGCGGTAGAGCCAAGTTGGCATCATTTTTGGCGACCATTTTGGCGTCACTGGTGGCCATTTTGGCGAGTTCGGAACCCTCTGGAATCTTCTAAAGAGTTGTAGATCTCTCCACTAGTGTCACGTTCAATGACACGAGTGGTTATATTTCTAGAAGTTTCTGTCGCGCATATAAAAAGGATGCTCGCGGTACGGCGATGAGTCTTGATTAAGCCAGTGAGTAGTGAAGATTGTTTTGACTAGCGATTAGCTCGGCTGTGCTTGTGAATAATCTTTACTTATGTATATTTTTTAAACACTGTTATTGTGTTTGATTGCTTTTGAAGGTGTGAAGACCTTCGGATATTTACGCTGTGAATATTGCCGATTAATCCTGTATTGAAAGGATTGGATTTTCTATAATAAATTCGCTTCGCTATTAAAGAACTGATTATTTTTTCTTTGTGATTGTTTTTGCATAAAATCCTCGAACTCTCGGATCTACGTAACAATATACACTGCTGGACAATAGCTAAGGACGGATAACACTATCAACGATAGCAACCACAAAATGAAAGGAAGCAAAATGTGGAAAATTAGAATAAGTGCGGGATATTAGTAAGAAGAAGTATAAGTATGCAAATTTTTTTCCACGTCTGTTCATCACGTGATAGCGTTCATAAGAGCTTTAAAGGTTTTGACGCGTGTGGACAGTTGTTGTTTCAAGTCAAAGTTTGACAGGAAAGATTTAATAGACGAACTTAAAATTTTTGGCATGTCTTCCCGACATCACATAGATGATTTTATGCGTGGCCGAATTATAGGAAAGATCGAAGAAGGACGAAAAATAACAGATGTTGCCAGGGAATTCGACATCGTTCACAGCGTTGTTTCACGGCTGTGGAAGTCATTAAAAACTACTGGAATGTGTAGTAGAAGGCACGGGGGAAGTCGTGTTAGAAGTACGACGCCTGCAGAAGACAGATATATCGTCCTATCAGGAAAAAGGAACAGGTGCACCACAGCTCAGCAGATGGCAAATCAGTTTCTTGCTGCCTCAGGAAAGCAGATCTCCCGAAAAACTGTAGCCAGACGTTTGAGGGGAGGAGGACTATACGCACGCAGACCTGTTGTGTGTATCCCATTGACCAGACAGCACCGTACTGCCCGTTTGCAATGGTGTCGTGAGCATCACAATTGGACTGAACAGGACTGCGCATGCGTACTATTCTCAGATGAAAGTAGGTTCAGTCTGTCATCGGATTGTTGACGCCAACTGATCTGGCACGAGAGTGGTACTGCTTATCGTCCAGAAAATATCCAGGAAAAGGACCGATATCCGACATGCAGTATCATGGTGTGGGCCGGCATCATGATCAATGGCCGCACGCGCCTACATATGGTTGCGAATGAGACTATGACGGGCCAACGATACATTGATGAAGTTCTACTTCCTCATGTTCGTCTTTTCCGTGGTGCTGTCGGTGATAAATTTGTTTTTATGGACGGCAACGAAACATGTCATCGAACACTCGCTGTTCAGGATTGTCTAGACAGCGAGGGTATTCAACGTCTCGTATGGCCAGCGCGTTCTCCAGATCTAAACCCCATTGAAAATGTGTGGGATGCTTTGGAGAGGCAAGTTGCGGGTCGAAACTATCCTCCGACAAACAAGAACACCCTCTTCCGTGCACTCACAGAGGAATGGGATAAATTGCCTCAACAGCTGCTGGATAATGTTGTGCAAAGTATGGTACGACGTGTGGAATGTTGCATCACACTCCACGGTGGACATATCCCGTACTGATACCTTTCTTTAAGGTGCCTGCTGACTTTTAGATGCATTGTTCCATTTCTCCGTACGCAGATCAAATGAACATTTTTTTTTCTTTCAGATGTTTCACAGCTTTTGTTCTTTCCAGAACAATAAATATTCTTTATTCTAATGTCTGAACAGTGTGGAAACTATATTTTATCCTACTAGGCCTCATGTCTCGCTTAATGTTATGCTACATAGCAATTTGTGATCCGTCCTTAGCAATTGTCCAGCAAAGTATATATACTGCTGTTTGTAAAAAATGCAGCCCCATGAAGGAGTCATCAGAATTAAAAGAACTTTGCGGCAAATATCAATTATAGGATGTTAAGTATAATAGTAAAGTTTCAGAGCCATCAAGCTTGCCTGGCGTGTGCAGTGCCCTCTGAACTGATGCTGCAAGCTTATAAATATAGGCCTGTAGCGGGATGTTGAAAATAGTTAATGATTATTTGTTAGTGATGAACGTTTACAGACCTAAATATGCATCCACGACGAAATAAGGAGAAATTCCAACAACTTACGGAGTTTGTATTGGGGAGGATTATAGGCCTTACAGAAGGAGGATTTTCCTATCACGCAATAGGACCTCGTGTGCAACGGAATAGTTCCACAGTGATGCAAATTTGGAAGCAATGGACCGACGAACTCCGAATAACTCGAAAAACTGGCAGTGAACGACGTAAGGAGACGTCAGCGAGCGACGTTTGATTCCTGCTCCGTATGGTGGTGAATGACCGTACAGCTTCCTCCAGGCAATTGTCAGCTCGTTGGTCTCCTGCTACAGGTGTACTAATGTCGCCTTCGTCAATTCGTTGACGTCTGCTGCACCGTGAATTGCGTGCAAGGGTGCCTTTATACAAGATACCCCTCACGGCAAACCATCGATGGCTGCGTCTGCATTGGGCTCACGAGCACAGAGCCTGGCAAACTGATTATCACCAAGTTGTCTTTTCAGATAAATCATGGTTCAATTTGTGGAACCATAACGGTCGCATTTGCGTTAGACGCTATGCCGGTGAGCGCTGCCTTCCAGTGTGCGTTATCGAACGATATAGTGGCCTAACACTCGAAGTTAAGGTTTGGGGTGCGATTTCATATCATGGAGTAACCAATTTGCTACGAATTGAGGGTAATCTCAATAGCAACAGGTACGTTCATGAAATGCAACAGCCCGAAGTCGTTTCCTTTTTTTAAGGCATCCCTGGAGCTATCTTTGAGCAGGATAATGCACGCCCGCGAATTGCAAAAACTATTCGAGACTTCTGTTCAGCCCAACACGTGCAACTTCTTCCTTGGTCTGTCTGCTTATTCGCCGGATATGTCGCCTATTGAGCAAGTGGGGGATTTGGTTGGTCGGTGTCTCGCTCGTGATCCATATCCTGCATCTTCAAAAAACGAACTTTTGCTGCGCATACAAGCAATATGGAATTCTTTTCCACAAAGTGGACATTCCAAATCTGTTTGACTCCATGCCACGTCGTATAGCAACACTTATTGCAGCACGTGCTGGCTTCATCAAATACTGATTTCGGACACTTAATATTGTTTTTTTGCTTTGAAAATTTAGTTATTAATTTATACTAATACAAGACATTTGTACATTAAATTTCATTTAATTCTGATGTTTCCTTCAAGGTGTTGCATTTTTTACCAACAGCAGTATATATATATATATTTAAATATATAAAATCAATCACAATAATCAATTAAAAAATTGAAATATATGAATCTTATATATATATATATATATCTTATATATATACTAGTTTCTAGTACCCGGCTTTGCCCGGGTTTAAAATAAAGTTTTCTGTAGAAGCTTACAAAACTGTTTATTTGCATGCAATAAAAGGGTACATTTATCTTAAAGCGATGTGATAGACAACATTTTTGACAGTTCCATTTGGAGTTTGTACAAAAAGATTTTCCTCTCTGCCCACTCTAGAGCAGGCCACATACAACTAACTGCCCATGAGAAAAGCCTGGTATCTGCAAGTCTATACTCTCCCCCTTTTTCTCATGACTGTAGCAAAAAATGACAATGCATTCCTATGAATGAAGGAATGGAATGTAGTAAGTAATGTGATATTTGTTGCAGTATTTGCTTGCAGTAAAGTAATTATAACAAAGCAGTATTGCAAATTACTTACCGCTTTTGTTTAGTAAAGTTTTCTCTCTATAATGAACCCATGACTCAGAACATGCACATGGAGCACTCTTTTTGGCTGGAAGAGGCCAGAGTGAGGTTGGGATGGAACGAAACCTATTTAAGAACCTTCCCCATGTAATTTTGTGAATGTGTACCAAATTTCACGTTATTTGGTTGTCTGGATCTTGAGTTATAAGGAAACAGACAGACAACAAATTCGTCTTATATGTATATATAGATATAAAGGGTGTTTCAGTTCCACATTTCAGAACTTCTAAGAGGGGTAGGGTACATCCTGACAACTCGAAATCATATAGCATTGTGGGGTCGGAAATGCTTTCCTGACGCGGTAGATGGCGTTGTGCGAAAATTCCGAGCTTTCGTGCAGGGAATCTTCATTTGGCACAAGAACGCCAAGTTAGTAGGATGGACACGAACGCAGAGTTAGTCGATATGCATTTGGCGTACGGGGCTGCAAATTGTAGTGGGCCAGCCGCACAGCGTTTGTACGCGGAACGATATCCGATGAGGCGTATTCCCAGTCATAATTTCTTTGCAGGACTGCACCAAAGGTTAGCTGAGACAGGTTCATTTAAAAGAGCTGACATGGTCAGGGTAAGAACAGCACGGACTCCAGCCGTCGAACAGAATGTGCTTCAGCATGTAGAGAGGAATACAAGAACGAGTACACGAAGTGTAGCAAACTCAGTCGGGGTTTCCCATTGCAGCGTCTGGAGGATTCTCCGAGAACAAGACATGCATCCGTTTCACGT
The DNA here is from genome assembly GCA_019973935.1 of Trichonephila clavipes. Taxonomy (NCBI): domain Eukaryota; kingdom Metazoa; phylum Arthropoda; class Arachnida; order Araneae; family Nephilidae; genus Trichonephila; species Trichonephila clavipes. The sequence goes on along the minus strand of BMAU01005757.1, from coordinate 37,855 downwards.
GCAGCGTGTCCAGACACAGCAACCGGAAGATTATGCACCTCGTGTTGCTTTCGCACAGTGGTACCTTGGAAAATGTGCTACGAATCCCCTTTTTCCTGATGAAGTGTTGTTTTCCGATGAGGCATCCTTCACAAGGGAAGGAATTTTCAACACGCATAACGACCATATTTGGGCGGTGGAGAATCCGCATGCAATACGACGTCGTGCAGCACAGATTCGATTTTCGGTCAATGTATGGGCCGGTATTATGAGAGATCACCTGATCGGACCTTACCTGTTCCCGTGTCGTCTAACCGGACTTAACTACTTGCTCTTTCTGCAGCAAGTATTGCCACAACTTTTGAGAGATGAACAGATTTCTGCATCGACGCAACAGATAATGTGGTTCCAACACGATGGAGCCCCTGCCCATTTTAGCGGAGACGTTCGTAACTACCTGGATGTCACATTTGGTCAACAGTGGATCGGACGTGGTGGTCCCGTGCGTTGGCCTGCTCGGTCACCCGAAATATCATGTCTTGATTTTTATTTCTGGGGTCATATGAAATCGCTAGTTTATGACACCCCTGTTGACAATGCTGAGGAGCTGGTTGCAAGAATCGCAGTAGCTGCCGGAGAAATTCGAAATTCGCCAGGAGTATTCCAGAATGTTCGGATGTCCATGCGTCGGAGATGTGAGGCGTGCATTGTAGCCCGTGGAAGGAACTTCGAACACTTACTTTAATCCATGTACCTTTTGCTTCTTTTCATGTATTATTAAAACGATTTCTCACTTACGGTCTCTTTTCTTTATGGTGCTTCTGTGTACAACACCGCTTCAGGAAAGCATTTCCGACCCCACATTGCTATATGATTTCGAGTTGTCAGGATGTACCCTACCCCTCTCAGAAGTTCTGAAATGTGGAACTGAAACACCCTGTATATTTGCTTGAATTCTTGTGTATTATTACTTTTGTAAGCTTCATGGCATATTTTATGGTGTACCAGTCTTTTAAAGCCGATTGAGCCACAGCAACATTTAGCTAGGTATAGCTAGTTATAACATAAAATTAAATCTTAAAAAGATATCAAATATAAAAGAAGGCTCAATATTTTGAAAAAATCTGTATAAACATTTTCGTACAAACACAATATATATACTGTAAAATATTTATTTTGCTATTTGCCTTTCAGACACACATCAAACAAAATTTTAAAAATAGTCAAAAACAGATAAAAAAAACATATTTAAGGAAAAAAATACCATTGATTAATTTCGCCAAAGACATTGCAATGTGTAAAAAAATATTTGCAGTACATAATCGCCAAAAATAAATGTAAGTACTAAAATATAAAAAAAACAAAAATTATATATTGAATTAATTAAGGATTAGTGGAGGAAAGGATAAAACAGGCTAAGATAGTACTCATAATATGAATTTCATAATAGTAGGCTACTCATTTTTGGCATGATTTTGAAATCATGCCAAATTGGTGTTGTGGCCAGTCTAATATTATAGTAATGTACAGAATTAAAGGTACTTATGTATTATCGCAACCTATTGGTGACATTATACAAAATGAAGCACATGATTGCCAATTCAACGCACACAAAGTTGGGATTGCCAAAGTGGCGAGCTGTCTTGAACGTTGGCGATTGTGCAATAATACGTAAGTACTAAATAAAAAAAATTATCCAAAGTATATATATCCCGATAATAAAAATAAATTGAAAAATGAAGTACAATACTAACATTAACTGACATAAAAAGAACTGAACTAACTTTATCAATGCAAAAGCATAATTTGAAAAATAAGGTACTTACATATATCCGCAACCTATTGGCGACATTATATGAAACGAAGCACATAACTCACAATTCAGCATATATATGACACGCGAAATCGGGGTTGCCAACTTGGCAAATTATTTTGAACGTTGGAGATTGTTAGGAGAGTACATAAGTACCAAAAATAATTTATCTTACGACTACCTGCTTCCTCAACAGATATTTAAGCCATTTGTCTGTTTTGCTCATTCTCTGATGCCTATTCCAGTTTGATATGTAATTACTACCAACACTGCTTTCTCTTGGGCAGTATAATTACCCAAGTTTGATTTTCTGCAAGGCAATTTTATACACTGAAGCCAATAGTATACCCTTAAAGGTTAAAATAAAGACACATAAAATTGCAAAATATTATTAATTTCATACTATCTAAAACAGATAACGAAAACGGAAATACTATACTTATGTTAATCACAGTAATAAGAACTGAAATACCTTTATCAATAAGAAGTTTTAGTTTGTCAAAATTATAACCTTCGCATTCTAAAGAAATAAATTCTCCGAAAAAATACTGAAATTGTAAGTTGTAATTTTTAAGCAAAATCACAAACATAAACATCCCGCGATAATACCTAAATGTTGCCAAACCAACAAAACAAAATTTTAGTTGTTAACAGAAAAATCCTTAAAGAAATGATTTATTAGAAAAATAATCCTAAATAAATATCAAAGAATAGAAAAATTGAATAAATATTCCAACCGATTAACATAGCTACACAGTAAAAATATGTAATAATCTTGAAAAACTGCATGTAAAGTATAAATTGTCCACTTAATGAGAAACGTGACATGATATGACGTCATAACACTGGAAAATCACTTAAAAATTAAATTTTAAAAAATTCGGAAAGAATTATGAACGCCAAACCTATTTAAGAACCTTCCTCGTGTAATTTTGTGCACGTGTACCAAATTTCTCGTTATTTGGTTGTCTGGATCTTGAGTTATGAGGGAACAGACAAGCAGACAACAAATGCGTCTTATATATATATATATATATATATATATATATATATATATATATATATATATATATATTATACACTGCTGGATAATTGCTAAGGACGGACGGATCACCAAATGCTATGTAGCATAACATTAAGCGAGAAATGAGGCCTAGTAGGATGAAATATAGTTGCCACACTGTTCAGACATTAGAATAAAGAATATTTATTGTTCTGGAAAGTACAAAATCTGTGAAACATCTGAAAGAACAAAAATGTTCATTTGATCTGCGTACGGAGAAATGGAACAATGCATCTAAAAGTCAGCAGGCACCTTAAAGAAAGGTATCAGTACGGCATATGTCCACCGTGGAGTGTGATGCAACATTCCACACGTCGTACCATACTTTGCACAACATTATCCAGCAGCTGTTGAGGCAATTTATCCCATTCCTCTGTGAATGCATAGATGAAGGTGTTCTTGTTTGTCGGAGGATAGTTTCGACCAGCAACTTGCCTCCCCCAAAGCATCCCACACATTTTCAATGGGGTTTAGATCTGGAGAACGCGCTGGCCATACGAGACGTTGAATACCCTCGCTGTCTAGACAATCCTGAATGGCGAGTGTTCGATGACATGTTGCGTTGTCGTCCATAAAAACAAATGTATCACCGACAGCACCACGGAAAAGACGAACATGAGGAAGTTGAACTTCATCAATGTATCGTTGGCCTGTCATAGTCCCATTCGAAACCACATGTAGGCGCGTGCGGCCATTGTTCATGATGCCGGCCCACACCATGATACTGCATATCGGATATCGGTCCTATTTCTGGATATTTTCTGGACGATAAGCAGTACCACTCTCGCGCCAGATCAGTTGGCGTCTACAATCCGATGACAGACTGAACCTACTCTCATCTGAGAATTGTACGCATACCCAGTCCTGTTCAGTCCAAATGTGATGCTCACGACACCATCGCAAACGGGCAGTACGGTGCTGTCTGGTCAATGGGACACACACAGCAGGTCTGCTTGCGTATAGTCCTCCTCCCCTCAAACGTCTGGCAACAGTTTTTCGGGAGATCTGCTTTCCTGAGGCAGCAAGAAACTGATTTGCCACCTGCTGAGCTATAGTGCTCCTGTTCCTTTTTGCTGATATAGGACGATATATCTGTCTTCTGCAGGCGTCGTACTTCTAACACGACCTCCCCCGTGCCGTCTACTACACATTCCATTAGTTTTAAATGACTTCCTCAGCCGTGAAACAACGCTGTGAGCGATGTCGAACTCCCTGGTAACATCTGTTATTTTTCGCCCTTCCTCAATCTTGCCAATAATTCGGCCACGCATAAAATCATTTATGTGATGTCGGGAAGACGTGCCAAAAATTTTAAGTTCGTCTATTAAATCTTTCCTGTCAAACTTTGACTTGAAACAACAACTGTCCACACGCGTCAAAACCTTTAAAGCTCTTATGAACGCTATCACGTGATGAACAGACGTGGAAAAAAATTTGCATACTCATACTTCTTCTTACTAATATCCCGCACTTATTCTAATTTTCCACATTTTGCTTCCTTTCATTTTGTGGTTGCTATGGATGATAGTGTTATCCGTCCTTAGCAATTGTCCAGTAGTATATATATATATATATATATATATATATATATATATTATATATATATATATCTTATATATATATATATATATATATATATTGCAAAAAAATTGATATATTTTTTCAAATTCGATCCTAATGCTGCCCTTAGAATTTGCCGCCCCAGGCAGGAGTCTAGATTGACTTGCCCCGAAACCAGCCCTGCATGCACGATGTATGACAATTAAATAATGGAACTAGTGTTAAAAATCAGCTTAATTGAAAACAATGTAGAAATACCTTTGAGATATAATTTACCTAAACTTGCTCTCATTCCCTATCAATACGTAGCTGTATACGAATTTTCCGCAGCTCAAAGTAGCCCTGCGATTTATCATGCATCATCAGTAAGCCGGCACAGTTCTTACTTTCACCTCTTCTATAGACTGAAAATGTATTCTTGTCAACGCACATTCGTTGTAAGAAATAGGAAGAAGTCGTATGGTGCGAGATCTTGTGAGTAAAGAGGGAGATATAGCGTAGTCTAAGGTTTGTCCTCCAAGAATTGTTTCTTAGATAGCACAATGTGCACAAGGAAGTTTTTTCACAGCAAATCCCAGTGGTGTTGTTCTACTGATCTGACTCTTTTCTTCATCACTCTTTCTCTAAGCTTTCTCAGGACCAGGATCTATCCTGGGGTGTCAGCCACCCATTAGCAAAGTCCTTATGTGCCATCTCTCTAGGGAATTTGTCTTATATTTTGACAAATGCTCAACGCTTATAAAATTTAATACTTTCGTAAAGCAAATTTTTCAAAAATCCTTATGAGACACCTTTGTCAGGGCCGTTGCTAGGGTTCGGCAGCCGAGCCCCTGCCCGGGGCGGCAATCTTACGAGGTGGCAAATTGGCTGTAAAATTAACTAGTTTATGAAGAAAATAAATCAAGATTACCCAGAGGTTTCACGAGTCAAAATAAAAATTCGAAAAAAAAAAAACTAAAAAATGTGTATGCAAAATATTCACGTTTTCTATGGAGTCCTAGAGTTTTTTTAACGAGTATTCATTAGTATTTAAAGCCATGTTTCCCAACGCTGGTTCCATGGAGGAAAGGGGAGGGGGCGATAAAGAAGAATTTCGGCATCCGGTTCCTTCTCTTTCAACTAATTTCCTACAAGTGTTACTACTCTGTATGCGCGAATTTGGGTACTATTGAAATACATAGATTTTGGCAGAGATTAGTCTCAACAAAAGTAATGAAAAGCTCAGTCAAGTTTTATTAATGAAAATAAAGGGGCAGAATGACCCTGAGAAAAAGAACCTTTTTCGAAGAAAACTGAGGGAATCTTGTCTTTTAGCTTCCTGTGCTTAAGCTGACAAGCCAAAGTCGGACAAAAAAAAGGTAACAATATTTTCATTTTCAAATTTTTTTTAGATTTTTAATGCCCAGGAATTTTAATCATTGTGTAAGATAAAGTGAAAAGAAAAAGTTATTTTGCTGCATTTGTGCTTTTTTCTATTTTATTTATATTTCTTCTTTCATACATAAATATAGATATCATCAGTTTCATAGGATATTTTCATGTTGATTAACATATTTAAGTCTGTGTTTTCGTAGCTTCAATGTTCCTTCGTCGTCTTAAAATATTTTCGATTGACATTGTTATTGAAATGAAAAAAAATATTATTTGCCCCTCTCGTATAAAAATAACCTTTTTAATCGCTTATAAAAGATTAAAGTAGGTAATTTAAAATGTAAAACATTAATGAGCTTTTTTTTTAGTACATTCATTAATTATTTACCGTACCTAAAGGAAACAAAAGATCCTAATAGCAATAGCTCGAAATTGAAATATAACGTAGTTATATTTATTATGATAATTTTTTTTGTAATTGTAATATATTGTGATAGTTTGGTTTAGTTATAAATAAACTAGTTCATAAGTTCTAAATATTTAATTTATATTGCTTCTGTTAAAATAATTTTCAAAAAAAAATATAAAAAAATTATTTTTACTTATATAGATATTTTTTTTTTTTTTATCGAATATAACATGTGAAATAAACATATATTTTTTCTAATATATTCTAAGACTGAGTTAAGATAGTCATTTTTTTGTAAGATCAAATTTTAAAAACTTGAACAATATATATATATATATATATACGTATTTTACATAGTATTGCCATTTTAAGAGGAATTTGCATGATACCTTTTTAATTAAGATCTTTTACATCAGTGATTCCCAAAGTGGTTTACATAGACCCCGGGAGATCTATGACCACCTTCAATGGGTTATCGTTAGCAAAAAAATAGTTTGGCGGTGAATGAGGTGTAAGTGGAGGTGTGATTGTGGCTCTCATTAAACTAGATCGTGACTTTAATTTTAAAAGAAAATTTAATCGTTGGGAAACCAAATTTTACTTAATTAGCAGATTTATTTACTAAATTAAATGAGGTTAATTTACCCGTACAAGATGACAGCATAATTTTTTTAAAAACAGGAACCATTTCAGTGTTTTTTTCCACAGTTAAGCTAAAGAAGTATAATACTGGATTTTTTTCTCAAATTAACCCAGCCAATCTGTCAGCAGGTTTTAACCTACATCAACATTTAACTGCCTTTTCTTAAGATTTTGAAACCAGGTTTGAGAATGCCTTGACGATGGCAATACCACAGTAGGTGATGAATTTATATGGTCGTATTGAAAAATAATGTCACTTGACAACAGGAACTGAACGTGGTATGCACCAATGAAGATTTAAAAGTTTAGAAACAGATGCCAGCAATTTTGGATTTAAAAAGGCAAACCTGTTATTTGTCCCGAATTATGTAATATTGTAAGGAAGTTTTTAATTATTTTTCCTAGTAAGAAGGAGTTTCAGCGCAGTTGCATATCTCTAAAACAAAACAAAAAGAAGAAAGAAATTGGACACTACTAACAGAGGAGATTAAAGGTTAAATCTGAAAAGTTTGATACTAAATGCGAGATTGTTTTTTTTTTAGTTTCCCGTGGAATTCCAAATTTATGTGCTGCTTGATTTTCAATTTTATCATATACACGGCAATTTGACACAACATTTTACTCAAACAAGGGAGAAAAACGAACTGAATTAGATTGAGGGATGAAATAAAGTGCCAGCAGCACCAGAATGGTCATGGTCAACTATATTCTATATTCTGCTCCTTCACTTTAAGCCTAATTTCTAGGGCATTCGCAGTCGGAGAATTCAACTGTCATTCCTTATACATAAATATTTATCATTTTTGTTCATTACATGAAAAAATGAAAGGATATAATACACAAAAATTAAAACAGCAAAGTTTTACTTCAAATACATGGATATGTTAGCGCATTTTTTTAATTATTCAGAAGCGATGTAACCAAGTGAACGTAATTTAAAGTTTTATTTAAAACTACCAATATTATATATATATATATATATATATATATATACACTCTGTCGCAAAAAATATATGCACCCAGAAGAAATCAAGCTACAATCACGAAACTCGGCAAGAATGTAGTCTGGTAAGAGATATGCAAATGATTAAAATTTCGAAGCCAATGAGACAAGGCTAAGTGTGCTATGCGCATATTAGTTGCGCAACTGGGAGAGTTTAAAAGCATGAGTACGAGCGCCGTACGGCTATCCAAACGAATCTGATGACTTTGATAGACGATATTGAGACTTAGGATGCCTCTAAGACGTAACCGGCGGCAGTACGAGCAGCTGACGGACTTTGATAGGGGCCGTATAATAGGCCTCATAGAAGCAGGTTGGTCGAATAGACGTATCGGCCGCCCCCTCGGTCGGGCGATATGGTAGTTGCTCGGTGTTGGCAACAGTGGATCACAGAAGGTAGAGTGTACCGTCGCGGAGGGTCAGGACGTCCCAGGAACACAAATGATCGCGAGGATCGTGCAATCAGAAGAGTGGCCACTTCGGCACCAACAACGTCGCTAGCATCGATTCAACGTCACTTACCTCCTTCCAGACATCCAGTGCCATCAAGAGAAACCATAAGGAGACGACTGACCGAAGTTGGCTTGAGGAGCCGACGTCCGCTAAGACGCTTACCACTGACCCCACATCATAGGCAGTGTCGACTGGATTTTTGCCGACCTCGGGCAACTTGGAGTGTGACAGACTGGAGACGTGTCACCTTCGGTGATGAATCCCGATTCAGTCTCAGTGCTGATGACCACCGCACACGTGTCTGGAGGCGCACCGGCCAGCGGTCCGATCCGGCATTTATTGTCGAGCGGCATACAGCAATTTCACAAGGTGTGACAGTGTGGGGAGCAATTTCTTGGGACACACGATCATCTTTAGTGGTCCTTCAAGGCACTTTGACAGCTCGCAGATACGTGGACGATATTTTAACGCCGATTGTGCTACCCATGCTATCAAGTCGCCCAGGTGCCATTTATCAACAGGATAATGCTCGTCCACATACTGCGCGACTCTCCAACAATGTCTTCAAGGATATGACGTCCTACCATGGCCTTCCAGGTCACCAGATCTTTCGCCAATAGAGCATGTCTGGACGCTGGGAAGGCAACTGCAGCCGTCCCGAGATACAGGAGAATTAACTGCGCAGATGCAACGACTATGGCAGGATCTTCCACAGGGGGTCATAAGTGATCTAATTGAATCGATGCCACGCCGAATTTCGGCTTGTATAGCTGCCAGAGGTGGCTTTACCACTTACTGATTTTTAACCTTTTGCAAGCTGTAACCGCTTAATAAAATGATATTTTGTTCTGAATTTTTAATCATTTGTTTATTTTCATATACACTACATGCATACCAAATTTCGTGAATGTAGCTCAATTTCTTCTGGGTGCATATATTTTTTGCGACAGAGTGTATATATATATATACATACTCAGGAACATTGAAAATAGCGACCCAAGAAGAAAGCGTCGGATTGAAATGAAATTTAATACACATAATGACACAGATGAGAGATTCACTTGATCTCAAAAACAAGACAATTAAACGAATACAGGGAGTGCAACGACACAAATACTGGGCAACTTCAATAGCGCGTTGGACCACCTCCAGTTGCAATACATACCACCACACTGTCCGGCATTGAGTTCATTAGACACCTTATGTTGTCCTAAGGCAGATGGGCCCACAAATCTTGAACAGCGAACTCTAAATCATGTACACAGTGACACGATGGCATCTACCGTTTTAGCTGATCACACACGTGCTCTACAGGGGACAAATTGGGGGAGTGGACTGGCCATGGAAAAGTCTGAAAATGACGTACGATGTCTTGAGCAACTCTTGCTGTATGCGGACGAGCATTATCTTGCTGGAAAATTTTGCCCCTGGGAGACCATTTAGGAAAGGTCCTACATGGGGTCGAAAAATATCATCAACGTAACGTTGGCCCGTTAATGTTCCGCGCATCACAATTAAAGTGGACCGACTATCATAGGCTATGGCCCCCCAGATCATTACACCAGCTGTGCGGGCAGTGTGACGTAGAACAGTGTGAGGGGAATTGTACCGCTCACCAGGGCGCCTCCACACCCGCACACGGTTATCATCTGTCCCCAAAACAAACCGGGATTCATCACTAAACAGAACCTTTTGCCAATATGTGACATTCCACATTGATCTGGCTCGGCACCACTGTAGACACAGTTGCCGGTATTAAACGGAGGGCACGGAAAGGGTGGTTGGATTTAAGATTTGCTTCTGCAAGGTGTCTGGAAATTGTTTGTTGAACAATTGCTACGCCTACGTCTGCTCGTATCGCTGAACTAGTCACTGTGGGGTCCACAAGTGCTTGCAGCACGATCCTTCGATCCTCTCTCCTCGTGGTCTTCCTGGTTGCTCCAGACTCGATTTTCCGCGCGTAGGTACCTTCTCGTGTACACTGCCCCCAACAATTTCTAACGGCACACTCCGTACGATCCACCTGGCCAACAACACGGTGCGTCGACCAGCCTGCAGTTTTCATCCCGATGATCAGACCTCTCTCAAACTCGCTTAACTGTGAGAAATGTCTTCTAGCATGTTTACCTGGCATGTTTCGCTTACCAAAGTCTTCTTACAATCGGCGGGTAATCGTCACGTTTATGAATCTTCGAATTTGCGCTGGCTTATATAGCACCCTCCTCCTGATCGTATTGGCACCTCGGCGTGTATGAGCACGCGTATTGGCACAAAACTTGGATCATTTAAATATCACATTACGCTGTACTTATTTGCAAAGTTTCGCGATTGCCCTTAGCTTCCTTCTTGGGTCGCTATTTTCAATGTTCCTGACTAATATATATATATATATATATATATATATATATATATATAATAAGCATTTTATTTCTAAAAATTATCCCGTGTGTAGAACGGATTACGGTTTCTAGTTGTTTCCAATTCCCGGAAATCTTCCGGGAATACATCAAAATTTCGAAACATTTAAAAGCAAGTTACTTTAAATTGATATCGATAATAATTATATAGAATAAGTATACATATAAATTTTAAAAAATTTGCATTCATCTAAAAATACAAATAAGTAATACATGTTAATTATTTCTTTATAAATTGGAATTTGAGAAAGTAAAAGCAATCTATGTTTTTATCTTTTACTCTATTTCTATTCTTATAAATAATTCTCAGCAGAAATTTTTCTCAGCCTCAGCTATTATCTGAGGAATTGTTTTCAAACCTTTTCTAGTTTTTTGATTAAGGATCAATTTTCAATTATTTTTTAATCAATTCTGAATCAGTTATTTTTCTGCTGTTGCTACTAAGTGATAAATATTAATAATTAGTTAACAATTTATTTGCTGTTGCTGTAACAGTCATGTTCATTGAAAATATCAATTCTTGTTTACGAAATTTTATTCGCTTAACTGATTTCTTAATTATAAAATTTCCGTTTTTTTGTTACATAAAAATAGCTAAATACTTATGTAAGGATTTCACACAAAACTTTGATTAAAAAATAAGAAAATTTGCGATATTTTTTAAAAATATTTTCTTCCCTAAACTATTTTGTGTTTGTGCCCTTCTTTAAACTTCTCATACAAATAAATGGCTTATAATGACAATTATACGAGTAAACTTTTTCAAATGACGAATTAAGAAAGAGTTTTATACATAAGAACTTAAAATATAAAAGTTCCATAAATAGTTAGGTTTTCCATATCTAAACTATCAAAGTAGGGTTGGCGCAATTATCGCCAACCAAAATAATTCGCGCCAAGAGTGTAGGCTCCTTTAGGACAGAAGCTCAGTGGGGTTTTTTGATGTTTTGCTAAGTGATAAATATTTAGCAATTTATTTGCTGTTGCAGTAACGGTCACGTTCATTGAAAATATCAATTCTTGTTTGCGAAATTTTATTCGTGTAACTGATTTTTTATTTATAAAATATCAGTATTTTTGTTACATATATTATATATAAATAACTAAATACTTACGTAAGAATCTCCCTCAAAACTTTGGTTAAAAAATAAAAAAGTTGCGACATTTTTTTTTAAAAAAAATTTCTTTCCTAAACATTTTTGGATTTGTTCCCTTCTTTCCACGAATCATTCAATTAAATGGTTTATAATGACAAGTATACGAATAAACTTTTTCAAATGACGAATAAAATAACATTTTTCAATTTAATGACTTACGTTGACAACGTAAACCAAGATATCAGAACTTTTCCCAGAATAGTTGTGCAGGCAGAATGTTAAATTAAGTTTCTTTTAAAAACTATAAATACTTTTTCCGACAAGATAAATAGTTGCATACTGCAAGCTCAGATATTTCTCCAAACTTACATAAGTGTTACAAATTATCTTTATAATTTTACATTACAATCCCGACTGCTGCGGGTTGAAACTAAAATCTCGCCTTCCAAGTAATTCGGGTGGCCGATCGCTAACTGCGGACAGCTAAAATTTTTATCAATAGTCGAATTCATAGTCAAGTCAAAACTAACTACCTCTGATTATTCCAGCCCCTGGTCGCTCCCGGGAATTTCTTAGAATGAAGTAAAACTATCGAATTCTTATGATTTCTCGGGAAAGAAGCGCTAAAGCAGATACTTCAGCGAGAAAAAAAAATTGTCATCTTGAGGTAATTCCATACTAAGTTCAAAATTTTAAAAATTATTAACAAATTTATAATCAAACACTTTATTCGTCATCTCAGCTATACATCTGAATACAGAAATAGTTAATGAATTCAAGTAAACATTTTTTATTTAAAAACAAAAATTCTAAGATTTTCAAAAATGATTATAAAAATTACAGTGATATTCACACACACATATAGACTTCAAATTAATGAACAAACGAAATTGATTGAAATGAATATTTGGTATACATGTCACAAATCCTTTTTTAAAAAAATGTACTTGATTGTACGAAGACATGTTATTAGATAAAGAAAAAGTCTGCTTTTTAATATTATAGCTTTAAAATGATAAAATTCTAATGTTGTTCCCCTAAAAAAAAAATTGCGTACACTTGAAATGGAGCCGCACAAATTTGGAATGATATGCTCCACTAATTTTAAACATTAAGAGTTTTAGTTTTAAAACTATACTGAAATGAATGAATTTACATATATGAGATAGTTATGGCACTTAGTTTTACATAAATGGCAAAACGATTGCATTTGGCGTTTTCGTTCACCAGAGAAAAAGGCCTTCTCGATTCGCTGTAATATTTCCGGTTTACATTTCATATTATTACTCATCGAAGACGCATATTTGAACATTTCTATTTCCGATTCTTCCAGAGGAAAACTGTCACCAGAAGCTTCCATGCTTCTTCGAATGAAATTTCTCCAGTTTTGGCCAGTAGAGGTAGTCCTCAATTCAGTCATCGACGAACGTGTTGGTTTAAAATGTTTGCGAAATTCATCACAAAATTTTTTCAGTTTCTCGTAATCTTTTGCAGACTGGAAAATCTTCCAAAATTTTCTTCTGTATAAGACACTTAAGCAAAATTCAGACAGGAACATAATGTTGAAACAGTCCAAACCGTCAACATCCCCGATAACTGCTAAAGTTAAAAATGCTACCACTAACACGAAAGTGGAGTACGTTGGCACGGGACAAAGCAATGTGCATCGTGACAGAAGAAATTGTACATATTCTGTGTCGCAATCTGAATATGTTCCGCAATCTGAGTCTGAATCTGTTTTGCAATATGAATTTGAATCTGTTTCGCAATCTGAATCTGAATCTGAATCTGTGGCGCTAAATGTCTTTATTTCATCACCTTTTTCGAGTATTTTTTCAAATTCCTTGTGGAAAATAAAGAACGCGAGCATATTTGTCACTACGTGTATTCCGTAGAATTCGATGTTTTCTAACTCGTCAAAAAATGTTGCTTCTACAAAGAATGGACTTTCATCCAAAGAATTTAAGAATAAGTACCTAATTATATGCAAATATTTTTCAGGCATACCCTTTGTCTCCTCTTTTTCTGCCAATTTCTGAGTCAAAAATCCCAACAGACATTTGTCCTGTGAAACACCACTTACGCTCGAAGCTTCAAGACACATTTCAACATCCTTATCTTCTTCCACGTGTTTATTTTCGTCCATATTCCTTGCTTTTCAGCTTGTAGATAACTATGAAAGAGCGCGAGCCCAAAATTTATCGTACACACACAGTTTCCAAATTCCAAAGCTTCAAACGGTCTTGAAAGAGGGTCGAAAATGACTCTCACTACGTTGCCATTGCAGTTAAAATATCATCGGGAGAGTGTGTATATTAACGTCGCACTGTTTAGCTACACGAGGGCTTTTGCCGGCAAATCTCGTAATTTTGAACCATGTTCAAGTAACGAAGACACGTAAGATCGCCCCCCTCCTCTCGTAACTACCATACGAACGGGAGGGCGTTTGAGCTCTCCACAGATTTAACGTGCATTGCTCCTCTACGCGGTGGGTCTTCAGGAGCACTGGGCTTGAACTCGTGATTCGTCAGCCACGAGTCTGTTACCTTGCCATGTTGCAGAGTACCTAGCCCTTCGGGCTTTAACCCCTTTTTCTTGAATGTTTAAGTGACTGAGAAGAATTACCTCTTGACTGTAAATAAATAAATTTCATTTTAAGTTAAAACAAAGAAATTTAAGTTATAGAAAATTTAATGTTTTGAGAGGCGGAAAAAATTAAGCAAAATGTACCATCGAGTGGAGCAGTTTTACAGTTCAGTAGGTCGACAGGATGCAACCTGGCCAATCGAATAGCAGTTAATAAAATAGGTCAGAAAATATGAAATCTTAGTTACACAAGTTCAGAGTTCTAAGGTGATATCCTAGTGGTGAAGGTAACGGACACATTACTGGCATGCCATGAGGTCGATCCCAGTACTCCTGAAGACTCGCCATGGAGAGGGATTCGATGCACGTTAAATATGCAAGGCTCAAACACCGTCTCATTGGTGTGGAATTTAGAAGGGGTAGTGATGCCTTCTCAGATATCGTTTTCGTCACTTGACCACGGTTCAAAATTCCGAGGTGCGTCACGAAAAGGCAATGAGTAGCTGAACAGTGCGATGCTAATATTCACTGACTCACAGAAAAGTAAAATGAAGTTCTGATTAGTTGAGATTGAAGTTCCGAAAAAAAAGAATTCTTTTGAGTAGGAGAAGATATTTAGAGAATCGAACTCAAATCGAAAATTTACGAATCACGCTTACTGCCATTGGACCACCACTGGGGACTCAATAAATAAGGGTGAATAGTGTGGAGTGACAGTGTAAATGCTGTGACAGTGAAGTTGATGAATTAAAGCTTCAGGTTAAACCACATAATGATCAACGCTCCTTCTACTGGGTGAGAAGGGAAAACAGACTACTAGAATAAAAGGCAAAGAAGCATTAGTAAAAATTTGGGGTAGCCGTTATGTGTCCAATACTAGCCTACTCTTGTCCAGTGTGAGGATACGCTGTGCTAAAACTAATATTAATATTTTAGATGATTTTCAAAAGTCAAACCATCTGGATGATTGTAAAAGCTACAAGATATATGAGAAATAACGACATCCAGAAAGCCATTAAAATCAACAGTTTTAAATTTCACATCCAAAAGGTTGCTAGAAATTTCTTCAACTCTCTGCAAAATACGAATAATGTCAATATGATAAATCTTCCAAACTATAATCCCAACGATCTTGCTAAAAAGACCAGAAGAATTCTTCTCAGATCCTATAATCCAACATAACTTTAATTTTAAGTTTATTGTAAACCCACTGCTAAATTTATAATTTAATATCTTTTTTTAATTATTCTCTTCCGTATTCCTCAAATCTAGACTTGCCCCACCCCCTTTAGTCTTAAATTTCTTTCATAGAGATTTGAGCAGCCAATGAGAGTCATTTTCCTCACCTGCCAGGAGCCAGTCAGAGAGTGAGCACTCAGTTCTCACCCATGCAACCAAAAAATCACCATTAGGATGGAACTTTTCCGAACGACTGGCTCAGCCAATCAGAAGCTACCTACTCCCCAGCATGAAAATCTCACAGTCGCTCCACATCTAGTTTCCAGATATGGGATAGGGGCTCGCTTCGCGAGCCATATGTCCAGTTGTATCACCTTAGGCACCGCTAAAATTTAGGGTTCATTACTTGTTGAAGAGCGCCAAGGTCAACGAAATTCTTATGCGGGAATTGCTCATTATAGCTCCTTACTCCCAGCTTCTTTACATACTTGGCGTAAAACAAGATAAATTTACTCTACTTAAAGTATTTTTTAGTTAAAATAATGTAAGAGCCACACAGAAGATATTTTAAATCGTACATTTAATGGGTTTTTTAACATTGGATATAATACTGGATATTTATGTAAGGAAAGAATCGAACTTTTTAAAAAAAAATTGAAGTGTTAAATAATGCATTTCTTGCACACAACCCTCCTGAACGGGTCAGAAATTTACCCTTCATTAATGCAACATAAGGAAAATTTCTTGTATTCTTGCCCAAAAAGGTGAAATTTCAAGCATTCTTTCCTCTATTTCCAAATTTACAATGTTAGCTTCTTTTACTAGCAAGAAAAAGTAATTTAAAAATTAAAGCATGTATATTTGCATAAAGAAAAAGAAAAGTTTTTTTGCAATTACTTGTTTAATCCTATAATTGAATGTGTACTTTTATGATTGGTTTAATACTCTGGGATTTTCAGATTTCATAAAAAATACTTAAAAATTTAAAAATAAGGAAAATAATTGGTTACAAGAAGAATATTTATTCTTTTCGCATTTTCGAATGTATTTTATCGTATGTAGTTAAAAGCAATATCCTAGATGTAAATACAGAAGTAATAACTCTAAGGACCACTATGTAGCTATTATTTCTTGTTATATATATGTAACAATCCGAAAAGAAACATAAAGTCTCTTGGGTAAACAGTTTTATATTCATTAAGATAGCTTTTAACATGTTTTCTTGAGATGAACCAAGACCAAATATTCGATTTCGAGTTGGATTGTACATTTATTTCAAAAACTTCCGAATCTTGATCCTTTAGTTTAGATTTTGAATGTCGAGTAAAGCGTGGGAAAGTACGATCATGATCCTAAAAGGAAATGAGAATGTTGGATGTTCATTTTTGTGAAAAGATTAAATATTTTATTTTATAAGCAAATATCTTTGGATAGGGAAAAATAAATATTAAATGGGAAATAGGTTTAAGTTAACTATCCTTCCAAACAAATGTGTATTATTAACACATATCGCGCACTTATACTTTCAAGCTAAATTTTTTTATTTTTAGGTACATTCGCCGTATAACACGCCCCCCTTCCCATTTTCACGAAGAAATCGGAAGTATTAGTATACATTGCTCTAATGCTTTGAAGTCATTTATTCGAGATATTATCCCAATCTTTTGACAAAATAGTTTTTTTCCAGAACTAAAACTATTTTAGTTCATAAGACAAGTCATTTCTTTAGAACAAACAGTATTTCGATAAATATAGAAGTAAAATTTTTTTTTACTTGCATTTCTTTTGTTATTTTTAAAGCTCTCGTTCTTATACCCGGCTTATAACGTGCGCACCCTTAAGTCTTGATCTTATTTTTCGTGTTAAAAGTGCGTGTTTTACGCCGGATTTACGGTAATTTAATTTAGATATCTTTTATACACCATATTTACTCAAATATAAGCCGCACCCTAAATTCTCAAAACTTTTTGTGAAAAAAATGTTGTTTCTGATTCTACTTGTTTCTCAAAACGTTTTCGCGGAAAAATAAATAGTTGTGCAAAAGTTTCCTCAACATCCGAAACTTAAGAAATTGAAAAAAGAAAATTTATAAGAAATAGTAAAAGAAGTTATACATAGTAATTACTTTATTTTACTAGTATTAAAATTTTCCAAACATATACATTTGCCATCGAAAGTCTATGTATAGGAGATCATCTTTCATATTCATGCAAAGACCACTAATTAAATGAAGTCTTTCTGAATCAATATTTTTTTAATGATTCCTGTAACGTCGTAAATTCAAATATTATAAGTAACAATCAAAAGAATGTTACACGAAATAATACAAATATTTATAACTTGAGAACGACACAAATCGTGTGCGTCAAAAGTCTGCGTTCACTGGAAAGAACCTTTACAATAATGGATTGTATAACTGAAAGTTAATACTATTCTATTCTTTCTATAACTCTCTTAACTTATTTGGCAGGGATTTAACTAGCTTAGCTATTTAATCTGTGTGTGTGTGGATATTTTGTTCCATTCTTCTACTATGACAGATTTGAGCATTTCCTTAAATGTTATTACATTCTCCCTGATTATTCACTCTAGTAAATCCCACAAATGCTGTATTGGGCTTAGGTCTGGGGACTAGGTTGGCTCATGGAATTGGTTTAGAACATGTCAGAACAGCCATGGCTTCACAATGACTTCACAATGTGAGCAATTTGCTTGGTATCTTTGTGCCGCTGAAAGTAAAAATCATCACTTTCCGCAAGTTTCTCGGCATATGGCCTAAAAATTTTACTTCAACAAGTTCAAGTAACCAATTTTGTACATTGCTGATTCAATAAATTTTAGATTGCCAGTCGAAAGGCTTCATATTAGGGTTTCTGATTTCCTGGGTTTTTCCCATTCCTGGGAATGTCCAGGAAATCCCGAGAATGTAATTGTCACTTTCGGGATTTCCGAGAATACATCAAAATTTCAAAAAATCTAAAAACGAGTTATTTTTAAATACAATAATAACTATATAAAATAAGGATAATTATGAATTCCAATATTAATACTTATTTATACAATGAACTCAAAAATACAAAACAATTTATAATAAATTGATTATTCATTTTTAAAATAAGACTTAAGAAATCATACGCATTTTATGCTTCTATCACTCAGCCTAATTCTAAGCTTTGTGACGAGCAGTCCGGCAGCAGAAAAAATGCTCTCTCCACTTCAACTGATAGTTTTATAATGTTTGGTGATGGATTTTCCATCGAATGGAACAACTGCATCTCTTGTTTCGTGATTTTGTTCAAACTAGTACTTTTCTTGGTTGAAAAATATAAAACTTTTGTTTTAGAGTAAATTGCTTTCAGTAATTTTCGTCCCACGTCACAGGGAATTGTTTCAAAATCTTCCCAACCTCTTCTTCTGAGTGCGAAGAGTTGGATATTGAATCCTCTTAATCGCAGAAAAGACTTGTCCCGATCTCTCTCTCTCCCTCTCTCTTAGGCTTGTCTAGCCAAAAAATTTTTACCAGGCAATCGTGAAATATCGACAATAACTGCAGCGGCTTCGTATTTTCTACCAAAATTCAGGTATTGCATCAATCCTATTAAACTAACGTTGAGTCTCTCATTAATTCTTTGGATTAGAGAATATTTCATATTTTTCACAAATTCTGAACTTTGTTCATCCAATTCTACTACAACGAAAGAAAATACACCTTTTGCAGTTAGCAAAGTTGTATTTCGAATGCAAAAATTTTCTAATCCAATTTTTACTTGCTTTAAGCCTTCTACAAATGTACTCACAGTTTCAAATTCTACATTACCCATCACTTGTTCTTTAATGTCAATTAATTCCTTTAGAATTGCTGACTCTATACCTAAAAATCTTTCAAATATTGCCTAAAAACTATTCCAGCGTGTTTTGGTATCCAAACAAATCATCTTTTCACAGTCAAACTTTTCTTTAGCCTGTTTTTGTAAAATTTGCGATTCCCGAGAAATCCCGGGAACTGAGTATAATTCCAGGGAATTGAAAAGGTATATGAATCTTTTGATTTCCCGCGAAAGAAACCCTACTTCAAATGCACCCCCAAACATTATGCCTCCTCCTCCACGTTTGATATTCGAAAAAGGATTCTATTTCTTAAGATCTGTCAAAGAATTTTTGCAGGCATATTTTTGTTCTTTTTGATGCCAAATTACAAAACATTACTCTCAATTGAATATATTAAATGTTAAATTTTCTCAATACTTGTGTGTCCTATTTAGATGTTTTTTGGCAAAGGTCATTCTCTTAGCTCTGTTCACTCGAGAGATGAAAAGTTTCTTGAGTGCAACTCGGCCATGATAGTCATTCTTTTTCAGTTCTCTTCCAATTATTGTTAAAGTTACGCTTTTTTACAATATCTCAGAGACACTTTTAGCTATTTGTGAAGCTTATAATCCTGGATTTTTATAATCCTGGATTTTACTAAGCTAGATTCTCGAGGTCACACTGCAGATGGGTGGCCGGATCTTGGCTTGGAGTTTAAAATTTGAGTTGAGAGAGAGATTTGTGGTTTATGAACACTTTTTGAAACATCAAATGTCTCCTATTAACAGTTTCAAAAATTGCTTTAAAAATTCCCCTCTTTTCTGAACATGTATGATGATTTTTCTTTCAATAATCTATCAATCTCTATTATGCTGCCTGCCATGGAACCACAAGAGCTTTCAAATATCAAATCCCAAATAAATCGCAAAAGAATCTTATAATTGCTTAAAAACACGATTTAATGCAATTGTTTTACAATAAAAGGTCTTTAAAATCTATATTTTGTGTGTGAGAATCCCCCTGGATTCCACCCTGGGCACCAAGATTGATTTGAGGCAAAGAACGACAGACGACATTTTTACAATAACAAATTATATTTATTCACTTGAATCAATTATCAATCTTCCGATTACAAATATTAATCAATATCTCTACGTCAATATGATTGACCCTTACTATTAAATTAAATCACGAAATATGATACTAATAAACTATTAAACTCAATATCAAATGGCTTCACCGGAATAAAATGATCGAGAGATACATGTGATTCGAATTACTAGCATTCAGTAAATTCCCACCAACTTTATTATATATTTACTCTTATGATCCGATAATCTAGATTTAAATCTCACTTTCCTTTTACTACCTCACTTTCCAGGCGTATCAAACTTTTCAATTGTAGATCACTGCCTAATGATCAGCGAGACGCTAATCGCACAATCAACTTGAATCTTCTTAAAACTCCGTCAACCGAGTCTGACAGTCCATTTGGACCTGGCTCATTCGATCTCTCTTTATCTGCTCTTCCAGTTATTATAATTTCATGCTCATAGGGATATTTCTTCTATACTCTTTAACTGCTTTAAACCTTTAAGTTTGCTTAAATTCACAATATAATGTATCTCTTCGAGTCTCGGACTTGAGCTTTGAACCAAATGTTCCACTCGTCGAGACCCATTCAGTCATCTACTTCAGGCGTGTCCAACACGCGGCCCGCCAGTACGTATAAGTTGCGGCTCTCGAATCTTTTAAAAAAAAATTTTAAATATCAGGCTTTTAAAGTTTTTTTCATTTTGAAACTCATTAGAGGGGAAATTTTTGTATATATAAGTTATACCTATACCTATACCACTCGGCAACCGCGGCCTAGATACATTAAGAAAAAGATGATTAAACATAGTGTAAAAATAAATAAATAAAAAGTTTATTAATCGTAACGATAAAAGTCTACCTTTTCTCCATTATTTTTATTTAAATTATGTATGCTTGTTTATATAACAGAAAATCAAAACGACAAAATTAGCTAATTTAATATTTTTTTTTTAATTTTATTTCAATGAATTGGTTTTACGAAATTTACGTAAAAAATTTAACAAATAGACTTCGTAAATTTGATAAAAAGCAATATTATTTTAATTATCGCTCGCATATCGTCATCGTTATTATCAGATATTAAATGAAAGATAGATGCATAATTCTTTTGAAAGTGTGATTTCACACTGTACTTAGTGCCAATTTATCCCCTGGGCGCGGAGCTCGGATAAGCTGAACTTATCCAGATTTTCTAATTATAAATTTCTAATCTGTACTGCCACGGAGCTCGTAGATCTTCTGCGCCCAGGGCCCGAAATGAGCTTAAATTGGCATTGATTGTACAAATACATTATTAGATATAAGAGAGTAGAATACTTAACAGATAGGCGAATAATTTCAATGACCTTGCGATATATATTTCAATCATAAAAAATGCTATTCATTTTGTTGTTATTGCTTTATATTTTATTATTTACAATGAATTCAGAATATGAGTTTATAAAAATCGCTTTCTATTTATGGTTGTTATATCGCTTTGATTTCACGTTCAGATAACTCAGTTTAGTCAGTTCAAGACTGTCCTTTTTATTTCCTTTTCTAGGTTTTTAAACAGGAAGAAGCAACGGGACGTCAAGGTAATTAGAGGGAGGGGTTGGAGAGACTGTGTGTGTACGAAAAAACTATTGTTACTTTCACACCAACACCAAAATTGTAATCCGGACAACAGACATTCTTTCACAGCTGTGTCCACATTCCCGTATCTCACTCATTTGAAAAAATGTTAGATTGTATGTGAGCGCTTCAACCCCATTTTGCGATGTTCGGCCATTTTAACTAGTTGGCGTTATTCTTTAACCAGTTATGAACCGCATTATGATTTAATGCAGTTTTTTTCATGTAATATTTTTTTTAAAGTTATATTCACTGTTCACTTAAAATTAATAGTCAAATCGTTTTTTAAGGCCTTCATTAACATACAAAAAGAAGCAAGACACATTTTGACATTAACTATTTTTTCGGCACAAAAATGACAATTTTCGCAATGCGCTGAAAAAATGCCGTCAGCTGAAAACGCAATTTCTGCTGTACAATTAATTATTCACCTTTCCCGGTGAAATACTCATCATAGAACATGCTGCCATATATCCTAGAAGAGTGGATTTATAAGAATATTCCTGCTAAGTATCATCATATTATTCTTAAAAATGGTTATTCAATGTAATTTTAAAGCGAGTGGTACTTATAAGTACCGTCGATAGATAAAGGGTTAATGTCAAACACGCATATTAAAGAAATCATTCTAAATTAGAATGTTGCTTTGATTACAAGAAATTCTGCGTTTATTAACATTCTGTGTAATTGACAATATTTGGGAAAATGTCGATTAGGACATTGGGATCCCCCCCCCCTTTTTTTAATAACGTTCATTCCATTTCTGTGATTAAATAGAACTCGTATTTTTTACAAATTTTCAAAAAGAAAAAGTTCAAAATATAAGAAATTATATCAATCATTGAAAAAAGTTTTACTCGAAATCTTGCAAATGATCTTCCACAGATTTACAAAAGTACAAGAAAATCCATCTAACCAATAAACAGCAACAGTTATGGTAAAGGAATATTATCGCAGAAATAAAAATACGTAGCTAAAGTCATTCGTGAATTATTGTTTCTGAGAAGAAATGAGAATTACGCAGGAAAAAAAACAGATTCATTAAAGAGATAGAAAATAGAATAAATAACTAGATTGAATTTAATACATAAATAGATGATCAAAACACCATTTTATAATCAAATCCCTAAATTTCACAAAGTTATTGTTATTTCAGGAATTTGATTTTAAAAGCAAATCAGTTTTTTCAGTTATTACATTTAGCTATTACATTTAGTTATAAATATAAAATAGAACGAGAAATAATTCTTCATCAAACATATTTTCTCTGTGCGTATTCTTAGAAAAATCATGGTTAAATGGTTAGAATTATCAATCTGTAACATTGAGGTGAGATGAATTTTCAAGTTACGCGTTCTTGTTGTTAAGAAATCGTGAACAGAAATATCTAAAAGTTCAAAGAAGTAGATTGCAAGAAGAATTTAGAAGTAGATTGATTTGCAATCAAAAGCAAAGTGAATTAATGAAAGTTTTTTTTATTATTTAAATTCTTTTATAAAATGGTTGTTTCCTCCTTAAAGGATCAATTGTATAATTCAGTGTTTCTCAAACTGTGGGGTTATTCAAACTGTGGGGTTATTATCAAATTGTGTGGGTTATTACGCCCCCCCCAAGGGGGCGCAATAACTCTGCGAGGGGGTGCGAGCAGTTTGAAAATTCGAAAACGGAAGATTATTTTTAAAAATTATTAATTCATTGAATGTAATCAAACAAAGTACACATTCTGATATAATAAAAAAATAAAATACGCATTTACACTGTAATATTACACTTATAAATGTATCAGTGCTACATAATGTATTTTAAAATTAATTTAGCAATACTAAGGTAAGAACAATTTTAATAATAACCATTGACCCCATGGGATTGTAACATAGAAAATTACATACAAAAGTTAACACTTATTTTGATAATTTTTACGGTTTATAGTTAATTCCTTGACTGCCGATTAAAAGTTAATCGATTCGCTTCCCAATCCGAACCATTTTCCACGTATGCACGCGTATGTGATGTATTGGGGTTGGGGGAAGGAATAAAAAAAAGAAGCAAATCACCTGAAATAAGTAAATCCTTCGCAAACATTGTCGAGGTCCTTTTATTGCATTCCAAAACCTTCGGAATAATTTTATGAATAGCAGTGTACAGAAAAGTTCCTACTTCGGAAAGACATTTATATACGTCCAGGGAAATAAACGCTTTGGCTGAGCTAGACGTTTATATACGCCGGTGATCCATAAAGAGGTTAAAGTCGTATCGCAGGTTTAGCGTCGAAGTATTTTTTTTATTGAATTCAATGCATTATTGCATGAAGGGGGGCACGATGAAAATTATGACTGAATATTGGGTAGTGAATATTGAAACTTTGAGAAGCACTGGTATAATTACTTATGGTTAACTCTTAAATATGTTTATTAAGAGCTTTCGCGATTCATAAATTTATTAATAAATATAGTCACCCATGCGGTATAGTGGTTAGCGATCCTGACTGCTGTGCCGTTGAACCTGGGTTCGAATACCGGAGAAGGCATGAATGTTGGTGGATGTATAGTGTCTTTGCGGCATGAGGGTACTCTAAATAGCCGTCGAGCCACAAGTCCTCTCGTGAGGTTGGTGGAAGGGAAAGATAAGTGGAAGGCCCCTGACCACCCCAGGGGAATTGGGGTGGAACCAAGTTAAAACGTATTGTCACCTGTGTGGTGCTCAAAGCTACGGTTGAGGACATGCGTACATCTTTGCCGCGATGAATTTCGTGAGCTTCGATCTGACATCGTCAAACCGGTGGCATTTATAACAATAATAAATATATAGCAACATTTAAATCAGGCCAGGCCAACCCGCGGCAAGCAAAGACTTACTGAAAAATTAAAACTTTAAAAAGGTAATAATAAATAACTATTTTGTTTGCAATTTTATTTAGATGCGGTTGTCTCAGACACCCCCCTCAAAACTTGGATCAACATATGTTTACGGATAAATGTTTTCTATTTTGAACATAAAATCAAAATATCGCTCATAATTAGTTTAAAACAACCTAATTTTACAACATCTTTAAGGGCTAATCCTAATATAGATGATTTGGTAAAAAAAAAAAATTATTAACTCAAAATCCTATTAAGTGCTGACTATTTAATAATTATTTAGAGATAAATGCTTCAATTATATCATTCATACGTTACATCTAACCAGTAGCGCACACATGAATTTTTCAAGGGCCGGGGGGGTCGAAAGTTCACCATTCTTGTATCATGCTCCTTTTGATTCAGTCGATTTTGGGGAACAAAACACAGTAAAAAAACTAATTATTAAATAAATAATTAGCATTAATCAATAAAATTAATCATTAATAACAAATACTTCCTTAAATTTTACGTACTATATACTTAGAATTATAATCAATCGGAAAAAAATCAATGGCTTTGGGGGGTCTGGACGTCCAGGACCCCCCCTTGTGTGCGCAACTGCATCTAATTTAACTAATTGCGAATCTTTAAAAAGTTTTATAGGAATAAAACCAAATTTTGTACTTCTGTCTTATTTATTATAACTAAACTCTGTGGCGCAAAAGCCCATTAGGACCAAGGCTTACTGTCCCTATCTCGATTTTCATGACCTTAGATTCTGAAGTGGACGAGGAGATGTTACGGTTAGGTGGTCAGGTTGACGCGAAAATCGCTGGATTTAGTCCCCAAGTTAATTTGGTACTCATTTATCAACCCACTGAAGGGTTGAAAGCTGAGTCGACTTTGCCCAGCTCAGGATTTCAACTCGGAGCTGTGAAGCGCGATACACTACCACTCAGCCACTGGACAATCTTATTATATTTTTAAAATTTCACTAGTTAGACTTGCACTAAAAATGTGCTATTTGCGTAAAAATATCATAAGCTTATAAGTAAACTTTTTTCACTTTCAATTCCTATTTCTTTTATTTGTTGGAAAAACTGGAGGTGTCACGCCTTACTTTATTAATCAGATAGTTGCACTCTTCCCAGAATTTTGGCCATCCCTTATTTAAACAAACAAGATATAATGAATTTTGTTTTGGAATAATTTATAAAACTGAATCCAAAATATTAACATTTTCTTCGCTTTCATAATATAGTATACTCCATTTTTAATTAATCTTATAAAATAATACTAAAATAAATCAAGTGGGCAATTTTTTCCGTTGCGTGGCTACAGCGGACGTGGTTAGAGCCAACACATAACATTAAAAATTTTAGACATTTTTCTCAATTGTCTGATGTTTCGATTCTAAGTTTTGTTACTTAAGTCAGACTAAATCCAATGATAAATGATATTTAGTCTTTGTAATAAAGGTTAGTTAGTATTTATTTTTTTCTTTTATTTACTTGTATCTTGTATTTTACTTCTAGTATTTACTTTTACTTACATTAATGAAGATAATTAATTTTATGTTAATTGCACCTGTTCTAATATTTATTTGACTTTAAAATATAATATCCCTGAAATTTTTTCATCCCCTTCATTATACTGTTACTTTTCTTACAATCAGTTTTTAAATATTTCTCTGAAAGTTTTTATTTTTTATTACATTTCGCTATGGTTAAAATTTATTTCCCCTATAATATCTTAACAATTTAATATAAATAATTAAATTTAATTGTCAATTTTTTTTTTATCTTTGTAATTTGATAATCCAAAAAATGTGTTCGCGCGCGTGCTTGAGCCACGATGAGTTTCAAAGCTTCCACTCAGACGACCATGAAATGTTATGTGTCCACTCTAACCACGTCCGCTGTAGCCTCGCCACCATAAATTACACCAGAAAAAAAATGAATATATAAGATAAAAAAATGGCTGTTTAATATAATTTACTTATATAGTGCTAATTTCCTAAATATATTTCATTTTAGATTCATTATAATAAAACAAATATTCTCGATCACACTTCTCAACATTTTTTTTAAAATCAGGAATGAAATGGATAGCTGAAAATCTCATCACAGTCTGTAATTGAATTTCGGTCAACTTGTAGATCGCGATTGAAACTCGTAGCTCAATTTTAAACATTAATGTGCACTCCTCTCATTGTTACCTTTCTTATACCACGTTCTAGACCAGGGGTAGTCTACCCAAATGATCTTGTGGGCCCCTTCGGAAAGACATTATAATCCCACGGGTCACATATGGAAATATATCTCTTTATATTGGACTTGGACCCAATACAAACATTTATTTGATTGAAAAATATGCAAAACGTGATAAAAAGGAAACAGTTGTGGGATTTCTTACAAAACACAATACTAAAAACGAAAATATTGCACAAAATACTCGCATTTTGTTTCGTTGTATTGAATCTTGCGGGCCTCAAAATTATTCAAGGCAGACCACATGCCGTGCATGCGCCGCGGGCTTGCCACTAATGGTCTAGACCTAACGAAAATTCTGGATGAGACAAAGTGGATGCACATTCTAGGTACTTAATAGATTTGTAAAATAAAAGCAAATACAAGTTGAATTTTCTTGTTCATTAATATAAAACCGTTGATACAAAAGGTCATTTTTATGAAAAAGTCCAGATAGGCACTCTAGTATTTATGTATAAAAGCAGAACACTAGCAAACATTGTCAAATTGCGCATGCACGGAGTTAGTTGAAAGTAATCCTTATAAACAGTTTAAAGTTTTTTTGGGGGTAAAGGCAAGTGAAATCGGTAGACTTTGATTCGAATAGTATAGTGAAGAAGAAATTAGACCTACAAAGTGTAGTCGGATTATTGCATTAGTCTGGCAATAATCTATTGTGACTGTGCTCAAAATGTAACTTTGAATAGAAAGAGAAGTATGTCACATGGACTTGTAAGCCTAAATTTATAGTTTTTTTTATGTATAAATACAAATATTTCATTTTCACTAAACAGAACGCTCATGGGTAGACCCAGTGATCGAGTGGTAGCGTATCGCGCTTCCACACCACAGGTCCGGGTTCTATTCCAGGGTTGGGCAAGGTCTACTCAGCCTTCCATCTCTACTGCAATGGGTCGATTAATGAGTACTAAGCTTGCTTGAGGGCTTAAAAACTGGGGGTCTCGCTTCAGACTGACCACCTTATCGGGACATGTGGTCATGCACCTCGGTGCCCAATGGTCACGTATACTGGGATGGGTAAAGTAGGCCCTGGCCCTCATGGGCTGTTACGTCACTGAGTTTGAGAACGCTCATGGATTACTTTTAGCGTAGGGAACTCTTGAAAATATTGCAGTGTTAACAAAACAATTTAATAATTTCGATCCATATTTCACAATGAAATTCATGCAGCTTTTATAAAACAGAATTAAACTCATTTGTATATTTTTATAATTATTTTGAAATACAGCTGGACCACCATATAACGAAGTTGCTAAATCCGAAAAAAAGTTCGTTATACGGAAAATTCGTAATATAGAAGTTCATCTTTTGATTTTCTTTATAAATCACATGAAACAAGTTTTAAGTCCATAAGCACTTTGTATTCAAAAAAGTAATTAAATTCACACCTTTTTGTAAATTAATGTATATTTATTTTGTATATCATACCTATAAAAAAAAGAAAGAAAAACTGCTAGAAAAGTTTCTTAACGCCTTTATCTACTTCCAGAAGAATTAATTATTCTTTTTTATTCTCAGGAACTTACATTTTGATATTTTCTGTAACACTCATCAAAACTACAAATGAACGGAGACTAGTTCAAGGACACGAGACTCCACTCAGGGTGAAAAGAGATATCGAAGATGTTTCCAGTGAACTTGACAATGGGGGTTAAGGGTTGCACTTCTTGGCTGAAATGCCCATATTTTTATTACTCTAGGCCAGTTAGGCATCTAATAAAATCAGTTCAACGTTTACGACCACCATAAAATGTGCTAAAAGAGAGAATAACTCGAAATGTCCAGACATACCTTAAAAATAGGGAAGGAAAAAAATCTGAATCACAAAAGAAAAAGTTCGTTACATAGAAAATGCACTTCACTATTGGGAGGTTATTTTACGAAGAAAATCATGGGATGTTCTTGGTTCCAGAAAAAAAGGTTCGTTATATGTAGAAAAATTCGCAATATAAGGGCTCATTATATATATGGAAGTTCAATTGTATTTCTCTTTTTGTACAGATAAAAAGTTTGAGTAATATGAACTAAATTTTATTTTTCAATGATGCATTTGGGATAATACATTTAGAATTTCTAAATAAAGTATGATGTCATTATTTTTTAATCATAAGTAAAAACCAATTATACATTAATTAAATAAATTTGGAGGAGTAATTTGGAAATTTGAAGAAAATTACTTCTTATTCAATGTTTAAGGTATCCGACTACGCTCGGAACCGTGATTTTGCAAAATGATTTGACATCTGTCAGTACACATTCCAAACATTTTAATATTTCGCCGATTAGTTTTATTAAAAGAGCCACACCTAATATCAAATTATTTTCGGGAGTAGCATAACTACAACTCAACTTTTAACTTCGTTTAATCCAAGCGGGATTGTTTATTTACATTTCGATTTTGGATTAGCATTATTTTTCATTTGTTATTGAAAGCTTTTAAACATGGATGTTCCATTGAAAAAAACTTCATCCGGAAAGAGACCAAAGAAGAATAGATTTCAAGGAAATATGTATCGGAAGAAATCTCTGTCTGAAAAAAGTATTATTTCTTTTGAAAATGTTTCGCCAAACAAAAGTTCATCGGCGAAGAAATTGCAAGTGCACACAAGATTTCAGAAGCTTACGAAAATGACGTTTCAGTTGAGTTTCAAGGTTATAGACTAATCGACATTAGTTTATTATTTTCAAAAATTGAAAAGTTACTTTGTTGCTCTGTGTGTTATTATGGCAAAATAAAAATGAGTGAAAAATCCACTGTAGGATTATTTTCCATATTTCAGTTCACATGCAGAAAATGTAGCATTGAAAAAAAACTAAATTCCTGTGAATTGATTGGTATAAAAAAAATATACCTGAAATCAACAGACGGTCTGTTTTGGCCATGCGCTATATAGGCCAAGAATTGTCTTTGCTCGAGACGTTTTGTTCTCTTATGTGTTTGCCAAATCCAGTGTCTCAGAAAGCTTACGACAGAATAAATGCAAAGATAGCTGATATAAGTGAAGCGCTTGCAAATGCATCGATGAAGAAAGCTGCTGCTGAGGAAAAAATTATTGATCACACCGTAAATTCTGTTGTAGTTAACAGTAATGGGACCTGGAAGACCCGTGGGCATACTTCACTTATTGGAGTCTGTGCATTGATTGGAGCTGACTGCGGGAAAGTTCTCGACATGGAAGTCATGTCCTCTTATTGCAAAGGATGTGACTCGGATAAAGGGCCAAAGCTTGGACCAAAATATAGTGCTTTTTTGGCTAAACATCACATTTTCTGCAGAAAAAACCATAGCGGATCTGCTGGAAAAATGGAAGTTTGCGGAATGCAGAAAATTTTACTCCGATCAGAACAAAAACATGGATTAAAGTATCAGCGATACATAGGTGATGGTGACTCAAAGACATTTTTGTCTATTGCTGAAAAAGAACCATATGGGGATAGTGTTCCCATTGTAAAAATAGAGTGTGGTGGCCATGTCTAAAAGCAAATGGGTAACCGCTTGCGGAAGTTGAAAGCTTTACGGGGGAAAAAGAAGGTTTCCGATGGGAAAACAATTGGTGGGAAAGGTCGCCTAACTGATGCTATTATAAGCAAATTGACGACTTTTTATTGCAATGCTATTCGTGCCAACTCCCATAATGTGAATGAGATGAGGCAAGCTGTCTATCTGTGTGGGCTCATACATCCAGCACAGATGATGAGCCGAAACATTGGTTTTACCCAAAAGGCAAAAATAGCTGGTGTAAGCACAATGTTTCGGTTCACAACAATACAGTGAATGAATTTTCTCACAAGAACACCTTACCAAAAGCAGTTTCTAAAGTGATTAAACCTGTTTTTAAAGATTAATCACACTTGAAATTGTTAAGAAGGTGTTTAGGGGGGAAAACTCAAAATGCTAATGAGTCATTGAATTTACTGATTTGGAAGTATAGCCCGAAATTGATTTTATCAGGAATTAATGTCACAAAAATAGCTGCATTTATAGCTGCATGTGAATACAATGATGGAAGTAAGAACAGAATTGATCTGATGCGTGCTTTGAATTTAAAAATAAAAGAACAAATGTTTTGAATTGTGTAAATATTGACAAAGTGTGTGGGTCAACGGCTAAGAGACAAGCTTCTAAAACCTCCTTTTAAGCTCGTAAAGCTAAAAAACTTAAAATACTCTAACAAATTTAGCAATGCAAGCTTGCAGAGGGCAATATTTATGCTGCAGGGACTTTTTAAAGCATACTGGTATGTTTAATTTTCTTTTTTGTTATTTTTTATCTTTAACGGTAAAATCCTAGGAGAACCCACTGCTGTTTTTGGCGCCAAAACTTTTTCGCCAAAAAGCGCCAAATTGAAGGTTTTCAAAAAGGCGTCAATGACGAAAAACTCTAGGGAAGCGCATGCGTCAGCGGGGATGAAATGGGCGTTTCGCAAAGATGAAAACGAATAAATACATTAAATTAATCATTTATATAAAGAAAAAAACGGAGAAAGCAATGAAATTCATTTTAAAAAAGCATTCTAAAACCAGTGTGTACAACATGATTTACATTTTTAAAAAAGGACGAAAGGGGCGTTTCGCAAATATAAAATTGAAGAAATACATGAAATCAATCATTTTAAAAAATTTTAAAAGGCACTTACCTTACGCTTGCATTTCGTCATGTTCCGTTGGTGGATACACCCTTGCGATGGATGCAAGGAATTCATGAAAATTGTCATCCACCAACTTGTGACCTGTTCTTATTAACTTTCAAGTCATTCACCATGAACGCATTCATGCTCTTGCCAAACCAATATCTGGTCAAACGCAAGATAATTATTATAGCAAGTTTGCTTTCGCTAAACCAAGTGCCATTTCTCACACTCCGAACAACGTCGTGGCGATTATCTTTCGACTGGTTGCGGCAACGCCATTCGTAGCCGTCAACCGTTCCCTTTCGTTCTTACAAACGCATATTTTTTTTAAACCTCGGACATTCATAACGAGAAGCAATTAAATTAGCTTTCATACACCATTCTAATGTCTCTTTCTTCCCCTTTGTGCCCAGGAGCACAAAGAAACCTGTCGTAGCCTCACTTTCAATTAATTTCCTTTCACACGCCATTCTTAACAACAACCGGTGGAGAGCAGACTTTCTCAAACGAAGTCAAATGTCAAAATGACGTTTTTTCGGAAAAGGCGAAAAACGTTGTACTTTTTAGGGTTGCCATTTTTTAGGTGATTTGAAAATCCAAATTTTTGGATGAAATGGAAGGGTTACCATATTGTAACCTTTATCGCTCAAAATTTGGCGACCAAAAGTGGGTCCTCCTAGGATTCAACCTCTTTAACTTCATTTTTCTCAAAATGAAAAATTTTGCCTTGCGCGCAGAATTTTTCAAAAACTATTTATCATATCAATATGAAATTTCATACACATGTTCAAAATAAGGTTTTTTATAACTTATACAAAAAATTTTAAACAAATTTTTGTATAATTTTTTTTTACTTGTGTTTTAATTGAATTTTTTCATAAAATTTTAAAATTTTCTTCATAATTGTATTTTAAAAATATTTTTGTTCTCTAAATGCTTTAAAAGTGTGTATAAGTTCAAAAAGAAACATTTTTATATCAAATAAAATTAATTTTGTGAATTTTGATCAATTCTGCTCTTCAGATTTAAGCGCGCTGTAAAATGCTAATTTTCATATTTTTGAAAAATTGACCAAATTTTATTTCTTAATAACTTTTTTAATTTTTTATCAAATTTTCTGAAAATTTGAGAAATAATGTAAATATATATGATTATCATGTGGTAAAAATTTCAAAATATTGTTTTGTTTTATTGCTAAGTTACACTGGTTAGAAGAAGGATGCTTTCTTCGAGTGCACGGATATCTGTTAAGGGTCCTGTGACCCCTTAATGGATAATATTTATGATATGTAGTGTCACTTAGATAAGAAAATGTATATAAAATTGTTTTAAGAATAGAGTATTACAATAAAAAGCTATTTAAGTATAATATTTTGACAAAAAGGAACATAGAATGACCCATTTTCAAAATGTTCTCCTTTTGGGAAAAATGCTTCTATTATAATATTTTTCCTGTATGTAGCTCAGACCTATGCACAGAGGCTCGACTGGAATTTTTGAAATATGTAACTTAGAAGTGGGTTTATCCATGTTTTACGACAACAGAGGGAAGAAATTTTAAGAAAAAAACGCTGATAATTATTTCAATTGGTTGTAACTCTGAAAATAATGTGAATTTTTCAAAAATTATAGTTGTGCCTCTGTACAGAAGTCTGAGCTATATACAGGCAAAATATTATAATAGTAGCATTTTTCAAAAAAGGAGAATATTTTGAAAATTGGTCATTCTGTGTTCATTTTTTGTCAAAATATTGTACTTAAATATTTTTTCTATTGTAATACTATTCTTAATACAATTTTAAATACATTTTCTAATCTAAGTGACACTAAATATCATAAAAATTATCCATTTATTCGCTTTTTCAAAATCAGGTTTCCGAACGTAGTCGGATATCTCAAAGGTATAATAATAGTATATTTTATTTTCATTTAAGAATATGTAACAAATATTACTACTACTACCCCTTTCGTACAAAAACGTGTCACGTACAAATACTTCACGAATTTCACCCTTTATCGGAATATTTTTTTCTACATGATGGTAAACTAAAATATTTTGGAGGGAGGAGATTGATTTATATAAGGAAAGGAATTAATTCAGCTTAGTAGGTAAAATTGTTTTGATTTTTAGGATCCCGTTGGGGTTAGTGGGGACATGTTTACCACAACTCTTGTATTCTATTGTATTGCATATATATTCCTCATTCCACATAAAATTTCTAAAATATATTTTGTATACACATTAACCTTCAAAAGGAATAGTGAATTAGAAATATTTTATATATTTGAGTGACTTTGATGAAAATAAGAATTTCTACATATTATTTTTCCAAGGAAATGTATCGAAACAGAGACTAGTTCATAGTAAACACAACCAATTTATGAAATGTGTTTAGAAATACTACAACATATATAAATAAGTAGCAAATTAGACAGATGAATTGATTGATGGAATATTAACGTCGCACTGTTCAGCTACACGAGGGCTTTTGGCGACGGACCACGTAATTTTGAACCATGGTCAAGTGACGTGGACGACACCTGAGCTGGCACCCCCTCTCCTAACTACCACACCAGACCAACGGGAGGACGTTTCAGCTCTCGACAGATTTAACGTGCATTGCTGCCCTACACGGCGGGTCTTTAGTGGTACTGGGCTCAACCCATGACAAAGCAAGCCACGGTCCGATACCTATACCACTCGGCTACCGCGGCCACATTAGACAGATGAAAATAACTCATAAAGATATTACATTGATGAATTTGTTGGTAAGTATACTTACCACGGCAAGATTAAGGATTAAGATAGAATTTGTATCACGACCAATACGTAATGAGTACTTTTAATTTCTCTTATTTCAATCCAGAAAACCCTTACTTTTCTCCTCCGCTGATTCTTATCATTAATATAAATAACTTTATTTTAGTAAAGCATTAATAAAAGTTTCGTGACATTACTGATTATAATATAAAGTATTTTAATCTAAAACCTAACTGTTATATAAAACTAGTTATATTAGACTAATTGATTTTATTCTATAGTGATTCAATATGCAAAACATAAGAACTTCAATTAACCCCTTAACGGTCGGATAACTTTGAAAAAAAAAAAACGGTCCTAAAAGTGCCTACTTTTTTATTCAAGAAAATTATGTAGAACTAAATGTGTGCTCAAAATATATGTATTTAATTTTAAATTCTGGGTAAATTTTAGCTTGAAATACAAAAAAAATAAATTTTTAAGAAAAATCAACATTTAGGGGTGTTATGACTGAATGTTGGTTTTCTGGCAAGAGAAAAAATTAAACATGTGTTTCAAACATTAAAGGATAATTTATTCACACTTATGCATAATGAAAAAACACATTGGTAGTATTTCTTGTGAGATAAATTTCAAAGCACAAGATGAAAAAGCCAGCATCACACATAACAGTACACATCCATCATCACTGCTCTCATATTCACTAATCCAGCTTTCAAAACAATAAGGTATTTCAGAATTCTTCTCAGATTCATTTATAGTTAAAGCAGAATCCGATTCACTTCCTGACTAACACCATAATGAATACAATATTAAAAAATATATATTCTATCTCAGAATGCAACCCACGTGTATTTACGAAAATCGAAACTAAGTAAATGAGCTAAGATTACAAAAACATATCGCATATATAGATTTGATTGTGCTAACATCTAGTTTAAATTAAAATAACTATCTCTAAACGCGTTACTAATAATCGGGTAAGGCCATCTGGTGAGAAATATACATGATTCCGAGCATAAGAAACAGATAGTTTTAATCTTTTTTAGTGCGTTACTTTTGAACATTCCATCCCGGAAATGTCACGGGCACGAGAAATAGAGAGGGAAATTTTTCACCCCGTGATTTTGACGGGAGCGAGAAGCATATTGCCTCCTGAATTGCTTGTGGTTAAAAGGCCATGTTCATGTGATAAGGAATGTTAGAAATACACATTGTTTCATCAAAAAAAAAAAAAAAAAAAAAATCACAATTTTTTTTTAAAAAAAACTAAATATTCTTGCATTAATTAGGAAAACTTCAGTGCTCTGTTCAACGAAGAAACAAACAAAAAAAATCACTATTAAATCATTTACTGAAGAGAATTCATTAAATCGAGCAACATTTTTAATTTTAGTTGCAATTACATTATTTAGAAATATCCCAGGACTAATATAAATCATGCTTTACATAATTCTGAAGTTTGTATTAAAATCTAAGCAAACCAAAATTCCTGAACAAGATTGATATATAAGAACTAAAAAAAACGAACATTTTAATGACAAATATTTAATGATGAAAACACATTTAAACAATAAATACAAAAGTAAATGCAAATATATTTTTTAGCAAGTTACAGAGTACAAATATTATTTGAGCCAAAAAATTAAAAAAATTCTCATTCAATTAGAAATTTTTAAAATTCAAATAGAAAAATACATGTTTACAGTTTGATTCATTTTTCATTAAAAAAGTTCAATAAAATAAAAATGATATAATTCAAAGTTTTTAGGCGAAACTTAGAAAGTTTTCTTTAAAAAAAGATCTGAAAACTTCTAAAAACTTAGGGATCATTAAATAATCAATGCTTAGTTTGTAAATAAGTTGGCAAATGGAAAAAAATACATTCAGGTTTATTTAAAGTTCAAAGGTAAGACTTAAATACGTTACATACTTCAAAACACGGTCTTATTTTCATCTTATTACCATTTTAAGTTGTTCATTTATTGAAGAATTCTTGTCGAATATTTGTAATTGGAATTTAAAAACTCATCTGACCCAGGTAAAATATTAATTTCACAATAATTGGCTTTTTCAACGGAGATATCTTTTTTACAAAATGTTCATATAGTTCAGATAATCGGAGCATTTGGAACCACAAACCTCGCAGTTAGAAGTAAAATGTTTTCTTGCATCAAAGTAACTATCTTCAGCATTTTGTGTCTCTCGCAATATAGGCCATTCTTCTTGTTTTGCATTGCTGTTCACTGAATAAAATTTTTCAAACAATTCTGCTTCAGATTCCGTCATAGAAAAACTGTCATTATTAACTTTAAATCTCTCTTCAACAAGTTGCATGCAATATTTTCCAAAAGTGCTATTCTGAAATTCAGCCTTTGTTGTGTCTTCCGTAAAATGTTTTGAAAATTCTTTGCAAAATAACTTTAATCTCTCATAGACTTTTTCAGATTCGAAAACCTTTGAAAACAATCTACTGTATAAGACATTGAAGCAAAAGTCAGCAATATACAGAATCCGGAAGCATTTGTATTCCATAAAAAAATGGAAAATTGAATGATTTAGAAAAGTGGCCACTATCAGAAAATTAAAGTACATTGGCTCAGATTCATTACATAGCCTTATACAATGAGACAGAAGAAATTCTGCCCTTTCAAGCTCTGATGAATCATACATTTCTTCACCTGCTTCGAGTACTTTTTCAAATTCGTCGTAAAATAAGTATTCATGGAGGTCAAGTGTCACAGATTCTACATCAAAACTAACAGGATTTGTCATTGCGTTTAATTCATCCCTTATTTCTTTTGAAATATTCGTTGGGATTAATGAAGTTAATAATATGTATCGCTTTAAACGTTCATAGTCAGATAATACTTTGCTATCTGTTGTCTTCAATATCATTGTAATTTCTATTTTAAAAAGAATTAAAGAAATGTTCTGGATCTGAAAATATTTTTGCTATGGAATATCACACAAATTCGAAACTTTTAAATTTATTTCAAAAGGTTAAAGTCTCTTTCCTGGTTCATTTATCTTTTTATTCAATTTTTTTTCTTCCAATTGTAAAACTCAGTAAATACTTCAAAGATAAAATGAATTCGATGCAATCCACGCGAGTAAAATTACAGCAACACTTATCAAATACCACGTGTAAATGTTAAACTTGCTCCGTTGCTCTGACGGTTAAAATGCACCCAGATAATTTTTAATGCAATGTTAGCGCCATCTGTTATCCAAAATATTATTTAATTTTGTGAATATCTATATA
>BMAU01005756.1:0-454773 GCA_019973935.1 Trichonephila clavipes | reverse complement strand
TGATAGTGAATTTTTCAACGAAATAGTTATTGTAGTTTTTAATAGTTGGGGCAATAACATTGAGACTCAGGAAATATCTATTTTGTGTAATTTCAAAATTTTATTTGGTGTTACTGTGAAATATAAAATGGAAAATTAAGATTTTCTGATGTGTATTTTGTGTTTGTTTTGATATTTATGTATTATCGCAACCATATTGGCATCATTAGCACTTAATTGCCAATTCACTGTGTATGATGCGAACAAAATCGGAATTGATATAGTTGTAACAGTACCCAAGAACCTTTGTTTGCAACTTTTTTTGGTGATTTTATTAAAATGATAATTTATTGTTAATAATTGGTTTTTGATAGCTTTTTTATCATTTAAGTTTGTTATAGCTAGCTAGCTGTACCCAATCATGTTTTCCTGTGGCTCAGTCTGGTTAAAAAGAAAGAAAAGAGAAAGCACACATTTCTAATATCTTTAACTGCTTGCACTTGAGGTATGATTTTTTTTATAAAAAAATGTGGAAATATACATTAACAAAAACTTTTCTAAACAGATTTATTTCATTTGTAATTTATTAACAGGGGTACTCCCAAGTTAATTTGGTTTTTTTTGTCATGGTATGAATCTAAAATTATTTGCATTGTCTCCATAGAAGAGGTGCCAAGTTTGAAAACAAATTAAATGACTCTTCTTAAGGTGAAAGGGTTAATTTTACAATGCTTATGAGTAGACATTTTGTGTTGCTTCATTGTCTGTATATATACAGAAATTGTCTGATGTGCCTGCCTTAGAGCAGTAGTTGCCATTTTTCAACACTTCATGAACCACTTAATGTATAACTTTATAATTAGTGTTTCACTAATAGGATTGACCTCTATGTGGTGGAGCACTATAGCTATATTTACGTCTTTATTTAATCTTCTATGCCCTGAAAAAAAACAGTAAAATCCTAGGAGAGCCCACACTTCTTGGCGACAAACCAAAAAAGGCACCATGCCAGAACAAGATGGTGCCAAGCGAAAGCAACAATGGGGGCAAGGAAATATAACGGGATAAGGTGGATGCATAATGAAAATATATGTAAGCAATACAGAAATTAAACCTTCGAGATAAAAAATATAAAAACAGCACTTACTTTCTTACTGCTGATCTTTTCCGAGTGGAGGGGACAGCGTAACAACAGATTTTTAAAAAGTCTTAAAGGTCTCATCACTAAGCGAATGATCGTGTGAACGCCGCCATATTTATTCTGCGAGGTAATTGTTGAACATACATTCGGCGTGGCTGGCACGGTTTCGAAGAAAGTGTTTTATTGCCGACCATGTTACATCATGCTGATCATTACATTTAGGACATTCATAACTTGAAACAATCAATCCTTCCTTCATACACCATTCAATCAATTCTTTCTTATCTTTCGCATTCAACAAAGTAAAAATTCTAAATTGGATTCCCTCACACACGCAACCAGCCCGGAGACCAACAACAAAATGAAATTCGAAATGTGCGCCTACAAAATATGAAAATGCAAGAAATAGTTAGGGTTGTCGTATGTAGTGTTTAAAAGTAGGGTTATCAAGATGGCGCAATTATCGCCAAGCAAAGTAATTCGCGTCAAGGGTGTGGGCTCTTCTAGGAGTGAACCAAATAAGCTTCATAAAAAGCAACGATTAACAAACTGAAGTGTTTTGCCTACAATTTTCAAAAAATGGTTGAGGTTATATACCAAAAATCGCTAACCTCAGGAATTATGTTTTTTTGTTTAGTTATTTCAGTAACTAAAAAGCTTTTAGTAAAGAATAATTCGTGTTCCGTAATATGTTGTTTTGTTGTTCATCTTTTTTTAAACTGAATCTTCATAAAAGTATAAATAATTTCCCAATTTTTCTGCATACCATCCAAAATTTTTCATGCATCACCAATTGGTGACTGCTGCTCTGTAACACACATCAGTAATTATGTATTAGCATCAGTGTAACAAAATTGGTGCCATGTATATTGTACCTTAATATCTAAAAATAAAGATTCTAGCTTTTTTTTTTTTTTTATGAAAAAGAAATGGAGGGAAAATGTTGCAATTTGCATGGCGGTAATTTGGCTGTGGTGATGCTAATATTTAAGTACACCGATAACAAATAATTGTCCATGTGAAAAGCTGTCTGTGTTTAGATATAAGCCACTCTGTTTTAAAGATAGGCCCTTAACTATGTTAAAAACAATTGCTAATACTAATTGAATTGTGAATTGCAAAAATACTCCCATCATTATCAACACTTTGTCGTAGTTTTCTGCTGCAAAATCCGTGTTTATATTGGAATTTTCCTGGCGTATTCGATTAAAAATACCTTCAGCCTCTCATTGCGTTGAATTTCAGCTGTGTCAATTGATGCATGTTTAAAGTTAAATATTTCATTAGCATTTTTTATTTTTTTTCCTTTTCATTTTGTTCCTGATTTTTCTTTCTTTTTTTCATGTTTTGAAATTTTATATGTTTTTGTTTCAATTTTCTTTTCTTTTTAAGTGTAGTTTTAAGTTTTTAAGAAATTTTATATGCTTTGTTTGAATTTTTTTCTTTTTAAGTGCAGTCAATTGGCTTCACTAGATAAAAATAATGCCTTGCGGGAAATCAAACTTAGGTTGTCATACTTACAAGGCAAAAGTACTACAATGAGTGTAATTGCACATCAAACTGAGAAAGAATGGATATCAGCAAACGAGAAAAGCAGACAAAGAATGTCACAAACACAGGCTGAGGGCGCAGCAAAGCAACATGCAGCCAGACTTGAGGAAGCTCATTTGCGAGCACATCATTCGTGTTTTACAACATCAGAAAGATGTTAACCAAAAACAGCACATCTGTTTCAAACATGACTTTGTGGTGAGCAATCACACAATAACAGTCAACTTGCATTCCGGTACAACCCAGTGGAAGATTCTAGGTTCAGGCAGCATGTTCTCATTTACACAATGATGGAAGTGTATCCTTATTGCAATGTTCTGGAATTTAAGGAGAAACCAAAGGAATGTTTTGTACCACTGAAAAATTAAACTGCCTCAACTCAGAGAACAGAGCCATTACAAATTTTGCTTGCTAGATATACTGCAGAATCTAAACATTTCCTATATGACATCAGGAAATACAATTCATGTTTCCAAGTGGCATTGTTTGAATAAATGTGCATTTGTGAACACACCTCTGATTTAATAAAAATATCCATAAGCATTGTAAACTAACCCAATTCCCTCAATGAATCCAGAGTGGAGCCATTTAAAATTTATCTTCAAACTTGAGGTCGCCACTTTAAAGACAATGTAAATAAATTTAGGTTCATAACATGACATAAGGACAAAAATAAGTTGTAATAACTTCAAGCATTTGGTTAGCAAATTATAAATATCAGTTTAGGAAAGTTTTTCGTATATATATTTATACGTTTTTTTATAAAAGATCATACGTGCAATGCAAATTATTTAACATACTGAAAATATGTCCTTTCTGTTAAACAAGACTGAGCCACAGCAACGCGTGGCAGGGTACAGCTAGTATATATATATAAAATATATATATATATATATATATATATATATAAATATCTATATATATATATATAAATATCTATATATATATATATATAAATATCTATATATATATAAATATATATATATATATATATATATATATATATAAATATCTATATATATATAAATATATATATATAATCACTACTTTCCACTAAACAGAGTGTATCTAAACTCTGCGGCAAAGCATAAAGGGGTGAATAGTACACATCAAGGCAAACAATAGTAAATGGGAAACTTAGGGCCCAAAACGTTTTTCGAAGGAGATAGGTGCCATTAAAGTTTAGGGTCCAAAATTTCAAATTATTATAAAAAACGGAAAAATGGGTCAATTCGTTAGAGGTTTTCGCTAAAATTATTATTTTTGTTAGTATTTTTTTGAAATATAAATTTTAAAGGTAAAGCTAAAAAATGTCAATAGAGGGTGCTTTAGACTTTGGCGTTACGAACAACTAATTTTACTGTTTTACTGACCCTACGTTTCATATTCACTATTGTTTGTCTTGATGTGTACTATCACCTCTTAAAGCTTTACCGCAGAGTTTAGATACTCCCTGTAAATAACCATAACGACGGTTTAAAATTTAAATGACACTAATTTTATATTTTAATTCATATATATATATATAAATATATATATATGACGGACCAAATTAGAAACTTTCTACATTTAAACTACATTCATAAACATTATTTTTCGAAGAGTAAATGCTTTTGTTAAAGGTCAATCGTACTTAATAATCATCAGGAAGGGGGCTGATTCAAGCATTATTTTAAATATAAATTGACATAATGCAACTTTTAATGATAATAACAGATTACAAAAAGTTTTTTATTACAGCAAATTCCTTCTTGCGTCACTGTGAACATTCACAGTTTCTAAAAATACATAATTTAAATAAATAATGAAGAAAAATCTAAGCTGATATTTGCATAATTATTCCTGGGTGATAATATACTTAATTACTCAAAATCCTAATCTCCTATTGCAGCTTTGTTATTTTGATGTCTTAAAGGACTAATGAATGACTTATTATTCGGAGTTTTGCGAACAACAAAATAAATGAAAAATAATATAAATACAAGGAAGAAGCAATTACCCATAATCCCCGAAATAAGAGCAAAACAAGACTCAATATTTTTCAAAAATGGTAGTCATTTTCTCTTCAAATGTGCTGTTATATATCTAGGTAATTGTTCTTGACACTAACGCTTATTTTGGTATGAACTGCGGATGTGTAATTATATTTTTCGTGTTTCGTAGTTTCGATTGTTTTGGTGAAGTTTCAGATTTATAATAATGTTGTTAGTGATGTTTTGAGAACTCGAAGTAGAGAGAGAGATTCATGCTATATTTAATGTTTTATACTTAAATCTATAATTTTAATTTTTATTTGAATCTGGAGAGGTTTGTAAAAAAGTAGTTATTTATATTTACACACTATAAAATTTCTTGAGATTTTATTTTATAAAATCGTATTTATTAATTTTCGTTTGAAATTTTTTTTCTCTAATGGGGCTACGTATTGATTTTTTGTACTTTTGCAGACCTAGTTCGTTCCCCAGGAGCAGGTATCACTTTTTATATCGGAACCATGTAGGCGATACCAATTGCCACAAGTAATTTTAACGCCCAGTTTCCTCGCTAGAGGGAGGAACCTAAGGTCTGACGATGCAAAATTGAACTTAGGAATTTAATTTTGCCGAGGTCTCCTAAGCCAAAAGGGCACTCCAAGGGAATTTTTACATGCTGCATAATCATACGACACGGCCGCTGTCGATTTTCTGCATCATGAAAATCTACCGACTAGGGTCGAACCCGCAACCTTGGGTGCAGAAGGCCAGCAATAAACCAACTACGACAGCCAGTCGGCCGTTTGAAAAATAGCTATATAGTTCAATCATAAAAAAAGCGCTAAGTTTAAAAATAAACTTTTATTACATAAGAAAAATATTTTTTCGAAATTTTCAGAAATAAGTTAATTATTATGAATATAGAAGAAAAAAAACATTAATTCATTTTTGTGAGACTAAAACTTGCATGTTATTGATTTAAAAATTAAAACATTAAAGACTTTTTAATTGGTTGTACACACAAAAAAAAGCCTACACTTCATTTTTCTTTGTAGTACTGGAAATGAAAATGCCAAAGGTATTAACAAAAAGTTTAAAATTAAATTCCACAATTATTTTAAAATAACTTTGAAGCCACGTAACAAAGTACGATTTTTTTCATACTTTGTTCATTCTCTACGCAATTGTCTTTTAAATCAATATTAAATCAAGTTTGTTTTCAGCACAGAATAAATTCCATTAAAATAAACACTTGTAACTAAGAATCAAATTTTGAAAAATAATTGCATACAATTAGAGTTATTACTGAAAAAGAATTGTTTTATACGTAAAGTTAAACTATTCAGATGTAATATATTATTCAAGTCATGTATAATTAAAAAAAATTGATTCACTTATAAGGCATACTTCTAGAAAACTACCTCTCTTAATGTATTATTTTCTAAAACTTTTAAACACGCTAAATATGTAAGTCAAAATTCAGACGATTGTTTTCTGTGTTTTAATAAGGATTAATACTTAGGGCAATATTTTTTGCCCTTTCTAAGAAAGACAAATAAAAAGATTAATGTGCCAATGCGACTGCCATTTCATACAAGACTTTATTATATTTTAATTATTTAGACTTATATTTGAAGAACTCAACATTTCTATAAGAAAAACTACTCAGCTCTATATACTGATTATCTGTATGTTTATCTAAATGTTCTAAAAGTTTGATTGTCAACATGTAAACATTTTGCTCTATTTCAATTTCCTAATGCTTTTCAGACAAAAAAAATAATTTTACCACTTAACCAATATTAAAGAGAGAGAAAGAGATGAATTTTTATTAAACTACATCATTACAAAACAAAACTGAGACATTGATGATTTGCATTCTATTCAATTTTATGCAGTAAACAAGCTATACACTTGATTTAAAATCCATTTAATGAAATGGAATGAGGATAAACAAAGTAATTTTAATGTTTC
The DNA here is from genome assembly GCA_019973935.1 of Trichonephila clavipes. Classification (NCBI taxonomy): domain Eukaryota; kingdom Metazoa; phylum Arthropoda; class Arachnida; order Araneae; family Nephilidae; genus Trichonephila; species Trichonephila clavipes. The sequence goes on along the minus strand of BMAU01005756.1, from coordinate 448,155 downwards.
AAATTGAAAGTGAAACAATAGCCTGTATATGGATAAATGAAAATACAAAATTCACAGGGCAGTGTGTATTTTAAAAGGGTAAAAAAATATTTCTGTTTATTAACAATGCATTAATAACTTTAATACACACACACTTACTTACGCATTCATGAATAAGCTACATGACAACGGCATTCTAGACTTCGAATTCAATATTATAAATATTTGATTCAAACCATACATAACTTGCTGTGGATAGTGGTAAACATTGATAAATTTTTAAGACAACGTAAGCAGTCCAAGCCCATTCTTTGGCAAACAACTGCGTTTTAAATACAAGCCACCAATAACAATGTGAAGACTTGACAGTTTAACTGAGGAAAGATTTATAATGAATAAACTTTGATTAGTATAAGCGTATTGATTTTCAAATAGAAATTTGAATACTTAAGTAATGTGGGAGCATGTGAAATATATTTATTTTACCTAATTTGTTTTTTCTTTTTTGAGAAAATGAAGCTAGAAGATCAAAATATAAGAAGTTACAAAGGGAATTACAAATAAAATAAATGATGCTTTAGTTTTATAAAAAACCTCGTTGTTTCAGGTTATTTTCAAGTATATTGTAAATTTCCACCATTGAAATGCTGACAATGATAAATATTTGATTCTTTTAAGACAGAATAACCACTATTTACGTAAAAATGGGAATTATTTACTTATATTTCATGTGTTAATCTGTTTTTTATATATTTTATATGTAGTTTACATGTTCTGCATTCGTCAATATCTTTTAAAATGTCGTATGATTCAAAAGCCTAAAAATCAAACATTAATTAATGATTTTCCCTTTGCGTTCTAATTATGATTATATTTTAAAAACAATATTACACATTTTTTTCTTTTGGTTTCAAAAATGAAAAAGGAAATTCTGAGAAGTTTAGCTTACAAAAGTTCATCCCAGAACGAGAAAACCAAATCCCATATTGTTTAAATTCCAAAAGAGAGGAACACAAAAATATTATATCATATTCCTATTGCATCCAAAGAGACAAAATTATTATACCATGGAATACATTTTTTAAAGTTGCTGAATATATATTCGGAATCAGATTTTGCTAAAGGGTATAAATGATTACTTTTTGAGGAGGGGGGATCACTTGGATTAGAATATAGATATACATTTTTTAAAGAATATTATATCCCAAATATATATATATATATTTCAATGACATCTTTGTGGGGAAGGGGCGACGTACACTGATGAAATAAAATAAAAAAATTGCATATTTTATCGAATTGCTTGGAAAGGACTGAACTGAATGAAAACCACTGCTTCTGGATAAAAATGCAAATCTTGTACGGCAAATTCGTGTATGCGTACACGTGTGTGTAGGTGCAGCGCATGTACGTTGAGGCGTATTGCGTTCGCCAGCACACCTCGAGTAACTTCTTGGTGTTCTTTTGAAGCAATCGGTTCAATTCAAATTGTAACAGTAAAAATGAGTAACAAACAACGTTTAGATGATGAAAAGAGGAGGCAAAATGTGGGGAAGAGCTGGAAGCAGGCCAATGTCAAGTCCAGATTTATAGAGTTCAATTTAACGTCCAGCGTCATGTGTAACATATGAAAAAAGCCTCTAGTTTTCTGGATCTATCGTGAGAGAGCCTGATCAAGGTCGTCTAAAAGCAACGATGACCAGAAAAGATCGCCATTTGTTGAGTATAGTGAGACATAACACAGAGGCTACAGCTTCTCACCTCTCTCGTTACTTGTATGCAGCAATAGTAAACCGTGTATTAAGGATTAGTTTCAAAAAGACTTTATGAGAGAGGGTTGTTTGCGAGAAAACATGCTGTTTGCATCCCGCTCACGTGTACGCACATTAAAGTTCATTTAGCATGGTGCCGACAGCATAGAGAGGGGGATATGTATCAATGGATGATCGTTCTGTTCACCGATGAGTCCCGTTTCAGCCTAAACACCGATTCTCGCCGTATGCTTATATGGAGGGAACCAGGGAACCGCTACCTGCATTCCAATGTTTGCGAAATCGACAATTATGGAGGGAATGGTTTAATGGTCCAGGCAGGCATCCGGTTGGATGGCCGTACACCTCTCCATATCTTAGAAAGTAGCTCTGTAACTGGTCTGAGGTCTTGGTGTGAGGTATCCTATGTTCGCCTTTTCAGGGGTGCATGTGGCGCCGAGTTCAATTAAACGGAATATAACGCGAGGCCAAAAAGAGCTCTTCTGATCGACGAATTTCTACAGAGTGAGGATATTCATCGCATGGTTGGATACCCAGATCTCCATACCTCAAACCAAAGAGCATATCTGCGACGCTCTAGAGAGAGCAATCGCAACTCGCCAGCTCCCTCTGCGAACCATCCAGGAAAGGAAAACAGTGTTGCTGTACGAGTGGGGCTAATAGCCACAAGATCTGGTAAAGTGCCTTATTTCAAGTATGACATCACATTGTGTTGCCTGCATAGCTGTAAGAAGGCGCCATATCCTTTTATAACCCATTTCTTTTTTTTTATTATTATGCAACCACTGTTTCATACTTTTCAAATCCAATAAGTGTTGCGCAGGATCATGAGTGTATTGCATGGTTATTTGTTTTGTATTGTATCAATGTATGTACATATCAAATTTCATTAAAATCGGTTCATTAGTTCTAGAGATAATCGATCAAGTCTGCAAATTCTTTTGATTTTTTACATCAGTGTATTTTCGAAAAATACTCCTTGTACGAAAACACTTCTATTACAACATGTTACCAATAGATACATACAGCTAAAAATTTCGCACAGAGCCTGAACTAGTATGCTTGAAATATATATAACTTTATAACTAAGAAATATATTTATAAATACATAAAAACATACATAACTTAATTTAGAGTGGATTTATTCATATTTGAAATCTTTAGAATGAGGAATTTTTCACTAAAAATACCGTTTATACACTGCTGGACAATTGCTAAGGACGGATCACAAATTGCTATGTAGCACAACATTAAGCGAGACATGAGGCCTAGTAGGATAAAATATAGTTGCCACATTGTTCAGACATTAGAATAAAGAATATTTATTGTTCTGGAAAGTACAAAAGCTGTGAAACATCTGAAAGAAAAAAAAATGTTCATTTGATCTGCGTACGGAGAAATAGAACAATGCATCTAAACGTCAGCAGACACCTTAAAGAAAGGTATCAGTACAGGATATGTCCACCGTGGAGTGTGATGCAACATTCCACACGTCGTACCATACTTTGCACAACATTATCCAGCAGCTGTTGAGACAATTTATCCCTTTCCTCTGTGAGGGTGTTCTTGTTTGTCGGAGGATAGTTTCGACCAGCAACTTGCCTCCCCAAAGCATCCCACACATTTTCAATGGGGTTTAGATCTGGAGAACGCGCTGAGAGAATACGAGACGTTGAATACCCTCGCTGTCTAGACAATCCTGATCAGCGAGTGTTCGATGGCGTGTTGCGTCGTCGTCAATAAAAACAAATTTATCACCGACATCACCACGGAAAAGACGAACATGAGGAAGTAGAACTTCATCAATGCATCGTTCGTCCGCCATAGTCCCATTCGCAATCACATGTAGGCGCGTGCGGCCATTGATCATGATGCCGGCCCACACCATGATACTGCATGTCGGATATCGGTCCTTTTCCTGGATATTTTCTGGACGATAAGCAGTACCACTCTCGCTCCAGATCAGTTGGCGTCTACAATCCGATGACAGACTGAACCTACCCTCATCTGAGAATAGTACGCATGCCAGTCCTGTTTAGTCCAATTGTGATGCTCACGACACCATTGCAAACGGGCAGTACGGTGCTGTCTGGTCAATGGGACACACACAACGGGTCTGCGTGCGTATAGTCCTCCTCCCCTCAAACGTCTGGCAACAGTTTTTCGGAAGATCTGCTTTCCTGAGGCAGCAAGAAACTGATTTGCCACCAGCTGAGCTGTGGTGCGCCTGTTCCTTTTTGCTGATAGGACGATATATCTGTCTTCTGCAGGCGTCGTACTTCTAACACGACCTCCCCGTGCCGTCTACTACACATTCCAGTAGTTTTAAATGACTTGGCAACATCTGTTATTTTTCGCCTTTCTTCGATCTTTCCAATAATTCGGCCACGCATAAAACTCATCTATGTGATGTCGGCAAGACATGCCAAAAATTTTAAGATCGTCTATTAAATCTTTCCTGTAAAACTTTGACTTGAAACAACAACTGTCCACACGCGTCAAAAACTTTAAAGCTCTTATGAACGCTATCCCTTGATGAACAGACGTGGAAAAAAAATTTGCATAATCATACTTCTTCTTACTAATATCCCGCACTTATTCTAATTTTCCACATTTTGCTTCCTTTCATTTTGTGGTTGCTATGGATGATAGTGTTATCCGTCCTTAGCAATTGTCCAGCAGACTGTATTACTTCAATCAGAAGTATCTCTGAAGTTAGTATGGATTTTTAACAAATCATAAATCTCGCTCAAAATAGTATTATACACTGTGCTGGCCACCGTAAATGCAGCACCAAGAAAGACAAGAGGTAGCACAACAAAATTTATTTTGTAGATAATATGTTGACCAAGTATAAAATTATTAAATTTATAGAATTCTGTAAAGTTTAGTTCCAGCCAGAATCAGTAGCCAGAGTAGCCGCCTTTGTTGGAGATCACCGCTACCACACGCCTCGGCATTGAATCAAACAGACTTTTGATGTGTTCTTGGGGTACAACAGACCAAGCTGCTTCCACAAGGAGCCAAAGTCGATCTGGTGTGGCAGCTGGGGGTGTGATCTGGGTGAATCGTTGAGCAACCATGAACCACATGATTTCTATCAGCGAAAGTTCCGGAGAGCGAGTCGGCTAGGGAAGCAATTCAATCTGGTGATTGACGAATGACCTTTGGGCAATGTATGTCACGTGTGGTCGCGCGTTATCCTGTTAAATATGGCTGTGGATAAACCCTGAAGGTAAGGAAGGACAACTGTCTCCTACACCTTGGAGATGTAGCGCTGGCTGTTTAAAGTACTGACAATGCGTACTACAGGAGTGCGAGAGTGATATCCAATACCACCCCATACCATAATAACCGGTTCAGGACCATTGTGGTGTTTCATAACGCAGCTGCTCAGCGTCCTCTCTCCACATTGTCTCCAGACTCGAATCCGACCATCGTGGTGTTGCAGACAGATGCGTGACTCTTCAGTACAGACAACTTCATTCCATTCTGCCACCCACATTTTTCTTTCATGGGCTCCATTGGCGGTGGAGACGTCTGCGGTTCTGCGTCAAGGGTACCACCAAGCAATTATCGTATTGCGGACAGACCACTCTGCTGTAAACGGCGTCGAATGGTACGCACAGACACTGAATGATGCGTTGCAGACGCAATGTGCTGTGCTATGGTTCGTGATGTGACTGAGCGATCCGTCGCTGTCATGCGCTCAATTTGCCTGTCCTCACGTGAAGTGATGCACTGAGGTGGCTGTGATCGACCACGTTGGTCCGTCGTATCCTCCTGCATCCAACGGTCACATATCCGCATTACAGTTGTTTGGTTTCGTCCAACACGACTACTGATTTCCATGAAAGATATTACATAATCTTGGTAGGCCACTATCCTTCCTCTGTTTAACTCGGATACTTGATGAAAAGCTGATCGCTGTTTTCTACGAGACATAACTGATCGTTTTTGAAAAACCACAAGAAAATCCCAACTGCCGAACTTGAAATCGTTGAAATCTCCAAGCCTTAAATTGCGCTTTGAGGTGGCGCCACAGGCACGCGTGATGTGTCTCTGCTCTGAAATTTTCATCATTTGCATATCTCACCTCCGCTAATGCATGTTGTAAATTTCATGTTATTTGCATGCTTCCTTCAGGGTGTTGCATTTACGGTGGCCAGCAGTGTAGAAGTAAGTTCAATTAAAAGGTGAATATTTTGAAAGTATGTCATTCTTTCTTCGTATTTTGCCAAAAAATGCATTTAATTATTTTTTTTCCTGAGATAATATTTTTAAAATGATTTTAGATGTATATTCTAATTTAACTGACACTAAGCATAAAAAAATCCTTCATACGCATTTTTAAACGCATTGCTCACCGTAGTTAGTTACTATAATAAAATAGCAATGAAATTAGAAGTAATGATTAATTCAATACTTTAAATAAAAATAAATTGTTCAATACTACTGCTTCTTGCTATGTTAAAATTGAATACCTTCTAAGAACAGAAACAGAATTTACTGTATTTTAAAAGTTATCATGTTCGATTATCTTCGAAGAATTCACTTGAGACTTTCTCAGTTCATTTTAAAATACTCTTCAACAGAAGCTTTTATTTCCTTAAGAAATAAATTTGATTTTATCCATTACTTTTTCAAATAGCTTGTCTATTGAATTAAATTTTTATGTTGCTGTTAAACTATATTATATAATATTACAACATAAATAAAATATGATACATATATTTTTTATATTTCCAAACCCTTTTTAACGAATAAAGATATTCCGAATGTAAAACCAACTTATATTTTATACATTGGACATTGAAAATAATAACATCAAATCATCTTTAAATCAAATGTTTAGAGCGTTCGTTATTGGATTACATATAGAGACGTATAACAAGGAAAAAGTGGGGAAAAGCGAGTTCGAGTTAGTCTTAGCCCAAAAGACACATTATGTCTTATCATATAAAAACGAGAACGCAATCGTCTTTATTTACTGTCTACCTGTCTGTGCTGTTTGTTGCCAGGGGTAAGTGATTCATGCTGTGTACCTAGAGTTAAATTATGGGAAGACGGGATTTTAAATTTATTCCACTTTTAAACTATTTTAAACTCGGAACTAAAAATTTCCAATTAGTTGTATCTACATTTAAGGTTTAAGTCAAACAATAATAATATGTATCAGCAGCGTAATTTATATATATATATATATATATATATATATCTGATTCTCTTCAAATTAGAGATGAACTTTTATAAATAAAAACCTAATAAGTAACATAAAAAAAACTAAGTGAATTCCTACTTCGATCAGCAAAGAAAATTTTATTTTACCTTTCTTTTTATTAAATAGTTACAATTAATATAAATATATAATATTTATATTAATTAATATATATATATATATATATATATATATATATATATATATGTATATTTATATATTTATATATATATATATATATATATATATATATATATATATATATATATATATATATATATATATATATATATATATATATGACAGAATCGTAGCATTACCGGGTAATTAATTTTTATTAATTATTATTAAAGTATCGTATTTTCATCCAAAACAATCATGTATATAAAATTTGAGTTCATCTGAATGCATGCGAGAAAAAAAAAGATTTTCACGTTTTGACACAAGTCGTCAGAAGGGTCGCTAAGTCACCAACGTGGCTGTATTTGTAATTCCTTAAATAATTAGTTTTAATCAATTATGTTTATTAATTATAGTTAAATTATTGTATTGTCATCCAAAATAATCATGTACATAAAATTTCAGCGCAATTGAGCGCTTTAAAATGTATTTTATTAACGATTGAAAATTTCACCAAAATAAATAAACAAATAAATAAATGTGTAGAGAGTTTGACCTAATAGTAGGAATTGAAAAATACAGAGATAGTAAGAAAACCATATATTTTTTTGTTAATAGTACTGAACAAAAACCTATTGAAAAAAATGGATAGGAATGTCTAAATCCATTACAAGATAGCGGTAACTGACCTAAAAATTGCACTTAAAAATGCAAAGCCCACGCTAAATCTGAATACAATAAGTAAGTTGTAGCCAGATTCTGGACCCAAATACAAATATAAAGCATGTGAATGGCTGAATTGTAGCACTTTTCTAAAGTATGAAAAAATGAAAATAATAATTAAAAAGAGAGTTTATACACACACCAAACTACCATAACTTTAGTGACACTAGAGTTATATATGATATAAATAAAAATAATTTTATCTAATATTAGAATATGGAGGTCACTATAACTAGGAAATTTAGTAAATTTATATTAATAAAATAATATTGTTCTAAGTAAATTTAATCCTTACTATTTAGAATTTTTTTATTCAAATAACTTAGAGTGTTTTTTTTTCAGGTATAGAAGTTTAAGTTGGCATTACTTTCCAAGATGGCGACAGATTTAACAGCTGTCACGTGATTTATTCTCAGTTTGGTTTGGCAATTCATCAAAACGATCATCAAGCAAGGCGTAGATTCGTCGAATAGGCCCAATACGAGATGGCCGTTGTTCCCGATTTTCATAAGCGAATTTTGTTTAGCGATGAAGCGCATTTCTGGTTGATTGGCTACGTCAACAAACAAAACTGCCGCATTTGGAGTGAAGCTAATCCACAAGTGTATGTCGAAACACCGTTACATCCAGAAAAACTGACTGTTTGGTGCGCTTCATGGGCTGGTGGAATCGTTGGTCCGTACTTCTTCAAAAACGATGAAGGCCACAACGTTACAGTCAATGGTGATCGGTATAGAGCCATGATTACTAACTTTTTCATTCCTGAATTAAACAATCATGATGTCCAGGAGCTGTGGTTCCAACAAGACGGCGCAACATGTCCCACAGCTCGTGCCATAATCGATTTATTGAAAGACACATTTGGTGACCGCCTAATTTCGCGTTTTGGACCTGTGAATTGGCCTCCAAGATCTTGTGATTTAACACCACTAGACTATTTTCTGTGGGGCTATGTAAAGTCATTGATCTATGAGGATAAACCACGAACGCTTGCCCATTTGGAAGACAACATTCGCCGTGTTATTGCCGATATACGGCCACAAATGTTGGAAAAAGTCATCGAAAATTGGACGTCCAGATTGGACTACATCCGAGCCAGCCGTGGCAGTCATATGCCAGAAATCATGTTTAAAATGTAATGCCACAAGATTATCTTTCGAATAAAAAAAATTCATGTCAATCGAATAATACATCGTTGTTTAGTTATATGTAGGTATTTGTGTTTATATGCAGGTAAAAGTAGGTATATATATATATATATATATATATATACCTTCCATCTTTACCTACATATAACTTACTTTTACCTATATATGACTATGTAAAATATTGATATTGTTACGCATTTTGGGTGAAAAATGCTTAACGTAATATAAAAAATTTATATCTGAATTTGTAATACTTTAATATTACTATATCCGTTTTATTTAATTAAGCTAGAGTTGTAATAATTGAAAGAAACGCCATTTCTTTCATTATAATGGCGATTGAATGAAAATTTGGGGAAATGTTCATGATAAAGTCAAGCAGGTGAACTGGCGACCATTTTTGACGAGTTGGCAACCATATGCATGCTTCTGGAAATTTTCGGAGAAATCTAATATCACGATCTATGACGAAAACGGATCTTTTCTCGAACGATCCGCGTGGCCTATAAATAGGGGGTTGTTTGTCGAAACTTAATCAGAATTACACTGACCGTTGAAGAGTCAAGCAGCGATTACAGATTACTTCGGCTGTTGAGTATGACGGGCGAGTGCTTGTGTATAATCTCTAACATACTTGTATTTTAAACATTGATAATTGCGTTTGAGCACTTTATAAGATGTGGAGGCTTTCTGAGATTTATTCTGCGAATGTTGCTGCTATATCATTTTCCTCGCTCTTGAAGAATTAATTGTCTTGCTCTCTGAGACTGATAGCAGAAAATCCTCGAACCCCGATAAAAATAACAGTATTTTAATTAATATAAAGAATGGACTTTTTCTCGATTTCATCAATGGTTTTGAGTAATGTTAGATAGTGCTGCATTTTTTATGAAATTAAACTTTTCTATTTCAGATATAATGTACTCAGTTTTTGGAATATTCATGCCGATTGTATATACTATATGTAGAAAACTAACCTAATATTAGTTTAAATTCTAATCTTACATATTGTGTATGCACATATTAATTACGAATGCTTGCAGTCTAATTTTATTTTCCACGTTTAACCCGTGGTCACTCGCGCCTGTTTTTTCCTCCGTCGTTGCTGGCGGGGTGTAGAGAGCACTCCAAACTTTTAACACGTGTATTTAAATGTGAAAAATTTTTATGTCAATTATGATACATATTTATAAAGTACAAGGTGTTTCAGTATTATACAAATAAAATTATTAAATTTATTTCATACAAATGAGACTAACATTAATTTAAACTAAATATACAAAATTTTCATTTTAAAACACATAATTTTATATTTTTTCATAAACCAGTAAAGCGTGTGTACCAGTAATAAATATACTTTAAGGATAGTAGAAAAAAGAAAAATAATATTTTAATAATTTTCTAAACATTCAAAGCAGACTGTATGCATATGCTCAACTGCTCGCGGTGAGCTCTCAGCACCCCAGACAAACTTTTGAAGGTCATTACGCTCCAATCGTCCGAGCGACAGTAATTCTATCAGGCCTGAAGGTTCAATGAATTAAAATGTGCAGCTACAGAAATTTTTTTGGATCAGCGAATTCTTTTTGGAATCCTAGGATGTTTTAATTGTTCATGGGGTATACAGAACATCCCGCGCAAGTGATCGCAGGTTAAGGGTTTAAACTGTATGTTTTACTTTCTATTCCTAGGCCGCGATAGACGAGTGGTATACGTGTCGGATCGTGGCTGGCTTTATCACGAGTTCGAGCCCAGTACCACTAAAGACCCACCGTGTAGGGCACCAATGCACGCTAAATCTATCGAGAGCTGAAACGTCCTCCCGTGGTGTGGTAGTTAGGAGAGGGGGTGCCAGCTCACATGTCGTCCACCTCACTTGACCATCGTTCAAAATTAGGTGGCCCGTCGCCAAAAGCCGTGTAGCTGAGCAGTGTTGACTCGCAGCATTCACTCATAAAGAACAGCATTCACTCACTCACTCACTTTCTATTCCTAAGAAAAGTAGCTAAATATTTCTGCAACGATTGAAGTAACCAAGTTTTCTCCCCTAATACCACCGCAAATTCGCTATTTTATGCACTAAATCATGTTATTTTTGATTTTCCCAATATTTGTCCTTTTGCATTTACCCATCTGAGAGTATCTGGGGATTTCTCAGGCTCTTTTCTCTATCTGTTCTGGGTGTTAAAGGAAACAAAACTACTCTCTTCCATATCAAAAAGCATGTCTCGAAAACTACTTTTATTTTACTCTGTTTGAAAGGGCGCCCCCTCTGGTGCCCTTCTCCTAGATTATCAGGATGAGCTAGAGGTGTTGGAATAAATGAAGAACTAGAAGCGTGCAATTGCTTGCACCTTGACCTAAGGGCTCTCTGTCACGGGTAATTTCTATTGGCTGTCACTTAACCTCTTAAAACCTCTTCACACTTGAAATACGGACTATCAAAACATTCCCCAAATACCACCCGGTTTACTCTAAACTTCTGACACTTAAAAGCTTCCTAATTTGCACCTTTCCTTCACGCTTTATTTCTTGGGTTGGTTGGAAAAGAGTTGCCATCCATTCTGGCCCCAAATATCCCCAAATGAAAAAACGCGTGAGCCCGTCACATGTTATTATTCTTGTTAAGACTACACGAACAAAATACATTCATTACATTAAAATCAGTAGGATGTTTTCCTACCTTGAATAATGAAAAATTAAAAATTATGGAGGAGAGTGTTGAATACACATGAGCTCCTAGGACAGCAGTGGGCGGACTTTCACAGGGTAGGGGCTACTTCAAATATTTTTAAGGTGTTGCGATCCAAACAGTTATGATATAGTAAAATTGTACGTTTTCTTTTCTTAACGCATGTTTTCGAAATTGTGCTCTTCTTTTAAAATACAACGGATTGCTATTTTTACTACAAATACAGAAGTAACACAATATTATTGAGTTGAATTCTTGAACAGCCATCGTATAGATAGCTGCTCAAGATCCCCTACAATGACAGTAGTCATCGATCCCAATCAATGACTGTCGCATCGATTGTAAAAAAACTGATTGTCCATTCTAGCTGGCGTCGGGGTTCTGTAAACATGTTATTTTTTTTAATATACGTGTCTTACACCCTATGAAGGGCGGTAAACTTAAAATGTCTTAGCATTCCACCAGTAGACGCGATCGACTGGAATCGACCGGATCTAGCCGTACTTCATCAACTTGGAGAGTCACAGGTGAAAAATGCAAACATAGTCCAAGCTACAGAAACTACGAGTCCCTTCTCTACTTTTTCTAAATCCAATAATTCCAACATCTTAACTGGTAATTCATAGAATTGACATGCATACATTACATTGACATTACAGTTAAATAAATTACTAGAAAAGAAATGTGAAGTATCTTAATACTACATACATACGTTTTCTTTTATAATGTGGGCAGTGAAAATCTTTTTGATGGTACATCAGAAAGATACCGCATGGCCATATTTTTGAATAAATGTAAATTATTTTGTAAAAAAATAGCAAGTTCACAGTTTTATAAATAATCATTAATGTAATCTGCATCAAAAATTAATATAAAATCAGTTCTTATTTTGGAGGAAGTATTGCTTTCAGTAGGATATTTTACAATCACAAGTATTTAATTTTATTCTATTCTGCATGTTATTAGTATTCGGCAAATATCCCACTGGAATTCGTTACTAACCATTTAAGTCGATTCACAAAAATAAGATTTTCCTGCTTAACTGTAAGCTATTAAATTACTTCTGTAAAATGTCTTGTAGAATGATTCAAGAGTCGTTTTAGAGAACCGTCTGTCTAGTGGAAAGGCAATTAGAGTGAAATGAATAGTACTTGGTGTAAAATTCGCAGCTATTTTGATGCGCTGAAGTACTAAACAAATTAAGGCTTGAAATTCTTACTTTAAATCAGAAAACGCAATTTCAAAATAAATTCTTCGCCGTTTTCTCTCCGAGTTCGTAAATTACATTCTGCATTTTAGTTTTATGTAATAGAATTTAAAGTTATTTTAGAATTAATTGTGCCTGCTGTAGAAGTTCAATTCAATAAATTAAAATTTACCAACTGGTTTTATATATGGGTGAAAATTTTATTAAAGAATTTTTTAAAGGTTAAATTGTTTAAGTGATCTTACATTTGCATTTAACTATCTTTTTTTTAATCCCTATCTTTTGATAAACAAATATTTTTTTCTAATAAATATTGCTCATTAATAATGATTGTATAGCTATAAAAATGATTTGATCCACATTTTCAGAGGACTGGGTACAATCTTACATTTTTTTTAATTTTCGAAATTTGATTTTAATTGTATTTAATAAAGGGCATTATTATAAGTGATTATTCTATATAAAACATTCAAATCTTTTGCAAAATGCTTGTAAAATTAAAATTGTTTTTAAAGTTTTTGTAACATTTTTTATATGCCTAAAACTCTCTTAAATATGTGTATTTTTTTCAATTTTTTACAAAGTACTTTATTATGTATATATTACATAAAACTGTATGCAGAATAACTGTATATGGGTTTTTTTATGCTGCTGCTCATTAATTTTATGATTTTAATTTTTCGTTGTGAAGCATACCAAAATTCTCGAAAAAGCAATAACTTTGATTTTGAATTATTTTTAAAAAATTACTACGTGTATCGTAGAGCTAATTCCATATACAGCTTTACAAAACACAAATTTTAGAACATTTAAAAAAATTCCACATCCCTATTTCAATTATCTAAAAAAAAAACCCTTAGTTTTTTGAATGATAGTATATGATTAGAAATTCTCAACATGGAGAAATATCAGCTGGAAGTTTTCATTCCATGAATAACATGATACATGATACCATACTCATCGAATAGTCTGAAACTTTTATGAAATCTTAATAGTTCACTTTAACTGCTTACCATAAGAAATTTTAAAAAATTTAGAACAATTAAACAGTATACTGGCATTTTGAATATATAGCAGAAAATGAATAAAATATCAATTTTCCATAAAATTTTACCTTAATATTTACAAAAAAATAAATAGGAAGAGAAACTTCAGAGTTAATTCCATGATTAGTTTTACAATTTAAATAATACACAAAATGTGCAAAATATGTGTGCATTTTTTTTATTTCCACGATTTTAAAAGCTTTCGTATGCTAAATATTGTACACTAATGAAAGCAAAATCAAATAAAAATTTTAATGTAAAATATATCCAAATCGAATAATTGCATTTGTGCATTTTTTTAAATAAATAGCTTAAAATATTTTAATAATTGTGATAAATTTCACATACAAGAGATATATTTACATCACCGAAAATAAATATAAGAAAATGGGAGTTTTGCAATTTCTCATAGGTTTTTAATTATCAAAGTTGTCAAAAATGAGAGAGAGAGAGAGAGATTTAGTATTTGTGCTTTAGGGGAATCCGTTTCAAAGAGTTTTAATTTCATTCAAAATAATGTTATAAAAAGCACGCACAACTTTTAATTGCTTCGAAATCCATTTGCTCTTCAACAAACAATATAAAACTAGAATTTTTACATGAATTTCACTATTCTTCCTTGAAATGATTTGTTACTGCATATGAAATTTCACATATGTTTGTCTCATTTGAGCACAGTAGAAAGATAATTCATTTTTTTCAGGCACTTTTATAGCAGATGATCTAAAAAGTGAACACGTGGCAGTTTTATTTAATCTGCTGTCCAGCATCAAAAACTGTTCCATAACTTAATAAAAATGCAGGTAAAACTTTGAGATATTGCAGTCATGTTTAAAATGATTAGATGTAATATATAAGCTAATGAAAATGCAGATAGTTTGATAATTTTTTGAGGACCATGTTGCCTTAACGTTTAAAAAATACAAACTGAAAAAAAAACACTTATTTTTGGGAATGAGGTATGCAAAGAAACTGACCCGAACCCGAATAACCCGATTTTTTAAAAACATTTATTTAGTTCACTTATTATTCGTTAATTATCCTTAGTATTCTGCATTTTTTCGTAATCATAGAGACATAAGAGCTCGTCTAATTATTGAAGATTATTTTATGAAAATCGTTAAGCGGACGATGAGATCTGTTGATTAATCGACGTAATTTATGAATGGATCAATTTCTGAATTGGTTCATTGGTGAATTGTATTTACTTAAGTAATTGACGATTTACTTTACATTGTTTTAAAGCAAATCCTTCTTAAATCAACTCATGCAGCCACCTTTTTTTAAATCTATCCTCTCTATTCACGTTTATTCTGCTATAATTTTATTTTTAAGCACTTGCTAATCTAATTTTTCAATTCCTACTATTAGTTCACTCTCTCCTCTCTCTCTCTTTATATATATATATATTATATATATATATATATATATATATATATATATATATATATATATATATATATATATATATATATATATCTTGTTCAAATTTTCAATCATTAATAAAATACTTTTTATTCATTCGCTCAAGTTCAAATACATTTTTTAAAACTTGTAGTGGATGACACTTCATGTTAATGCAGTTTTTCTAAATATTAATTCATTAATTAAATTTTAAAAAATTAATAAATAGTAACAAACAAAAATAATAATCTAACAGCATATATAGAAAGGGAAATTGTTCGTTGTTTTTATGTAGCACAATTTATAGCGCGCGCGCGCGCGTTGGGCTTCTAATCCAAAGGTAGTGAATTCGAATTCCACCTGGGATGGCCTAATTTCTGTGAGAGCATCATTTCTTTTTTACCATACACTATTTTATTAAAATAATTAAATTTAAATATTGAATAAGTTATAACAAACAAAAAATAGTCCAACACCATACATGGAAAGGAAAATAAATCGCTTGCTATTTTGTCATTTAATAAAGTGATTTTGTTATATGTATTTATATATTTATGTTAATTGTAAAAGTTTAATCAAAAGTAACTAAAATTAAATTTTACTTTGTTCACCTAAGTAGGAATTGACTTTTTAAAAATTACTTGTTTTGTATTTTGACTTTATTTTTAGGCATGAATTGTAAAATTTTAAACATTGAATGAAAATTTATGTCTGATTCATAGTTAGATTTTTTTTATATTAGTTCTCTAGAATTTTAATTAATTTTTAACAATTCACATACTTTTTATTTATTGACTCTTTTGTTTACTTTAATCCCAAATCTGTAAGAATACAAATTTAAATTATTTATGGGTAGAATTAATTTTGTTCTGTTATGTGTGCGTATAGTAAAACTTACTACACACGCTGGTTATAAGCAATCTGCGTCTCTGAACGGCAACTTGCGGGTCACTTGTCAGTGGATTGGAACTGAATTCAGTGTATGAAATATAAACAAGATCCGGTAATATTTTTTTCAAAAAAAAGAAATTTAGAACTGTGCACTACTTGGCAGTTTACATCCAAAAATATGTAAATGCTAACAAAGGAAATAACTCATGGGTAATGCACAAATAATATGAAAAATTTTAGACACGATTTATAATTTTCAAAATGAAAAAGTAAGAAAAGCACAGGACGCGTTCACCAGGGAGGGGGGGGTAATCTCGTGTTTTCCTTAATGTAATCTCCCTCCATTTGGATTTTATTGTGTACAAACTTGAAGAACCCGGTTTTAATATCGATCTCAGTTGACCGGGAACGTTGACGTACTTGAAAAATCCCATTACTCTTCATCTATGAACACCACGTCAGACAAGAAAACATTCAAGGTAATAAACAGTGTTCAATAGCAAGTACAATAACAAGTTTATGACGGTGGCAACACTTTTAGCCACAAAATGATATTATTAATTTTATACACACATAGATTGCACTGCACAGTGGGTGATCGGTTAACGAACACTTTCACGAAAGATTTTTGTGTTCGGATATAATGAACACTTTCAAGAAAGATTTTTTTTTGTTTGGACAACGAACACATATTCGGAGGGGATCAGGGATACACCCCTGAAATTATGGATGAAATTTTGACAACTGCTAGAGATCTGGAATTGGATGTGAACGAGGATGACATAGAATAGCTCATAATGGGACATGAAGATGAGCTGACGACAGAAGAACTCCAAGAAATTTTGAATGAAGAACATCAAGAAACACAGCGAAATATGTCTCCTTCTGAACAAGAGGAAGACGTAAAAGGACCAATGCCGACATGTGCCATTAAAGATCTTTTGAAAAAATGGGAGGATGTCAGAGTAATGGTCTTAGAATGGCACCCATACCAAGCTGATGTCAGTAGGTTTGGGGATAATTACAACAATAATGCTATTAATTACTTCCGGAAAATCCTTAAAATGATAGAGAAAAGCAATCTAAATTGGAAATGTCCTTCAACGTCCCATAAGCAAAAAGTGAAAAGGACTGATTAATATGCAAGGCTATATGTATGTATTATTTTTTAAAAAACTTATTAAGAAATTATACATTTTTTAAAATTTAATTTTTAAGGCCTCTAGAACGAATTAATCGATTTTACATAGAAGTCTATGGTGAATCAATGATCGGTTAACGAACAATTCGGATAGCGAACATAGTCTTGGAACGGATTATGTTCGTTATCCGATCACCCACTGTACTTACAATTTCGATGATTTAACATTGCTGCCATCATGCAAGGATTAATCTTTATACTGACTTAATAAACGTAGTTATTTATCAAACGCCCGTGCTTGGCTTCTTGACTATTTGACTCTGAGCCTCACAGTATCGACAGACGCCGTCAGTTGGTTATTCATAGAGTACATTGCATTGGAGCAGGCGGTCGTCATCCATCCTGGCATGACCAAAGAGCGGGCATGCCTCGTCAGCAGCCAGACTAAACCAGTGGATGTATACACCCAGGAAGTCACGTCGGGTGGTTATGCGAAAGCGGGTAACAGATTGGGCTCTCTCCAGGTGCCTGAGGATAGAGTTCCAGGGTTCCAATGGCTTTCCAAGTGTCTTGGAATTTTGAGTATAAGCCAGTGCATCTCAAACTGTGGGACGTGATAACCCAGAGAGGTGGGCGCGAGCATGTTGAAAAGTCGAAAGCAAAAGTTATTAAAAAATAAATAATTTATTGAAATCAAACAAAAAAATACATTCTGACATAATAAAAAATAATCATTTACACTGATATAATACACCTATAAATCTATCAGTACTGCACAATATATTTTATAATTAATTTAACAATACTAAGTTAAGAATAAGTTTAATAATTACCAGTGAACCCCCGGGGCTAGTCATATATAAAATTATATGCAACATTAACACTTACCTTGATCATTTATACGGTTTATAATTGAGTCGCTCAGAAGCCAATGCGGTTAAGTCCATTTTGTGATATTTTCTGATTCTTGTATATTTTGACAAAAATAAATAATATTCTTCTTAGTTATTAAAGGATTTAAACGTTGCTTCCTTTTTTCTATGGCATAGAAAGAAGGAAGCAACGAGTTAAATTTTTTTAGTAACTAATTAGAATATTTGTTTTATCAAAATATACACTGATCAGAAATAATCACAAAATTAACTTAACCGCATTGGCTTCTGAACGACTCAATTAATCTCTTCCCTGCTGATTAAAAGTTATATGATTCGCTCTCCATTGCCACCGTTTTACACGTGTATGTGGGGTATTAGGGGGAGGGAATACATAAAAAAATCCCTCGCAAACACTGTCTAAGTCATTTTATTGCATTCCAAAAAGCCTTAGAAATAATTTTATAGCTAGCAGTGATTAAAAAAAATCGTTTTTTCGAAGGACGTAAATGTACGTCTTGAGCAATTTACGCACTGGCTGAGTGAGATGTTTATATACGCTGGCGGTACATTATTGTTTGGAGGGGTCACGATGAAAATTATGATTGCATATTGGATCGCAGATAATCAAAGTTTGGAAACCCCTGATGTATAGGCAATAGATTTTTCAATTCTTGAGATTATCATACTCTTGGTTCTTATGAGGCTCAAGGGTACTCCTGTTGTGATGCCTTAGGTATCCACGCTTGGGTTTTTGATCGGCTCCCTCATTACCAGTGAACCCAACATGACTTGGGACCCACTGTAAAGCCACAGATCAGACGTATGAAATAAGCTACACAATTTTAGCTAATTTTCTGCAGACAAAGTTGTGTGTAGGCAACGAGAGTGTTTCTGCTTAATGCTGAAGCTTGGAAGTCGACGAGGAAGGCAACTTTTGCAGGAGTCAGGTCAACAGTGAGAACTATACTGTAGCTTCATAGACAGTCGAGAACTTAACATCGTAATTGGTGACGTTTTTTGCCATGGCCATTAAGTCTTCAAACAGCCGACAAAACCATCTTGTACCAGCTTCGTTTATTTCTGGTAGGGAGGAACAGTCAGTATAGATGTGTAGCCACTGATTTACGCATTCTTATTTCGATGGTTTTCGAAGCGCAGGATTTTGGCTCGTCAGAAATGGCCTCAACCTTATTTGGTGTCCGGTTAATTAGGTTAAATCATTTAGATGGAAGGGCAGATGCGACTGTAGAGTAGTACTGTATAGGAGAACGGTGAGTCATCAGTAGTGGTAGTTGGTATTTCTTCATAGAAAATCCATCATGTGTGTAAGAGAAGTCTGAGTCTTAAGTCTCTTGGTTGCACTCCAACACTTGTCCCATTACCTCCAATCCACTCTTCTTGCTCCCTCCAAAAAGTGGAGGGTGAATTCGTCTCTAAGATTCTCAAGAGGATTGATGCCGGTCTGTAGTTTCGTCGCTGTATTTGGAGTTGATTCGGCTATACCGGTTATAATTCTGAGGGTGTTGTTCTGAGCGACGTCGTACTTTTCAAGGTTGGTTACTTAATAAACGTAACAGTATTTTTATTTGAAAAATGGTTAGGTAGAATAAGTTATTTAACAGCCAAAGTAGTGACAAAGAATATTTTCACTTTCGGGATTTGTTAATAAAATTTCTGAGAATAAAGAGGAATGAGAAGTACATACATTCCTTACTATTGAGACCTGCAAAAATTATTCGACTATTTTATAACTTAAAAATGTGTGATAAGTTAACAGCTCTCTGTATCTGACCAACCTTGTCTTGTTTGTCCTACTCATACGTCTGCAGTGCCTGAAGAAGAAACTGTCAACACAGATTACTATTGCCAATTTTCACATTTCCATACGCATATAAAACTATAAAACATTCCCACAATAAGCATAATTTTTTTTATGCTTTGTGCATTCGCTTTTTGTACAATGTATATTTCCACCTGCTTTTAAGATAAATTCTTTGAGTTTAATATTAGATATCTAATGATACATAAAAAGTCCAATATTTAATTGAAAATAAATCTTATCTATAGCAAATCTGCGCAATAAGCATGTTTTAAGTAAAGTAAATTTAAAAATTTAGTCGTTGACTAGAATAAAATAATGTAATTTTTTTTAAATCTGAATATTACCAGAAAAATTCTTTCGAAAATAGAAAAATTTGAACACGATTAATAAATAGGCTATTTTATTTACAGCGTTATCAAAAATACTTGCACAAAATGTCTCATATTGTCCTTTATCTGAAAGTACAATATGAGACATTTATTTCTCGATGAAAAAAAGTTCTTAATTCTTAAAAAATATTTATATTGTAGATTCGTCTGAAAATCAGCATGGATACTAAGAAATATTTATTAATAAATTATGGAATTATTGAATAATTCGTGTAAGCATAGCCAAAATTCTATTTTATATTATAATAAGATTTCAAATAGTTGAAATCTGAGTTTCCTTACAACTCATTAATATTTCTGCAAGGAAATTTTGGGGAATTTGAGTTTTTAATTAAGAATTGCATTAAGTAATTATTCGTTTTACGCTGTTTGCATGAGATAATGAATCATAATTAAAACTGATATTATGTAAATGACTTCATAATTAATTATTCTTGAGGATGAAGTCATTTCATCTCACTGGGTTCCACAAATATTTTAGGAAAATACCTTAGGGAGAGTTTAAAATAATTTGTTCAATATTTCTGCTTTTTACTTTCCCACAAATGTTATTTATAATTAGGGTTTCCCAATTGGAATTAAAATCAGCACAGTTACAATTTCCTTTGTTTTAATCATCAAGAAATTTCTTCTTGCTGATTTTAAGTATATATTTCGTAAAAGAACAAAACATATCGATCAATTTTTTAATACTATTACAGAATACTTCATGGCATCTATAACCCTTATTTTCTAATCCTAATACCAGAAAAAAAAGGAATCAAATTATGAATTTTAACAGAGCTTTGGAAAGCTTTACTTGTTTAAAAAATGTGTAGGAGGCACTGTGTTACAAAACAGACTTTTTTTAAATACCCGTGACATGATGCTTTTACTATTCTAAACGCCACAAAAAAAAACTCATCCCTCATCAGTTTGTTTTAGAATTCGGTGGCGAGTGCATCGCTTTGTGAGTAAAAATCAGTGAGTTTTGTTCGGGTTTCTTAATATTTTTTTCACATTTTTGAATACTTGTTGTACGTCACAAATGGCAAAGACCTCAAAGAGAAAAAAAACTGTTACTTTGCGTAAAATGAAGATGGAACTTCTTGAGACTGTTGATTAAAAAAAAACAGACGAAACCGGAAATTCGTGTGAATTTTGGTATTGCTAAAATTTTTATTAAACTTCCTAGTGAGTTCTTTTGTTTTATTAAAAAAAAATGCATATATACATGTATATGGAAATAAGAGTTTTCCTTAATAAACCTAATTTTAATGAATAATATTTGTTTTTCTCCGCGATATCCTTTAACACGATATTCTTTTAACACGAAAAAAAAAATATTTCGATTCCCTCAGTTTTCCGTTAAATGATTTTCGCTGATGTGTCAGATATCAAAGTGATATTTGACACTTATTTATCATTCAATAGCCTACTTTTAAACTATCCTGAATTCGTACAATAATGCGCAAAATATTCTCTATACAATTTTGGATATCTTTTTAAAGGAAAATTAGGCACACGCGAAAAATTTATATCGAAAAAACGAAAAAAAAAAAGTTATATAACTATGTTTAATAAAAATAGGTTATCTTGATATTATTTTTATTTTTATTTAATTATGTTAATAACTTTATTTTATACATGTTTTAATTCATGTTGATCAGCTTTAAGCTCCTAAGATTAAAATAAGTATTTTGAATGAACTATATAGAAAATTTCAAGAAATTCTGTTAAATTTTAAGCACAAACTAATTTTGTAATCTGTAAAGAAATATAATGTATTCTAAAGCGATACATTAAAGATTAAAAATATATAATCGTTTACATTATAAAATTAATAATGGAAAAATTCATAGAAATTGCCCAATCATAATTCTGCTAAAACACACATTTTTAATACAACTCTTGTTATCAATCTTCGTATACATATTCTATTTGACGGAAATTAAATTTTTAGATATTTTGATATAAACATTTTGCGAGAAAGCAACAATTGGCTTATACATTCATATAAAATTAAATATTAAAATAAATAGATAGTAAGAACATTTAAATGTGAAACGATGATACTGCGATACCAAAATTAACATATGAAATGCATTAGAAGTCATTTTGAAATTCCATGTTATTAATATATTATTAAAATTCAAAAATGTAGACTAAAAAAATAAAAAAAGATGTTTTGAAATAAGAACTACTTCTCTTGGACATTAATAATAATCTTCGAAAATTTAAATATGATTAACACTTCTTTTCGAGCTAATATTTAGTTGTAAATATGCGTGCATAGAACTAGAGAATTTCTCTTTGTATAAAATGTAAAATAAATAACATGCTAACAAAGAACACAATAAGAACGTTCTAATTAATTAAAAATAAAAGTAATTTAAAGCAGACCGCATTTAGTTTCGATGTGCATTCTCTTTTAAACCTTATTTGTCATAAAGATATATATTTTTCGCAGATTAAGCAATTCGATTTTTCGCATCAATGTAGAAAGAGAGAATATTTAATATGTATTCTGCTTCGATGATTTTGGAACTCGAGTACTTTATTTCGTTTTGCATTTTAAGAATGTTTCGAATAATAACTCACAAAAGGTGGCAAGACTCATGAGGCACTATTTAAAGGTCTTTATTCAACAAAAGACTAGCAATTTGTTTCAAGGTATCCAACTACGTTCGGAACCGTGATTTTTCAAAAACGTATAAATAGATAATATGTATGACATTTAGTGTCACTTAGATTAGAAAACGCATATAAAATATTTAAAAAAATATTATTACAATAAAAAATTATTTAAGTACAATATTTTGACAAAAAATTTACATAGAATGACCCATTTTCAAAACATTCTCTTTTTATGAAAAATTCTTCTATTATAATAATTTTTGCCTGTATATCGCTCAGACCTCTGTACAAAGGCTCGACTAGAATTTTTGAAATATATAACTTAGAAGTGGATTTATCCATAATTTACTACAACAGAGGGAAAAAATTTTAAGAAAAAAACACCGATAATTATTTCACTTGGTAGTAACTCTGAAAATAATGTGTATTTTTCAAAAATCTTAGTTCAGACTCCCTGGAGAAGTATTTACTTTATATAAGCAAAATATTTTATTATAGAAGCATTTTTTATAAAAGGAGAATGTTTTGAAAAAAAATTATTCTTATACTTCCATGCCCATAAATTAAGGATAATTCAGAATCATACAGAAATTGAACTCTAAAATAAAAATTTCACCTGTAGAATTATCACACGCATCTTGAAGAAGAATATGCAAATTACAGGAAACCACCAGTAGGCGCGGATAGTACGCCACAATGACGAGAGTGTAACAGAAGCGAATATAAGGAATGGTGGCAAAACAGTAAAATTGTTCACAAGCACTTTAAAAACCTTTCAGTGCAATAACGGAATAGTTATGGCACAAAGGAAGCATTTGAATGATTTTTTACGTGAGTGAATTATTGGACGACTGGAATGTGGACGTACCCAGCTCGAAGAATCCGAGGAACTTGGAATCGTCCAGAGTGTCATCTCCAGGCTTTGGCAATGATTCCAAGATGATGGTAATGTGAGAAGATGTTACAGCACAGGTCGCCACCGAGTTACAACGCCGAATGAGGACCGATATTTGGCAGTTATTGCCGAAAGAAACAGACGGAGTACAGCATCAGACCTGTCTCGTCAGCTCTCTTCAGCTACCGGTACGACAGTTTGAAGGCCGACCGTGTACAGATGCTTAGGACACATTGGACTATATGCTGGTAGGCCAGTCAGATGTGTTCCACTTACCGCAACTCACTGTCGCCTGCGATTAACCTGGAGTAGAGAGCATGCATTGTGGACACCACAACAGTGGCCTTGTGTGATATTTTCTCTCTCCAACAAGTCCAGGTTTAGATTGCAGTCTGATTCTCGCCGGACTTAAATATGGAGAGCGCCAGGTACTCGTTACCACCAAGAGAACACCATTGAACCATGCAGTTACTGTGGTGTAGGATGGCTCGTTTGGGAAGGAATTATTCTTGGTTTCAGAACTGACCTGCATGTTCAGAGTGTAACGAGGACAAACCACATCTATCGGGATGTCACTCTGGAACAACATGTATGTTTGCTTTGGGGTGCCATGGGTGCTAAATTTCTGTTTATGGATGACAACGTCCGTCCTCAACGTGCAAACATTGTAGACGAATGCCTTTAATCGGAGGATATCACCTGTATGGAATGGCCAGCATACTCATCGGACTTGAATCCAATAGAGCATGTGTGAGATATGCTTGGCCGACGAATTGCAGCCCTTCAACCCCCTTCCACCTGTCTACTGGAACTTCGGAGTTCATTGCTTGATGAGTGGTGTAATATTCCCCAAGATCAGATTGATAATTTGATACACATGATGCATAGGTGTTGTAAGGCCTGTATTGCATCATCCAGGAGATATACTCCGTATTAACCATGGTACTAACTATGTTATATATATATATATATTGTAAATAGGTTCTTTTTTGAAATTTGCTCCAGGGAGTAAAAATCGCAATTTTTATTAATTATATCAAACATATAGCATCTTTTTTTGCTCTTAACTTTTGTTTAAAAAATAGACTTTACAAATAAGTCAAATTTGTTTTGCTTCTGTCTATTTCTTTGCCTGAACTTTATTATCCTTATTTTATGGACATGAGTGTAGTTTTTGCCATAATATTGTATTAAAATATGTTTTTTGTCAATTTCCTTAAAACAAATTTATGCATGTATTTTATTCTAAGTGACACTAAATATCATGAAAATTACCCATTTATGCACTTTTTTAAAATCATTGTTACGAACGTAGTCGGATACCTTAATTCAATCGTGTGAAGATAATTCTGCTAAGAAAATTATTAGCGAAATAAATGCGTAATGGAAAATTTTAATAATGAAATAATGGGGAATTAATTTTATCATGTTTTCGTTACAGGGTACGATTTATAAGAAAATGTTAGATTACAAGCAAAAAAAATATGTAAAAATCATTAAATCACTTATCTATTGAGGCATCGTGACTTGGTAGCGATTACAGTCGCAGATATTCATTAAAAATATGCTATTTTTATTTCTAGAATGTATAAATATTATCTGAATTAAAAGTTTAACATCACACGCATAGCCTGAGTTTGTTCATTTCTCGCTAGGAAGGGAGAAACTAAAGTCCCGTGTTGGATTATCTTTCTCGCTGCGAAGCCATTGTGCTGCGTCATTTCTAACATTCAGCTCTTTAACGTCGTCATTCAGAATTCGAATATCCAGTATATTTTTAATGCAGGCGCTCGCCCCACAATTTTTTTAGTCCAGCGTCATCAGGATGCAGGACCAAGGATTCATCTGCACACCACTGGTGAGGATCGGAGAATGGCTTGGTTCTTCTCGATCTCTCCCACGACAAAGGATTGTCCAGCATCTGGAGTATAATTCATCTGAGCAGTAGTTTTCCTTTGAAGGCTATTTCTGCGACATTTCTTGGCTCCAGACGGCCTATCCAAATAGGCTGCGTCAAGGGAGCACACAAACGAACTTGTCTAAAGTGCGCTCGGACACACATGCGTCAAAAGACATGAAGAAAATAATGATTTCAAAGCCATTCTCACAAACAGTTCGCATGGGTTATGCCTCCAGCACAAAAGGTGATCCGCCTATGCTTTTATGGATGCACAATGTCCCATAGGGCCAACTGACCCTCCATATGTCTATCTTGATATGTATAGAGAAGTATGAGTTTTGTTAATGAGCCGACGTTACAGTGTATTACGTAAAACAGTTTTTGTGCTCATCATACTACAAAAATCAAACGTTTTATTATTTTTTAACAATACTTATAAATTTACGAGAAGGTATTTTAAACTATTTCTCCTATAATTAATGTGGTACACATATGAAATTTGATTTACAAGTACGTCGAACTATATATAACAAAAGTTGGCATGAGTTTTTTTCATTAGTTTGATTGCTATTCGTAGGATTATTTTTTCCATGCATGATTACTGAATTTTTTTTTTCTTGAAAAATATGTAAATAATAAATTTTTAACTACTTTTAAAGAAATAAATGTCCCTTCATTTCAAAACTTCATATTAACTTTTGTTACATTTACTAATTACAATAGGAGAAGAAAAAGTTCAAAGCATTTTTGGCATATTAAAAAAAGAGAGAGAAAGACTTGACATTTTAAATGAAGATCAATTAATTATTTTTTCTGACTGAGACAAATCAGAAATTATTATTTTTCCATTTGGATTTAGGCTAAAAAATGTTTTCGAACTTTTGACCGATTTTTATCTATTGAATCATATTGTGTGTTCTTAAGTTATTTGTTACGTAGTTAGATTTTATTTACTTCAATTGTATGTTATTTATGTAATGATTTCTACATAACTTTCAAATGCATTTTATTTTTTTCCAGAATTAATATAAATTAACCACACCTCAATTGCCAATAGATTTTTAATTTCATTAAATAAGGTTTTGTAATGCTTTTAGGTTTCTAAAAAACGCCGGAGAAATTTAATTAAAACTTTGCTAACGGCTTCCCTATTTTTCTCCTTCCGCTTTCAAGCACTTGTTAGAGATAATGATCACACAAAATGAAGTGTTTCGTCAAGTTTTGTCTAATAATAGATTTTTTTTTACAAAAGGCAGTAATATAAAAGAATTGTTAAAAACTGCGCTGTGGAATGATTTGTGCCATAGCCCGTTTTAATTAGCAATAACATTAATTAACGTTAACAAATACTGAATTGCTGCAAGATAGGAAGAGAAAAAAATATTAAGGCACAGGGAGATGTTTATATAAATTAATACAGGAGTTTATTTATACATTGATGAATTAATGCTGTGAAAAAATGAGTAATCAATGAAAAGAAAATAAATATTGGAAGGATCATAGTTTTTTAAAAATGCCTACGGATAATAGAGTATATTTTCTGTTAGTATGGTGCAAAAGAGCCTAAATTTCTGCCATATACTACGATACACAATATTGTTTAATAGTATATAGATATTAATAGGGATCAAATAAAAGAAGGATGACTCAACTTTCCATCCCTTCAGTGGGTCGATAAATGAGTACCAAGCTTGCTTGGGAACAACACTGGGGGTTTCACGTCAAATTGGCCACCTGACCGAAATATCTTCTCATGCACCTCAGAGCCAAAGGTCGCGTATACAGAGTCAGACACAGTTGGTCTTTGCCCTCATGTTTACAGAAAAGTCATGCCGTGCCACTGAAGTAAGTTGAATAAAAGAAAATACATTAAACATTTCCTAAGTAATAGTAGCTTTAAATATATTATTTGCGTCACAAAAAAACAAACTGCATGTAGTGTTTCATAAAATAAATTACACAGTCTAGTTTCCTTTTAAAATGTTCCAGAAGCTGCTGGATTACAGCAGCACTGTGAGGACTAAATTCTGGCTGCAATATTTCCTTTTGTTTCAACAATGTACCGTAAAATCCGGCGTATAACGCGCACTTTTAACATAAAAAATAAGATCAAAATTTAAGGGTGCGGGTTACACGCCGGGTATTAAAACGATAGCTTTAAAAATAACGAAAGAAATGCACATATAAAAACATTTACTTCTACACAGATTGAAATACTATTTATTTAAAAGAAATGACATGCCTTATGAATTAGAAGGGTTATAGTTCTAGAAGAGTATACTATTGGGTTGGAGGGAAAGTTCTGTCGTATTTTAAACAGGCAGATGATTTTTCTTGAAAAAAAACATCTGGCTAGTGAGTCATTCGAATTTTTGTTTTTTTTAGCTGCTGTATAATATAAAAGAAGTCCTTTTTTACCGTTCATCATCTGCTTGTGATATTTAAAGTGAAAAACATGTCAGTAGATAAAGTAAATTTACGACACTGCATTTTGTATGAATTCCAAAAAATGAAAGTAGCGCATCGGTTGCATGTAAAAATTTATGTGCGGTATTTGGAAAAGAGATATTGTAAATGTTGGTACTTGTCAAAGATGGTTTAGCAAACTTCGTTCCGTGGATCTGAGCCTCCAAGAAAGTGATCGATCTGGACGACCATCTAAGATCGATAATGATGTTTTGTAATCCATTTTGAAAAATAATCCACATTAAAGAAGTCAAGAAATTGCAGAAGTTTGGCATTCATCATACAACGTTTGTAGATCACATTAAATCTCTTGGGTTTTGTTAAAGCAAAGTGTTTGGGTTCCACATGAATTAACAGAAAAGAATACGCGTAAGAATGCGTTCATCAAATCTGATTAGACACAATATGTGGATCCGTTTTTCGACAAGCTGATTACCGGAGATGAAAAGTAGATTCCTTACGAGAATATTAAGAGGAAAGTCTTACTGCAAAGCAGGAACATCATCGGCAAAGGTTCCAAAACCAAGTATCCATCAACGAAGAGTACTGCTTTGTTTGTGGTGGGACAGGAAAGGTCCAGTGTACTACGAGTTGCTGAAACAGCAAAAAACTATCAACTCGGATCTATACTGCAATCAGATGGATAAATTGAATGCAGCTATCAAAGAAAAAAGGCCAGCATTAGCGTCCAGAAAAGGAATAGTGTTCCACCGCGATAATGCTTGACCGCATACGGCAATGGTTATACAACAAACAATGAATGTGTTAGGATGGGAAATCCTTGGTCACCTACCATATTCACCAGACACTGCACCATCTGATTATTACCTGTTCAGATCTCTGCAAAATTACCTGATAGGAAAAAAAATCCAAGTCTTTTGAAAGCGTTTCTGAGGCAGTTGCTGACAGTTTTAACACCAAGGACGAAAACTTCTACGAAACAGGAATTCACTGATTACCTGAAAGATGGCAACAAGTTGTATTTTATAATGGAGCATATATAAACGACTAATATTAAACACATATTTTTATAAATGAATTCAAATATTTTCTTTAAAATACGACAGAACTTTTCCTCCAACCCAATATTTTTTAAAGGTCTGACATATAGTACCTCGTATAAATGATTTCATAACATAGGAGCATTGCATACCAACATTTCAGATTTTTGCGTAAAAAGGTTTTGCACGTTATACGGCGAATATACCTACAAATTATGTAATGCTGCTCTAAAGTATAAGTGCCCGTTATACACCTGCGTGCGTTATACGCCAGATTTTACGGTAAATAACATTATGCATCCGGTGGGAACATCAATCATACAAAACATGCTGTAGGATCTTAATTTACAGGAATAATTTGCGAGCTGGAGTCGATATATAGCGGAGTATTTGCTGAAAGAAACGAATAACTAATCACTTCGCATACCCTCATTTTTTTATGTGGGTATTTAGCGACTCTGTCTGAGAATGAAGAGTTGAATAAAAACACACATCCTTCGTATATATGAAAGAGCTTGTTAGAATCAAGCAAACAAAAGTATGTCTTCCATATCATTGCATTTATAATTACATTTCTTCAACAAATATTCATAAGATATTTAATCAAAACTGAATATATCAATAGGTGTGTCAAAAGATTCAGTATTATGTTTTGATTTGTTTGCATATTCTTTGTTATGTATGTTAAGTATTAATTTTTGAATCATGTATTAATTTTTAAATGCCTGTGAATGAGCTCCAAAAGGCTTTGAAATAAATTAATTTGTACGTCCAATTAAAAAAAAGATATTTAAATTTCATTATTCAAGTTTTAAAATGTTTCTGTTTTGAGAATGTCTGATTGCTGCACTTTTACAGATTTGTAAATTTTGCTGAAAATCCGAATGCAAGCATTTTTACTTAAATAGTACTTCTAACGCTGTCGAATTAAATTACTTACTTCTCAAACATGTCCAATTGCAATGATATTCCGTTCAAATTTTAATCACAATAAGCCTTTACGAAAAATATTGCTGTTTCATTTAGTTTATTTATCAAGGATTTGAAAGAAATAGCCAAAATTAGAATAGCCAGTTTAAAATAGTCTGAAACGTACATAACAGTAAAATTCCATGAAAGGAAGGGTTTAATTTAATCCTTTCTTAATTACTTGAGGTTTATAAGATGTAAAAAAAAAATTTGCTCGAGATACGTATTATTTTCTTTTTGGCTTGATTTCGTTTTAAAGGCAATTCCCAGTTAAGTTATGCCTCCATGTTTAAAATTTCCATTTACGAAATGAAATGATTCCCTTTAAGCCCTTAAATTCTTTATATTAGCTTGGGGAAAAAGAAATCTAATTTCTTACGTGATCTTCAATACTTTATTTAACATGTTTCGGATTACCAATTTTGGTCTAATATGCACCGTTTTGCTCCATAAATTGCTGCAATTTTAAATTTAGCTTCATACTGCCTTTGTGAGAAAGATTCGAACCGGCACCTTCCGTTCCGAACGCCTGTACTTTATCGATCATGGCAAAACGATCGCCTTCGCGTGATGTCTAAGTACTTGTTTTTAGGTACCACTACACTACTTTCCCACCAGTGAGATGTGGATAGGCGAACGAATTTTTTTTTTATTTTTCCTTTTTGTGTTCGTTTGTTACGGAGAGAGAGAGAGCATATTTATTTATTTATTTTATATTATCTCTCTCTCGTTATTTTATTTATTTATTTTTCCTCTTATTATTTATTTTATTTTTCTTGCGGTAGATGGCGCCACAACAGTTCAGGAAGTTGCGTTTACTTACTTCAGTCCAGGGTCACCAACGTGGGAAAGATTTGAACCTGGAACCTTCCGTTCCGAACGTCAGTACTTTATCGATTTCGCCAAAACAATCGTCTTCGCGTAATGTGTCTAAGTACTGGTTTTTTAGATACCGCTACACATCTCATAGAAGTCTGGGTCTCTATTGACGAAAAACTCTAGTTATCGATTTTCTTAATTTTCTCTTGATGACAATTTGTGATCTCTAAGGAAGTTTTACAATGCAAGAAAAACAAGGTAATTGCTTGGTGCCAGATCCGGCTTACATGGTGGATGCATGAAAACTTCCGAAACAAGCTCCCGGAGTTTCTGGCGAGTCACTACTGATAGATCACTACACCTATCTTATTGGGCGTTTCTGGTCAATGATTAACTTCAAACGTTTTAATTGTTGACAATCGAGATTATATTTTAGTGTTTAGCCACAAAGAAGCAACTCATACTAAATAATTCCTTTCTAGTCACACCAAATGCACAGTAGAACCTTCCTGATTTAGCCACCGTTTGAACAGCTTTACCGCGCTCTTATCCCGGTCGTTTTTGCACATTGTTGTCGTATGTGACCCATTCACTTCCCCAGTCACCTTCAGCTTTAGAAATGGATCGAATTTATTTCGCTTGGCCAAGTCCTCACAGATAGAAATTCGATGCATCATGTATTTTTTGTTATTTGTTGTGGCACCTAAATATCGTTTTTTTTTAATTCAGCTTTGTGCAAATGGTTTAAAACTGTTTTATGGTCGACATTTCACTCCTGGGTGATGCTAAAACTATATACATGGTGGTCAATTTCGATCATTTCTGTGATTTTATTGACACTTTTGACGACGGGCATACCTGAACAGATTTAACAAAATTAATGAAACTAAAATTGCACCTAATTGGTTGTTACAGTATAGAAACTATAAACATATCATTCTCTCCCAATTTCAGCCACCTGGCTTACATTTTCACTTTTATCAACTGTAAAACGAACCAGATTTTCTCTTTGTGGAGTTCCTTTTTTAACATCCTATAACTCGCAACTGAATAAACCAAACAAAAATAGCGAAATGATATTTTAGTGGAAGATGTCACCTTTTTCCAATGAGTTTAAATCTGATATTGTTCGATGTTGAACACTACATCAATCTACCGAAAAAATGGATTTTCCCCCAACCTGATATATTTAATAAGAAAATACAAGTTTTCTAAAATAATGAATCGAATTTTATGTATTTTATATGCGACCATATACCACTTAATTTAAAAAGAATTATTAACATTGTGAAAATTGGAACATAGAGATTAAACTCTGAGTGCGAGAGAGAGCAATATCATGTACAAAAACTAAATACTTGTTCTTTCGCATAAACGTTTATGATTTTCATTCCTCTTTGGAATCATTCGAGGCCATTTTTTTAAAATTCTTTCTTGGTATCACGCCCTTGTTCTACTAAAGACTCACTATGTAAAGCAACTCATACAATCGGCACACAAAACAACCACTTCGTCAATGTGTGGAAGTTAGAAGAGATAAGTGCTAGCTCAGGTGGTATTCTACTGATAATACCAAAGCTGAAACTCTTGAAAAGTTTTATAAGAATATCAAAAAGTTGACGCGTAGGATATATTTTCCATAATATTTGAATGTACACTCATGGAAAAAAAATTAGCACACCAAGAAGTAATTGCGGGATCGTAACCAAACCTGTCATGAAGGTAGATGTAGGGGAGATATACAAATGATTAGAAGTGCAGCGTGATTGCTCATTGCGTGTAGCCAGTAGAGGGCGTTTAACGTCATTCTCCATTGAGAGTAAAACAGGTACCCAAAGCTTGTTAGAGTGTGTTGAATCGTTTACAAAGGAAAAGCTGATGTGGACATGCTATTCCGCCGTTTTGGAAGACAATAGGACAAGCGTTCGAGAGGGGAGGAATCATCGGCATATGATGGAAGCTGGGTGGTCAGCTAGAAGATTACATCGGCAATTAGGCCACTCTGATTGTATTGTGAGGAGGTTTGGGGACCAGTGGATCCGAGAGATGTCATTTACACGAAGACCTGACTCGGGACGCCCTCGACAGACCAGTCGTCAAGAAGAACACCACATAGTAAGAAACGCACGTGTACAGCCAACTGCATCATCAGCCGCCATCCTGGAGCAGGTAAGTAGTAGGAAATGATGGCACTTGTATAAAAAAACGCAAGCACTTTCACTTAGCCGATATAAAAAGGCGAACATTTTCACTTCGTTGATTAAAAGCTTCTATAAAAGAAGGGAAAACAACCAACCCTTTTTCATCCTGTTTTTTCCTGAATTCATGCTGACAAACTGAGAAGAAAAACCTATTGTAGACAATTTACTGAATGTTAATCGATGGCTTTCACAATTATGACTGGTTCTCGAAACAAGAAAAGTTTTTTTCCCTCGGGGTGTTGACCAAATTGTAAACACACGTTGTTCCTTGATCCACTTTTTATTGTTGACGCTGAATTTAAATTATGTGATTACTTTTTTCTCTTGGCTACTATTTTAAAATTGAAGGTAATGATTTAAAAACATGTTTTTCTATTTACCGCGGGGAGGGGGTTGTATTATGAAAATTATTATGCTACTTAGAAAACTTCAAAGAACGTACATGAGTTGTTTGAAAGTACTTTTGATGATAGAGTTTGTCTCGGAAGTTTTCACAGCATCAAAAAAATTTTTGGTATCAAAATGCTCAGAAATGTTGAGGCCGTAACATTATTATTTTTTTTCAAAAAATTGAAAAATTTACAATTTAAGAGTTCAGAGAGCCCTTAAATAACACAGACGTCAAACAAGCTATAGCACATCTGTGTATCCGAGCCTTTTTTATTCTTTCTCAGTGTTCGAATATGTTAATACAAGAAAGCTCAAAAACGTAAAATGGATGATATAAACAAAAGTTATGGGACTGCATTATCACACCTGTCACAAAATATTCAAATAAATGAAGAACTATTTACGGAAATTTCAGAATCTCTCTTCCACGATGGAATAACTATGATTAAAGTAGAATTTTTATTATCATTTTCAGAACATCTTATAAATAGAAATACCGAGAAAAAAACTTTCATTCTCGAACAATGAATGAGTTGAGTAAACATTTAACCTTCTAAAGAGATGGTCAGACGTACAAAACATAACTATTTACACCTTGCTATCCTGTGGTTTGTTATCGTTATTCAGCTTTTAGTATTCATAAATTATTTGCAAGTATACACACTAACAGCGGTAGAAGTGAATAGAACTGGAACACAGTGTGTATTTTCAAAGCATATCGATAGGAAAATATTCCTCCATATTTGTTATAAAAACAGAGAAAAAGTATTCGATATTCGTTATTTCTGGTCACCGCAAAATACATCTGAACAGTTAAAACCAAAAACTATTGGCGTACAGTTAACAGCAAACTAATTTAAAAAAGTTTGTGAAATCTGCTGAAAATGATAAAATTACACCACCCGTCAAATTTAAGTATCTCGGGGCCTTCCCAAAGTGGGAAAACGAGTTTGGTGCAGAAACTCATATCTGAACAAGTGTACGAAGTTCCCTTGAAAAATATTGTGTGGTGTTTCAAATACCCACAAAAATGGTTTCTGAACGAGAAAAATTTTAAATTTGTTTCAAGACTGCCTTCAGAAGCAGAGGCCGCGGTAGCCGAGTGGTATAGGCATCGGATCGTGGCTGGCTTTGTCACGAGTTCGAGCCCAGTACCACTGAAGACCCGCCGTGTAGGGCAGCGATGCACGCTAAATCTGTCGAGAGCTGAAATGTCCTCCCGTTGGTGTGGTGTGGTAGTTAGGAGAGGGGGGTGCCAGCTCAGGTGTCGTCCACGTCACTTGACCATGGTTCAAAATTACGTGGTCCGTCGCCAAAAGCCCTCGTGCAGCTGAACAGTGCGACGTTAATCTTCACTCACTCACTCACGCCTTCAGAAGCAGAAGAAGAGAATTGCGATTTGATTGTACTGGATGATATGAGGAATGATGTAACAAGCGAAGTTTCCAAATGTTTACTATGGGATCACATCATAAGAAATACAGCATACTACTTATAACACAAAATCTTTTTCCGAGAGTGAAATCTCTGAGAGATATTAGCTTTAACGCACATTACAAAAATTTTATTTCGTAATAATCGAGTTGTATCACAAGCTGCGTGTTTTGGTCGACAAGCATTTCCGGGGCGCGATAAGTTTTTCATGGATTCATATAAAAAAGCAACATAAGAACCATTTAGTTATTTGCTTATCGATGTTCATCCAAGATCGCCAGAAGTACAACGTCTCCATAAGTCTTTATTTCCCGATCATGGAATTATTAATTGGGTATTTGTGTTCCAAAAGAAAAATGAATCGAGTTAGCCGACATGTTCATTTGCTGCATGTGCTAGCTGCTGCAAGTCCTGCTCAACGAAAAGCGATTTTAGAGTGCAACAGATGATCAAATAAAAACTCTATGTGAAATTTGTGATAATTTATTATCCGGTAACATACCAATAAAAAAGATAAAAAAATGTGTAGTTACAAAAGAGTGATAAGATTATTAGCCAATAGGAGCGTACCTTTTTCTCGCAAACGTAAGCTGTTTACTACTATCAATAGGCAAGTCGGGGGGTTTCATTCCTTTAATTTTCCCAGATGTTTTGTCTCTTTTAGGAGGAATCACTGGAAAAGAGAGACAGCGATCGGCAAACGCATAGAATAAACATGGCTCAAGAGATGAGTTTAGTCCCGAAAGGGTTAATATCACGTTACTTTGCAGAAACCTACCAGAAGTTCGAATAGAAAATAATATTTCGAGTTTGTTGCATGAGAAAGAGACACCTGATGACATAAAAGCTAAACTGTTATCGGATTTGATACCAAAGTATCAGAGAGTGATGCAACTTCCTCCACCTCTGAAACCATTTGAAATTCCTCCAGAATTACTGACAGAACCAGAGCTTCCACTAACAAACATACTCGAAGTACCATTAAGAATCAACATTCTGGCAAAATATAAAGGATATGCTATACCCAAGACATGAAAAAAATATATATTGCCTATTTTAGAAACACACAAAGATGCTAAATACACATTCAATGATAAAAACGAATTTGAAGTAGATGGCAAATCAGAATATCGTAGCAATGTAGTAGATCTCTTTAACTATATGATGAAAAATGATCAACGTGTTTTAACTCCTCCTACAAGATTTGCAAAATTTTACGCAGCATTACGTCATGTGAATATTTCTTTGGAATGGATTGGTAATAAAAGTTTAAGAGAACAGTTGCTTCTTTCAGATGCAAATCCTGCGTTCACAAAGATTACCCCGCGTTTGCCAGAAATTAAAAAATGGAAAAATTGGACCGATTAAGAAAATTATACTTTAATCCAATTGAACCGTCTTCTTTCGAAGGCGTGAAGCGTTTGCCAAAGGCAAGCGGAGTTCACCTAAATGAAGTTCAAAAATGGCTTTCACAGCAAGACGTTTATACATTACACAAACCTGTTCGTTATAAATTTCAGAGACGCAAAACTATTGCATATGGAATAAATAAATTCTGGCAGAGTGATTTATTAGACATGCAAAAACTATCTCGTTATAAAAAGGATATCATTATATTTTAACCATTATTGATGTGATGTCACGATATTTAAGAGCTTTTCCAATTAAAGATAAAAAAGTCAGCACAATAAAACAAGTATTGCAAAAAGTATTTAAAAAAGTAAAACCCAAAAATTTTCAAACTGATAAGGGAACACAGTTTTACAATAAAATTGTACGCGCTATGTTAAAGCAATATAAAATTCATCACTATTCTACAAAAAGCGAAACGAAATGCGCGATTTTAGAACGCGCTCACAGAACTTTGCGAGAACGATTGTACAGAGCCTTTACCTATCTAATTCCTATAAATATTATGACATTTTACCAGAACTAATACATTCATACAATCATTCCATCCATCGCGCACATGGTTTTGAACCTACCAAATTGACAACAGATGACGAACCCGAATTATGTAAACATTTATATCATTCTAATGTAGATCCCCAATTCAGTTTTACGGCAGGAGACATAGTCAGATTATCGAAAGCTCACAAACCCTTTCGCAAAGGCTATTTACCCGGTTGGTCTGAAGAAACATTTCGCATTTACAAAAGATATCCAACAATTCCTCTCCAACTTATACATTACATGATTTTAATTCTAAAGAAATTGAGGGTCATTTTTATAACGAGGAGTTACAAAAAATAGACAAATCAACGAATGACTATTGGGCAATTGAAAAAATCATTCGGACTAAAGGTAAATGTGCTTCTTGTCAGTTATTTGTAACGTGGGTCGGATTTCCAGATTCTCTAAATTCTTGGATAAGAGCCGATCAAATGACATCTCATAATGAATCAGAACACGAATGATTTTCATATTTTGCTACCTTCTAATGCGAGTATGAATTATTTCCCCAATAACACTCCAGATCATTTCCAAAGAAAATTGGCTTATCCAATAACTTTAAATGGAGAATGGGAATGTTGCTTGAGCGAAGTAACAATTCCCGGAAAGTATTTTACCATTCATCCTGATTACAACGATTCTTATTCGATAGAAACCATTGAAAATGTAGAGAGCACATCATTGACGCCTGAATTTGTTATCCCCCTCTACAACGAGGATTATCAAGAGTTTACAGAAGGTGTTAATGCTAATGTAAAAAAACTGATAAAAGACCCTCCAATTACTTTTCCGCTTATTGAAAACAAAACGAAAATAAAAATCAGTATTAACCCCTATTGGGAATTGGCTATAACAGATCAAAAGGCAAATAAATTTCTTCGTCTTTTAAAATTAAATCCTAACAAAGATTATGTAGTGCCTGGTTATCCAGCTGGAGCATCAATCACACGCAATTATAGAGCTCCAAATGCTAATTTTTTTTAAAATCAAGAAATTCGAGTTGCGCTCAAAAGTCCATTGACTTAGAAAATATATGAAATTTCACTTAAAGATTTGGATTCGAGCGACATATTTGATCAAATTACTGAGAAAATAATCTATGAAACAGGAGATGTATCCACTGTTTTAAAAAAGCAGAAAAATAAAGTTATTGTTACCTTGAATTCCAATATTGAACTAAGAATGAATCGCAATTCTTGTCCCCTACTGATGGACGCATTAAATATAAAAACCGAATCGCACAACATTCGCGATGCTATTTTTCCCATTCGATTTGACTTTTCCGAAATTACACGGAAGTTGGACGGAGAGAAATTTCATCTTATCGAATACGAAAATTTTCCTCTCATTCAAGAAGCAAGAAAAATTTATAAGTTGAAAATTCGGAGTGGTATGTACCAACACGCAGATGCTTTGTTTTAGGAATTTAAGTATATTGTTTTGAGAGAGTTGGTAGATTCTCAAGTCGAAATGAGTGTGCCGCTTCATATTAAAGTAACTTTCGGAGAAAAGTTGTCAAATATGCTAGGATTTCGCACGGTGGATACATTTTGGCCAAATCTTTCTGCAATACCGTGGAAAGTAAATGCACCTTTAGGAACCCTATTACACGTTTTCGTTCAAACTCGGTAAGCTGTTGATAGTGCCTTCTCACTTTTCCTTAAGGTATTATTTGCTTTATCAACTCAATACGTCAAATTCCACAAATAAATAACGCTCAGGAACTTTATAGCATGTATTGAAAGAAAATCTGACTTGCAAGATCTGAGTGGCACTAATAGCATCACACATAGGGATTGCAATATCGGACCAAAAGTTTAACACCGGTACTTGGTATTTCTTAGAACTAAACACCGGAATACCGGTTTTTAATACCGGTAGTAAAAATTTTAGAAAAAAAACAGAAACTACTGGATGCCTCTTTGTTTTACTTACCAGCTTTATTAGAGAGTACAAATATCACAAAAAATAATTTGTAACTTATAAATTAAAATATTATATAGAATCGCAAAAAATTAAAGAAACATCTTATTTATTTAAATCACAAAAAAGTGTGAATACCACTTTTCAGTCTGCGTTACTAATATAATTTTTGAAATGTGATCTTAAAAACGTAATGCATCAATTGTACTATCATTAAGCCTGGAACATAATTTTGTGTAAAAATTACCAGCTGTAGAAAACACTTTTCGACATCTACGCTAGTTGGTAGTACTGTTAGCAATGCGCGATCTACTTTTTCCAAATATTCACCTCTAAATGCCCCATCTTCAAATAAATCGATTTCTCGTCGGATGGTTTTGGATATAGCTGCTTTCTGTACTGTATTTTGGTTTGTTGAATTTTTTTTAGTTATCGCTAATTCCAATATTTGTTCAAGGCGCAATTCCTTTTGACTATCGATATTAGTGTCATCATCCTCTTCGTTAACTGTACCGAATTCTGCATGTGGATCGATTTGTTTGTAAAAAGTTTTAAGAAAGTTTACTGTAATTTTTTTTTTTATCATATTTGATTTAGTTAGCCTCTTTTTTTCTTTTTCATTTTCATTTTTAAAAACATTTTACTTAATTAAATACCGTAAGGCATTCTCTATTTCGGTATGCCTTCCTTCTGTACGATTTTTCAATGAAGTGTATAATTCTTCAGGAAGTGATGCATGCTGTTCTTTCATTGACTCCAACAGGAAATTTATTCTTGCATTATCTGTTAATAAATTGCACTCATGTCCCTAAATTAAGGATAAGGAAGTTCAGGCAAAGAAAGAGACAGAAGCAAAACAAATTTGATTTATTTGTAAAGT
Source organism: Trichonephila clavipes (assembly GCA_019973935.1). Lineage (NCBI taxonomy): Eukaryota > Metazoa > Arthropoda > Arachnida > Araneae > Nephilidae > Trichonephila > Trichonephila clavipes. Next base: position 408,281 of record BMAU01005756.1, on the reverse strand, counting down.
CTATTTGTTAAACAAAAGGTAAAGAGCAAAAAGATGCTATATGTTTGACATAATTAATAAAAATTACGATTTTTACTCCGTGGAGCAAATTTCAAAAGAACCTATTTACAATATATATATATATATATATATATATATATATATATATATATATATATATATATATATATATATATATATTATTGTAAATATGTTCTTTTGAATGTTTAGTATGAGGGTTATAAGGAGTTTGTCTCCCGGATGATGCAATACAGGCCTTACAACGCCTAGGCATGCTGAGTATCAAATTATCAATCTGATCTTTGGGAATATTACACCACTCATCAAGCAATGCCCTCCGAAGTTCCGGTAGACAGGTGGGAGGGGGTTGACAGGCTGCAATTCGTCGGCCAAGCATATCCCACACATGCTCTATTGGATTCAAGTCCGATGAGTATGCTGGCCAATCCATACGGGTGATATCCTCCGATTGAAGGCATTCGTCTACAATGTTTGCAAGGTAAGGACGGGCGTTGTCATAGATAAACAGAAATTCAGCACCCATGGAGCCCCGAAACAAAAATGTACATGTTGTTCCAGAATGACATCCCGGTAGATGTGGCCTGTCATCGTTACACTCTGAACATGCAGGTCAGTTCTGGAACCAAGAATAATTCCTCCCTAAACGAGGCATCCTGCACCACCGTAAAGGAGTCGTTCAATGGTGTCCTCTTGGTAGTAACGGGTACCTGCGGTTCTCCATTTTAAAGTCCGGCGAGAATCAGACTGCAAACTATACCTGGACTCGTCGGAAAACATCACGCAAGACCACTGTTGTGGTGTCCATAATACATGCTCTCTTCTCCAGGTTAATCGTAGGAAACATTGAGTTGTGGTAAGTGGAACACATCTGACAGACCTACGAGCATATAGACCAATGTGCTCTAAGCGTCGTTACACGATCTGCGTTGAAACTGTCTTACCGGTAGCTGAAAAGAGCTGACGAGACAGGTCTGATGTTGTACTCCTTCTGTTGTTTCTTTTGGCAGTAACTGCCAAATATACCGGTCCTCATTCGACGTTGTAACTCGGGGGCGACTTGTGCTGTAACATCTACTTACATTACCATCATCTTGGAATCGTTGCCAAAGCCTGGAGATGACTCTCTGGGCGATTCCAAGTTGATCGGATACTTCTAGCTGGCTACGTCTACATTCCAGTCGTCCAATAATTCTACCACGTACAAAATCATCGAAATGCTTCCTTTGTGCCATAACTATGCGGTTATCGCACTGAAAGGCTTTTAAAGCACTTGTGAACAATTTTACTTTTTGCCACCATTCCTTATATACCCCTCTCTTACACTCTCGTCATTGTGACGTACTATCCGCGCCATCTGGTGGTTTCCTGTAATTTGAAAATTCTTCTTCAAGATATGTGTGATAATTCTACAGGTGAAATTTTTATTTTAGAGTTCAATTTCTGTGTGATTCTGATTGATCTTTAATTTATGGACATGAGTGTAGAATCTCTCCAACATAATGCCCCAACCGCCAGTTTAATTGGAAGCAGAGCTGAGACAGTTCTGGATATTAAGTCGAATTCACTTTCGGAAAAATTAATTTGTAGGTTTAAGTCAATCATTGCCTTTTTGATTGGATTTTTCTGTTTCAAAATTGTTTCATTATTAGGAGTAAACTGTTCCAACCTGTTTTAGAATCTAATATTAACAAATGTTATGTTTTATTTTCAGTTAGTATATATTTTTGTAATATGGCATTTTTTGTCGGGGGTCGCTTAAATATCTTAACAATTTTTCGAACTTTATTAATTATAGGAAGCAATTCTTGATGCGTTAATATTTGATCTTGATTAGCAGTGTCTTTAACAATTACATTGTCATTATCTTCACTGTCAGTATCACTCTCACTCTATTCAACGTCGGAATCCGAAGTTTCTTTATCCATAGCATTTGAATTCTTCTGTTCCTTAATTTTTGGTATAATACATCTATTAATCCTAACTGAATTCCATGAGCATAGTACTATTTCTAATTTGTACCAATCACCTTTCCAACTTTTTTCATTACTGTTGCTCCATCAGTCGTTATGGATACAATAACTTCTTTCAGGGATAGCCCATGTTTCGCTAATTTAGATTTAAGCATTTCCTTATATTCTTTGTCTGGCATACTTTACGAAATGTTTGATTGTCTTATATTCCAAAACTTTTTTTCCAAGTGAATATTTATAATTAAATAGCTTCTTTTTCTTACACTAGTTCATTTCACCAAAATGTAAGATTAAATATTTTCACCATTTACTTTTAACTGTATAAGCTCGTGTTTCAAAGAATCGCAAACACCGTTACTGTAGTTTATAACAGTTATTCTTATAGTATTAAACGATGTTGGTAGATTTTTAAAACTTCTGACGGATAGTGATTTTCTTAATTTAGTAGAAGAGCAAAACACTCGAAATGGCAAACCATCTAATGCTGTCATTTTACTTATAATTTCAACCAAATTATCTTTTTTCTTTTCAAATAGATAGCGTGAGCGTATAATGGTCTATAAAACACTGAATTTAGCTCCAAAGTGATATGAAGTTTATAAATGAAATGTTATATATTAACATTGTGTTCCATTTGGAAAAAATAAGGTGCACATAAAATTTATTAAGTCTTGTATCAGTTGGATAGATTTTCTACGAAAACGAAAATATTAATGGTTTTATGAAACTTTTAAGTTAGTAAATGGCCTAAGGTATGCGAATACGTTCGGTACTGTTATTTAAAAAAACGCATTAAATGGATAATTTTCATGATATTTAGTGTCATTTAGAATAGAATGTACGCGTAAAATTATTTTAAGGGCATTTTGATAAAAAATATTTAAATGCAATATTTCGGCAAAAAATTAACTTGGAATAACCTTTTTTCAAAATATTTTCCTTTTGTTAAAAATGCTTATATTTTGCCTGTATGTAGCTCAGATTTCTGTACAAAGGCTCAACTATGACTTTTGAAAAATTCGCATTATTTTCAGAGTTTCCAATTGAAATAATTATCGGAGTTTTTTTCTTAAAATTTATCACCTCTGTTGTCGTAAAACATGGATAAACCTAATTCTAAGTTATATATTTCAAAATTTCTAGTTGAGCCTCTCTCTGTACAGAGGTCTGAGCTATATACAGGCAAAATATTGTTATAATAGAAGCATTTTTTACAAAAGGAGACTATTTTGAAAATGGGTCATTCTATGTTCATTTTTTGTCAAAATTTTTTACTGTAATACTATTCTTAAAACAATTTTATATACATTTTCAAATCTAAGTGACACTAAATATCATAAATATTATCTATTTATACGCTTTTGCAAAATCACGGTTCCGAACGTAGTTGGATACCGTAAGCTATCATAAATAGCTAAAAAGGTGCAAATATTCGGAATAGGTATCATACTTGAAAGCTACATTTGATACCTGTGGTCAAAATAATTAAGTGTTGGATTATTTTGTACGAAATACTCTTAGTTACTAATAAAAGCATTTTATGTAACCTGCTACAAATTCTGCGTTTTAACGTAAAATTCGATTCATCCTTTTCTGTAGAAATTATTAAAGGAAATGAAATATTTTAAAGGAAATTTTAGAAACAGCATTAATGTGTGTATGCGTCTTGAAGCAAGAGTAAACTGTTGCAAAAGCAGAAGCCATCAATGAAATTTTTCCCACTACACTATTTGTTATTATTAGCTTTATATTTATAACCTGATATATATACTACAATTATATTTACTATACTTAATTTCTGGCATTTAAGTTTCCTTTGAAAAGGTACCTTCTGTTTTTCATCAAGCAATGAAAAGTGTACTACATGGAATGTTACGTATTAAATGCCCGATTTTCGTATTTCACAATATAATTCTTGCATGACCTTTATTTAAAAATACAAAATAAATTTTAATGTGTCAAATTTATTAAGATAAAGAAAAATCCACGGGAAAGTTTTTGATTCATGAAATGGAATTTCTGTTTAAAATGAGATGTCCAATTTATTACAGTTAAAATATGATATCTGTCTCTCCATGTCATTGAAGTAAAATTTTCCTATTATAATTTATTGTTTGCGTAGTAAGGACATTCATGTATTGTTAAATCTTCAATAATTTTGACAGCTAAAGTGTAAATAATGTTACAGTATTCATCGTGGAGAATTCGTTTCGTCGGTTGTATGCGATATATTTACTCGATAAAGATGATGATTAAAATGTTACCAGTTTATTTGATCATTGGATAATGGTGTTAAAAAATAAAGAAAGAACTTAACTGGTCGTTGAATAATACGAATTGTAATAATATTTAGTTACATAACGATATCTATTCTTACGAATTTTATCTAATAAATGCTTAAAATAGTGTAAATAGCTCATATCGAGATATGTAATACGTTAATATTAACCTCTGTCGTATTTATTTTGTGCTAAAATTTTAAAATTCACAAGCAAAGCCGTTCCGTACATTATAATGACAATTCAATGCAAACATGGTGAAATGCTGGTAAGGTTGACATCATGTTTGGCAACTATGTTGGAGACTTGGCGACCAAATGGATACTTCTGGAAATTGCTGAAAACATCTATGAACGTCATGATCTGTGACGTAAGTGGATCTTTCACGATAAATCATTGCAGACTATAAACAGGAGCCACTTGCTAAAGTGGAGTTTGTATTGCTTTGACCGTTGAAGAGTCGACTAGCGATTAGTTATTACTTCGGTAGTCTAGGACGAGCGAGTTCTCGTGAATAACCTTAAACATGTTTGTATTTTAGACATTGCTAGTTGCATCTAAGCCCTGTTGAAGGTGTGGAGACCACCTGGGATTTATTAAGCAAATTTTAGTGATCTATCCTGTATTGTGCAAGGATTGATTTTCCAAAATAAATTTCCATCGCTCCTGTATTGTTGCTTGCGAATGATTTACATAAAATCCTAGAAACTGGATTTACGTAACAATATATATGAGCCATTCAGAGTACAGCAATTCACAGAGTTGAAGATAGATATATTTAACCACGTTGAGACTGATAGCAGTAACGTACTCCCTCGAGCAGTAACGTACGTAACACTACACTATAGACCTCATAATGAGATATAACGCAGGTGTGCGCGCTCTAAATCTCTAGGGTGAGTGAGCGAGTAAATATTTACGTCGCACTGTCTAGCCACTCGAGGGCATTTGGACTTCGTCATTTAGAACCATGGTCAATTGACGAGGGCAATACCTGAGCTGGCATCGAACTATCCTAACTACCCCACCTCACCAAAAAATCTATAGGAATGAGGCTACTGAAGCATCACTGACACTTTTCTAATGTCTTATTTTTCTTATATCATTTTTTTGATTCTTCGAAAGTCAAAACTGAGCAAACAAATTGTATTGAAAACAATTCATTATAAGTACTCATATTCAGATACAGTTTTACTCTAGTCCCCTTGAAAGAATTTTCTCACACATCTTCCGACAGCCATAATCGCCCACTGTAATTGTCGAAAGCAGTACTTGGAGTTCTCTTTTAAGAGGGCTCGATGAATTTTACGTGATATATTTTCGGCATTGAAATTTGTTACAATTTGCTATCACCCACTTAAAACCCTTTAACTCATAAACTTATGAAACTGGCAAAACGAGAAATTTGGGAAACTATTAGGTTGAGAAATCACATACAAACACTAAACAGAAATGGTTTCAATAATTGAAGATCATTTTGGTTATTTCTTTTTCATAAGTTAATTAAATAAATAATTTATTTATCAATTTAAATTATAATTTTGTTCCTTTTATTATATTACAATGATGCAAATTTTATTTTGCTGTGTTCATAGCTGCAGAAGTTGTTAAAAATGCTTCTTTTTTTGACAACTAATATAGGATACTTAAGACTTGAATAAAAAGCGGTTTTTTTATTCAAAATCCAGAGAGAGAGAGTTTAACCACTTTAAAAACTGCATAAAAACACATTCATATTAGTATCTCTGCAGTTTAAGCACAAATATTCCGAAAGCGTATACATGTAAAATATCCCGTTCAATGGAGTAACATAAATTTTAGAGTTATTAAATACAATCGTTACTTAGTAAACAGCAGTAATTTAAGGAGGGGCCAAATCGATGCAATCTCGTTGCTTCTTCTGACAACATTATTCTTCTTCTATGGCGGTCTTTTCTGACATAGTTAAAATTTATGATCTTATTGATTAAAATTATGGAATGGCGAGGGCTATGAAAGAACGCTGTGACTGATAATGTCTGCAAGATAATTGAGAAGTATTCACAAAATTGAATAAATTTAACACACTTGAGTTTATCAGGGTGTTTTATTGTCAAATCTCTGATAAAATATGCTGCTTTTGATCTTTGTGAATGGACCAGATCATTGTTTACCATCACACAGTGAGTAAATCTCTACCGAATAACTCAATTCCTCACCAAGGGAATTGTTAATATATTTATTAAAAGCTAATTATTAAGAATTCAGAAGGTGAAGAAATGCGCAAAAATAATTCATCTTTCTTAAATTTCCCGAATAATTAAGATATTACTATCTATATAACATAAATGCTCTTAGTGAGCAAGTAACCTAAATGTTTTGTATTAAAATGCATGTCTTTGCAAAAAAAAAATGAGGCATTACTACTTTGGGGAAGTACAAGGTGTGACTAAAAAAACCCGAGACCGAGTGTAAATTGAAAAACAGAGGATTTAGCAACAGCTGTTTGAGTGACCTCATCCCACGACCACCTACATCTATGTGGCAAGTTTCGCCTTAACACTAGAACATCCGGGATTTCAATTACCCTTAAACGTTCGCCGGTGTCATTTTTACACCGTTATATAAAATACTTCTAATAACTAAACACTTGCAGGATTGCTGTTCAGTAGGGTATAGTTTTAAAACTTTTTAGTATTATTTCATGTAATTAACATATTTAATGACCCTTTATATCATTGAAAATGATTGGCGTTGACATTACGTCTCTCTAAGTTCGTTGGGCCACTGATTTATCGCAAATCTGCCAGGAACATCATTATTATGTGGTGTCCATTATGTATGCCCCTAGCGATATATATATATATATATATATATATATATATATATATATATATATATATATATATATATTAGGATTCACTGCAATATTATCAATTATATCAACACTTTCTTCAGATTCTTCACAGTCACTTTCACTCAATCTTATGTCTTCATCGGAATCTAAATTAGAGCAAGACAGCCCATCACCATCCAAATCATTCTCAGAAATATCTCGCAATAAAATAGTAATTTCATTGTGGCTTAGGCCTTTTCTACGAGCCATCGTTTCATGTTGTCTGCTCTGCACAAAAATCGGAAATCGAATTGATTTTTTTACCTGATAAGCAAATGCTATGTAATGAAACGCTTAGACACACATATTTTAGAAAAATATATTCATTTCCGCTTCTTGGGAACCAATTTAACTTTTCCTGTTGGGATATATCCAACAAAGAGTGTATGTCACCACCACATTAACACTGCAGAAACCTTTAAACCGTATTACAGATACTTATGCTAGCGTGCGACGTGCTTATTAAAGAAAGTGCAGAAGGAAATGCAAGTCCGTGTTCAGATGTGTATTGTTGATGCAGGGCACAATTTTGAGCGTAATAGTAAGATAAGCTTCATTTGCAGAAAGTGCACTTTTGTTCAACGTTAAGAAACACATGTGTGTTTTATGCTTTCATTTGAATTATTTTTGTGAGCACGATGTTTATAAGTAATAAACAGTGATGCTGAACAACATCACTGTAATTGAATTCTTCGTGTATCTCTCATTATTTTTGAGATCAGAAGGCAAACACTAAATTAATCCGCCAGGTGAAGCTGTAAGCAGATTTTTGTGTAGCGCATGTGATCCCACTGAAGAACCAATGTGTAGAGGAACTGATGAAGGTTAAATAAGTCGATGTTAAAAGTTTTCACACTAATATGATGTGGAATTTTATAAATTTTCGTTTCAAATTAGGGGTCGTTGATCATGGTTCAAAACATCGAGAATCACTGCTAATAGCACTAGGGTTGTTTTAAAGTGAGATGCTAAATAAATAAACATTTAACAAACCTTAACTTTGTTTTTATTAATTGAAAGGTTCTACTTTTTTTTTAAAAAAATTATCAAAATTAAATTAAGTTTTTTTTTTTTTTTTTACTAAAATTGTTTTACCATATATACATATACGTAAATGTGTGTTTTTTACCATTTTTTACGATAAATGTTCTTAAATTTCAATAACACAAATGGACTATATTATAGAATATTTAATATAAAGGGTGGAAGAAGTGACATTTTAATAAAGAAATATACATTATTTTCATAAAAGATCATTTATCACAGCAGAAACATCTGGATTGCAAAAAAAAAAAAAAAAAAAAAAAAAACTGAAGGTCAAGAACAATTTGTTCCTCGTTCCATGTCTTGGCACGAAGTAATTTCACGTCTTTATTCCCTCCTGATACGAAAACTAGGCCATCTTTCTCTAGTACATTTTCATGCACTGCAATTTACTAAAAAGAGCATGCATTGAATCATAAATCTTTCTTATGATTATATATACTTAAAAATAAGAAAAAAAAACAATACTAGATATATATAGGATATCGTACTAGAAACAGGAAAGAGCTAAATTGTTTGATACATTATAAATCATTCTAAATATCCATCAAACCTTGTCAAAACTCCCCTTTTTCTCATTTCTTTGTATGAGACTGGATAAAGCGGAATTGCAGCATTTTTACCAGGAAATTCAAAATTTCCTTTTGACATCTAACGGAAATTGATGATACGAAGTTGTTTACCTTTCTAAGAAGTGCTTATCTTGAAATATAGGTAAAATAATTGCACCTGACTTTTGAAATCCAGCTGTGATTTTACAATTTGTTGAAGTAATCATACAGAGATAGATGCTTATAATTTAGAGAGTCTCACTCAATTTCATACTTAAAATGAAAATAACCACAATAATATGGGAAAGAGCTACTATCAACTCCTGAGATATATGATGATTTAATAAATAGGAACACAAATGGATTTAGATACAGTGGACACCGAAGGAGTGCGTTTCCCCTACGTGTGTATTTAGCGCATCTCTTCATACTTTCCCACGCAACACTTCGTTAAAGATGTTCAGACAATGTGGATTGTCCGCTGCATAAGAGTGTTGGAGAGATTAATACACAGGCAAATCCTTTAGCAATCTTCATTTTAATAGTCTATTCAAATAAAAAGTATTCATGAGTTTGCTTAGAAACATGTGAACTGATAACAAAAATGGGAGAATCATGAGGAGATCATAGAAATTTTTCTATTTTACTATCAGACGGTCTCAAAAATTTATCGCCGGATGCTAAATAGCTAGATTTTCTTCTTTAGCATATAGGATAAAATAAAAATAGTGACTGGAAAATTATGATTACGTATAGTTAGTTCAAAATCAAAAGTCTCGATGGTATAAATTCATAAAAGTCCCAACCCACACTTAATTGCATTGTTTGTTTTCAATTATAGTGAAAATCTACATATGTTGAATTTCTAAGCAATGTTTAATTGCTACCTGTAATTAATAAGTTACAACCGGAACTTATTACATCTTTACTAAAAGTAACAGGATAAAGCAACTCATGAACAGTATTTACATCTGGAGTTGAGGTAGAACTGGCATTTCGATTAGTTTGTCGGTAATCTTTATGTATTGCGAAAAAAGGTTACATGTGAATGATTATGAAATTTTTTTGACAGTTGGCATATGACAAAGCAGTTGAAAAAACGAGGAGTTTTAGCTGGTTCAGAAGCATTAAACTTCTTGAATTTTTTTTTTGGTAGTTTTGCTGTTTTCTATCACGTATATGGCTGGGAAATTTTATAAATTTGAGTTATTTATACCCATGTTTTAATGACATTTTCATAAATGTGTACTTTCTTCTTAATCCCAGAAAACGAAGCTTCACCGTAGAGAATAATGTAATCGTTACTGTGTCCGTCAATGCCATTAATGATGGATTGTATTATAAACACCTCTCCAATTGTATAATCATATCTATTAGCTAATTCACGATTGTTTTTAAAATATTGCATTAAAGTTTCTGAGCGACACACCTGAAGTTGCTCCCTCACCGTCTTGCATACAAAAGGCTGTAGGAGGAATGAAAACAGAACCAGCAACTTCCATAATAACAATTATTTATTTACTCAGAAACACACTAACCAACAACAATTTATTCTCTAAGTGAATGTCAAAGGAGTAGCACGGAGAAAGCAATGACTATTAAGCAAATTTGTACAAGTAACTTATTTAACTCAACCTCATCTATCGTTGATTCCTAATCTTAAATATACTAATTCAACACAGTGGTCAAACACCACTTTTAATCTTTACATGCTAAAGTCAACTTTATTCAATCTGACCTGCGTAGTGACTATAATTATAAAATTCTGGCTATATATCATAGAAATAATCTGAATATCAAGGTTTCTTTTTGATACGGATGGCTGTGAATTAAAGGCAAATGCGAGCCCAAAGATTCCCCAAGAGGATTAGTTAGAGGACGCTCATAGATTCATTACGGGTTGTCAATTTTTGAGTTTTCTGAAGTGTTTGAAGTGAAAATATTTTAGTTCTATTCAAACGCATCATATGAATTACGATCTATTTATGAAAATAAAAAGGATTTGGAAATTTCAAATGTCAAAAACAGATTTTTTAGAGTCGACGGTAACTGGAAATAAATCAAATTTTTCCACACACATATATATACACGGAAAAAAACTATTTTTTGAATTAAACTCTTCATCAGAAAATATACTTAAGAAATAGTAGAGATACTCCATTATAAACACAAAATTGAGTCCTCTTCTTAACGGAAATTTCATTTGAAATAGGAAAAGCCTTATATTTTGTTTTTAAAATAATTGTTTAGTGTCAGAACTAATAACAAAAACCTTGATTGTTTGTTGTGATAACTTAAAGAAAATAGGAATATTGATGGTTTTGATTATTCTTTTGTATCACGAGCTAGAGATCAAATATGCATTTAGTGAAAGGTGATCTATTGCGGTTTGTCTTTCATACACGGGTAAAGATAACGTTTGGGATAAGAATTATTCCATGTGTTGTTTAATATTTACTGGAAGTCAGCTAAACCTGATGTTACATAAATTTTGTTCTTTTGATTTTACTCCTAAATGTAACAAATTATCTACGGAAATAAAAATAAAAAAATGCGAAATCAGTATTCATATTTGTTTTATTTTATGCTTTACAACTTAAAACCCATGTGGAAATAAAAATAAAGTTCTGATTTAGTTTTGAATATTTATCTGATATTGAATTGAATGCTTTCACAGCAAGAATTATGCCAATACTCAACGAATTGGTAATTGTTGATGTTATTTCTTCAAGGGTCTAGTAATTTACATTCGAAAATGTCGTACCTCAAAAACTGATCTCTCTCTCTCTCTCTCTCTCTCTCTCACACACACACACACACATTCCATTATCCAAACATTACAGGTTATTTCTTTTAAATTTCACCTGATGCTGAAAAAAAATTATACCTGGAAGCTCACCTAAGAGCTCAAATAAATGAAAAGTTGGAATTCTTCTCTTGACAAAACATTTTCTTTTGATTATATAGAGCACATTGAGGCTGATGTAATGGATGCTAAAAGCTGATTCGTTGTGAGTTTTAGTTTGCTTTTACCTCGGCAGTTGAGCTTTTTCAACAAAATATGCAACTGTTACTTTGAAAGTCGAGAGTTGTATCAGTAATTATGTGACGAATCTGTACGGAACCTTTCCACTAATATTCTTAGGCGTCTCTTTGAGGATTATAATTCGCGTATATTTCCAATCAACTCTGAGAGGCGAACGGGATATGCGAAGTAGATAGGATATTTAAGTAGAGCGTTGTAAGCTAGCAAAGAGGAAGGCTACTGAGCCAGCAGCAGTAGAGTCAAGTTTAGAGGATTCAATTGGATTATGATAGTGAAGCATTAATGCTAGTACTCTACGAAGGAATCTTAAAAGTTAATGTACCTCTAAAGATATTGAATTATTACCAGGTGATATACACTGGCCTCAAAAAGTTAAGGTACAACCGGGTTTTTGTGTCTAATTTGCAAATGAATGAATGTAGAAACAAAAACTTTGGAGGATATGTGCATTAAATAGTTTTTTATTGAATGCGTCATAGAAATTTGTATAAGTGTATTGCAAAAACGATTTATAACAAAAAAAAAGCAATCTCTGCGGAAAAGTCCATTCTTGGAGAAAACAGCACATCACAGTGTTCTGTGGTAAAATGGCATAAAAACAATACAAAAATGGGTTCTAATAAGGAATGTGTCCACCCCTAACTTGAATGCATTGGCGGCATCGATTTCCCATGCTGTTTATTTAGTTGTCGGACACCGGAATAGGAAGCGAAGACCAGACACAGAGTAAGCCTTGTTTCAGCTCATGTAACGACCTTGGAGGAGGATTTAAAGCAGCAACCTCTCTGCCAAGATAGTCCCAAAGATGTTCTATCGGATTCAGGTCTGGAGATCGAGCTGGACATTCCATTCGTTCCAAACCGTGATCCTCCAGATACTCCTCAACAATCCGAGCTCGGTGAGGTCGTGCATTATCATCCATCAGAATGAAGTCGTTACCAATAGCAGCAGCATATGGGTGGACATATGGATCAAGGATCTCATCCCAATATCTAAGACCAGTTACGGTTCCTCCATGGAACACATGCAGGTCAGTGTGGCCACCGAGCGAGAACCCTACCCAAACCAGGAGTCCACCACCTCTATAACTGTGTCTTTCAACAGTGTTGGATTGATGGTATCTAGTGCTCTGTTCCCTCCAGATCAGTAGACGCCCTGAATCACTCTCCATTGTAAATCTGGACTCGTCTGTGAACAGCACAGAAGCCCATTGTTGATGTGTCCAAGAAACATGTTCTCTTGCCCAGCATAAGCGGTTCCTTCGCTGTCGTCCGTTGAGGGGAACGCACACAACTGGTCTTCTTGCATACAGACCTGCATTGTGAAGACGATTTCGCACCGTAGTAGCGGAGATTCTTCTTCCTGATGCTTGAAAGTGGTCTGCAACGAGCTGCGGCACAGTAGTGGTTCTTCTCCTTCGTGCCGAAAGAGCTAGAAAACGGTCTTCTGCAGGTGTTGTAGCTCGTGGTCGGCCAGGAACAGGTCTTCTGGACACAGAATCTTCGGATTGGTATTGATCCCAAAGTCGCTGAACAACCCTACGAGACACATTGAGACGTCTAGAAGCATCAGCCTGCGACAATCCCATTTCCATCCATCCAACTGCCCGCCACCTTAACGAATTGGGTAAACGACGTCTCTGAGACATTTTCTAAACTCTATTGACTATTGTCACCGAAACTGCCAACAACTGTTGAAAATAAACACAATTTACACACAAAAGTACGAAAGCTTGATATTTGCATATTTTTCTCTCACTCATAAATATACGTTCTTTTCTATAAAATAAAAGTTGTAGCAATCGTTTTTGCATTAATGTTTTTAAAGTTCGTTATTATCATTCATGTAAACTATGCATTTTATTGTTACTGCCATTTTTTTTATGATGAGCTTCGAAAAACATGTTGTACCTTAACTTTTTGAGGCCAGTGTACTATAGTTTATTATCGCTTAAAACAAATTTTTTTTTTATAAAATTAGTTTAATTTAATGAAAGCTAATAATTCGAGTTGCGTGTATTTCTCAGACCTCCTATTTCGGTACACCTTATTGATATTATGCGTAGTTATTGATTAATTTCATATTTCGTAACTTAATTTAATATTAAAGGTAAATCCCTTTTGTTTGTCGTAGCATAGAAATTTTATATGCAATTAGAGTTTCTAATATTTGAATCAAGTTAATAAATATAAGTTATTATTATACAAATGGCTCTTAGTGATTATTTCTTCAAATTAATCTTGGTGTCCAGAATAGAACCCAGGAGGGATCTAGCAATTATTGTATGAAGAAATGGTATTGGCATAATTAAAATGATGTGGTCTTAGGAGTCGTATAATTTAATTGTAAGACTTATTAATTTATTAAGCCAACACCCATGCTTGGCTTCTTGACCATTGGATGCCGAGCCTCCCAGTATTGACTGATGCCATCAGACGGCTATTCAAAGAGTCCAGTGTATTGGAGCAGGTGGTCACCATCCATTCTGGCATGGCCGCAGAGTGGGCAGGCCTCGTTAGCAGTCACGCCAAGCCATTGGAGGTATAATACCAAAAAGTCATGTCCAGTAGTTACGCGAAAGCGGGCAAACACCTTGGCTCTCTCCAGGTGCCTCGGGATTGGACCCCCAGTGGCCAAAGTTTCCCATGGCTTTCCAAAGCTCATCAGTTTTGGGATCATGACAGTATATTTGTCAGGGTGTGGGGAGATGATGTTCTTTGATCTTCTGAGGGTTAAGGGGATTTCTGGTTGAGTCGACTTTGCTCCCTGCTTGGCTTTTTGGTTGGCATTTAATTGTAAGAAATGCACATTAAAATTAGATTTTAAATTCGTATTCTATTACTTCATATCTTAATATTTAAAAAAAATACGGAAAAGTATTTTGAATTGCATATAAATGAAAAAAGGGCTATTGAAACTGGCATAATTGCAATAGAAATGGATATTTTAAAATTTTCAAAAGGAGGAGAAACACATCCTCCCATTTAGATTGGAATAATTCTTCAGAAAATTCCTAATAGGCATTATATTTCATGGCACAACATACGCAATTTCGGCTCATATGCCATTACACTCAACGATCAAACACTCAGTATAAAACAATCCTTCTAAAACTTTCACTTTTTGTATTTAAATAATTTAAAAATACTATCGAAAGAGTAAAATTTGACATTAAATAATTAAATATTTCATAAAATAAAACATTTAAAAATGTATTTTCCCTATTTAACATTTTGTCGTCATCAGAAACCAAAATTTATGACTCACAAATATTGTGTGTAAGCTAAGAAAGGTTGTTATATTATGGCAAACCGTAGGAGTGCAGAGGAATATGTTACTTTTGACAATACTTAAGTATTCGTATTGTGTGTGTGTGTGTTACCTTTTAAAAATATTCTTCTACTCTAAATTTAAGGAAAATTTCCTATATTATAGGTTAGGCTTCATAGAAATATCTTTTATATTTCCATATGATTGAATTTCCTGTAGGTATGTTATTGTCATATACACTATATTGCTTTCGTGTTCAGAATATTATCAAGTTTTAGATTTTATTTTTAAGGAGGGGATGTTACTTAAAATCAAGATCGTCTGTAACTGAAAAAATACAACTTTTAAATTGTCCCAAATTTATGATCAACTTTCAGCTTATTAAAACCCTTTTTAAAATATCTAAGAAGTAGGTCACTAGATGTTTATGAATGTAATATCTTTACAGCGTACGATTTTATGAGAATATTTTTACTTCTCTAACTAATGTAGTAAGTACATTTAGAAATAACTCTCAACTTCTTAGTGTAATAAAATATTTTACATTAGACTCGTTTATGTAAATTAAGAATAAAATTTTAATTTTATCGCCGAATTAGATGTAAAAGGATTCTACACGCAGATAACCGAGCCGTTAAGCTGCTGAAATGTTTACAATTTGATTTTATTTGACTTTTTTAACATCCATATCATGTAATTGAAAAAAAAAGGTTTCTTACCGGGAATTTTATAATTAAAATATATTCCCCTTATAAAAAATTTTATAACTCACATCAAAAATTTAAAATGAAGTTGTAGTTTCAAAACTCGATAAACTTCCTTGAAAATTTGAACTAAGTTACTATAGTAAATAAATGTTTTATTTTCCCCATTAAAATATATCTATATTATTGTGTAAGAAACGAAAGTTTACAAAGAAAAAAAAATATTTCTCGTCTGTCAATCCTTGGTTTGATTGCAAGATTCACTTACGTAATTCTTGAAGTGGACTAAGTAATAACATTTTTTTATCACAGGCACGTTACAAAGAAATACTTTTTAACATCAATTTTAACTCTTACAACTTTTAACTTTACTTTTTAACAATTTTTACTAGAAATTCAAAATAACTTTAACCAATTTACTCAATTTTTAACATTTCACATGAACAAATTCGTACCTATCTGCATAGTCCATTGTTCGAAAGGCCCTATTGTATTCTATTGATTAAATTAAACGACCTTTAAACAGCTTGAAGTTTTTGTTACGAATATATGATGATATTTTGCTATCTAATGAATCATCGAATTTCGAATCCTAGGAAGGCTATGTATAAAAAGAAAGGGGCTGCGGTAGCCCAGTGGTTAAGGTATTCAACCATGGCAGGCATGTCATGAGTTCGATCCCAGTACCACCATAGACCCGCCGTGTAGGGCAGCGATGCACGTTAAATCTGTCGAGAGCTGAAACGTCCTCCCGTTGGTGTGGTGTGGTAGTTAGGAGAGGGGGTGCCGGCTCAGGTGTCGTCCACGTCACTTGACCATGGTTCAAAATTACGTGGTCCGTCTCCAAAAGCCCTCGTGTAGCTGAACAGTGCGACGTTAATATTAACTCACTCACTCATAAAAAGAAAATGATTAGCTTTATATGCTCCTTTTGATATTTTCTTAGATTTAATAAAATACATATGTAATTCTCCTGAACAATTAATTAACTTCAAAGAAATTTTACGTAATCTATATTAACTTTTTATCCTATCTATTGGCGTAGGAACTGCGCCGGTCACCTCTCTGTCAGCTAGATAAAGAGAGGTCAAAGGTTGATTTGCCTGAGATAATAAGCATTTGTGTGGGTCCGGTCTCGAATATTCTCCCACTCGAAAATCCCTGACCGTTGAGTCGTCACTAGTTCCCTAACAGAAAATGGGTTCTTTGTTAGAGACCACCGTGTATTTTTTTTTATTAATCTTCTTGAAAACATTGGTTTTTGTTTTTATGTCGTTTTGCATATATTTGATACAGAGATTCTCTTTCACCACATGTGTTAATGTGAGTTCCTAAATATTAGTCATTCTCCTATCAATTAGATTAGTCTGATTGATAATAGAAGATGGACATTTTTGTGCTTATAGTACAGATAGTTTTCGGAATTTAGTTCCTTAAATTGCCAAAACACAAACTTGCTATAATTAAGAAATTTGGGGAAAAAAAGAGATTCCCATTGATGCCCTTTTTTATTATATGGATATGATTCATGATGTAAAAAATAATTATTTTTGATATTTTTAATGTGATTGTAATCTCAGTAAATTGAACCATATGTGACGAATCTATACGGAACTTTATCACTAACCTTCTGAGTTGACCTTTTTAGGGAAATTTAATTCCCTACCTATTTCAATTCAACTCCAAAAAGCGGACAGGATTCCTTGTTATATGCAGATTAGATTAAGTATTTAAGTCAAAAGAAATAGTAAAGTTAGAGCAGTAGGAGATAGAGATTGAAGCAGAAAGTTATCGTGGATGTAAATTGAAGATTTCTTGTTAGAGATATTTAATCTCAAGAATTGAGATTGCGAGTGGTAAATATTGATTTGTGATTAAAGTCTCATTAAAGTTTTAGGAGTGAGATTAAAGTTAAATGTTCAATAAGAACATTATTAAATATAATTCTGGGATCTCTTATCGTGGTAATTTCTGCGTGATCGTTATTTAATAAATTAATTAATTGGATTATTAATTAAGTTAATTTAAAGGATATTACCTTTAAAACCTCATAATACTAGTAGACGCATTTGTTAATAAGTCTTTGATTCTATTTGGATAAGATAACCAAATAAAGAAAGTTGTTTATAAAAATGGCTACTGGTTCTTACATGACTCCTATTTATTCTCGTTCTCAAAGTGAGGTCCTAGGAGACCTTCACACATAGACTAATGGTCTGTTTATTTAACGGTTAAAATATTTTAGTACCACATATTAATTATAACGAGTCATTATTTTATTTCTAATGGGACTGCGGATTGGTGTTTTACGATTGCAGACCTAGTACATCTCCAAGTAATCGTTATTTCTTTTTAGTATGGCATCCTATAGGTAATATACCAATTGCCGCAAGTATATTTTGACACCCAGTTACCACCCCAGAAGGTGGCACCTAAGTTCTGACGATGTGAAACTGTACTTAGGAGTTTGATTTTGTTGAGAGTACTGTAGACAAACTAACAAGCACTCTCGGGATCTTTAACATGTTGCATAATCTTACGATATAAACGCTGTCGATTTTCTGTATCATAAAAATCTATCGACTTGGGCCGGTAGATTGAGTAGGCCGGTAACCCGCTACCATAGGCTAGCGACAAACCAACGACGCCACCCAACGGGCTTTTAGAGTGACATGTCTTTAACAAGTCGCATAATCATACGATATACAAGCTAAAAATTAGCTTTTCAATCTATGTAAAAGAAGTAATCCCGTTAAATGTGATAGATATCTGCTTATAAAATACAAAACATTATTATAATAATAAAAACAAAACAAAAAATCAGGAACTAAAGCTAAGGCAAATAACTTCAAATAAAATAATCACAAGGCGATAAATAATTTATTTCTGAACTTAGCCTTTCCATTCCAAAAATGAAATGAAAATATCAGAGATTAATTCTTGTTTATAGATTGAATGCAATATCTCGCATAAAATTGCTTGTTTTCGGCCAAAGGCAAATGTCCGATTAGAAGAAAATTGGGTTTTTGCAGGAATCCATATAATGTCTAGACAATATGCAAGATGATTGATATATACGTTGTAGTCGGATAGATCTTTGCTTAATCGTTAGGCTATTGTACAAATGATCCATAGGCGATTAACCAGCAAAAAAAAAAAAAAAAAAAAAACGCGTTAACCCCATTATCCATCAAAATATGCATCTATAGGCAAAAAAAATTCTATGGAACTTTTCTTATTGAATGCATATACTGAAGGAGGTAGGATATAGATGGATGTCACTGACATATATGTGCCTCTCGCATACCACAGATGTTACACTTAAGAGAAATATGAAGAGATATATTCTACGTCTGAGTAATGCCTTCATATCTGAATCGGGAAATGAGTAAATGGATTCCTCTCAATTGATCCATTTAGAAGACATATTCCAGAAATTGGGTAAATGTGACTCATTAAATGATTTCCAAATATGTATGATTGAATATTTTATTTTAAAAATTTCGAACTAGCATTGCAGTAGACCAAAATAGAGAGTTATTTGTAGCAGTAGCGTATCGGGCTTCCACTCCAAAGATTCGAGATTCAAATCCCGGTATGGGCAAAGTCGAATCAGCCTTCCATCCCTTGAGTGTGTCGATGTTGTTTGTCGTTTCTAATGCCCCTGTCTGACGTAATCAGATCGAGGCCCACGAAATTCATCGTGACATGGGTCAAAATGTACGCCTCTCGTTGGCCTTAGCGTTGAGCACCATACAGGTGACAGTACGGCTTAGATCGGTGAAATTCCAGAAGGGAAGGAATGAATGTGTTGCCAGAGCCTGTGAGACCGGTTGGACTTCTATACGGTAGATGGTGACATTACTGATCTCCACCTCCACAATTTAGGCATGGAACTGGAGGGAAGTATTCTCCTGTCCCATGCACCCGTGCTGGCAGCTGCGACCACCCAAAAGACTTTCGAACCCACTGATTTAACGAGCACGTACTCTGTGTGTCCTCGTATGGTATTTGGTGGCATCGGGCATCGAACCCAGGCCTTCCGGTCTAGAGTTCGATGTTCTACCCACTAGGCTACCCACGGCCCCGTGAGTCGATAAAATGAGTACTAAGTTTGCTTGATATATAAACAATGATAAATTTGTATAAGAATGACCACATGACCGGAACACCAGATCATGCATTTCAGAGACCAAGTCTACGAAAAATAAGATTGGCTGTTGCGACAGAGTTTAGCTTTTTGGCAATAAAACTCGCAATTTTCTGGTACAGGCAACTGAATCAGTGTTTTATTTAACGTCTCACTATTCATCACATTTATGACTATTGGCGATGGACTTCGTAATATTGAACAATGCTCATATGACGAGAATTAAATCTAAGCACGCACAAACAGGCACACACTTCTTCAAACTACCACATCACACTAATTGCAGGGCATTGACATATTTAACGTGCCCCTTCCCCCTTGTGTTTTCATATAGATTATTTCTCATTTGTTTTCAGGGGTTTAAGATTCTCTTCCAATAAGCCATTATATAATAATATTTTGTTAAGGTACAGGACTGTTGAGGTCGCTGTTAAAGCCGGATCACTCCCGTAAAAGGCTGCGTTAGGACTACATTGGGGTGCTTGTGATCTGGAGCCTTGATAGGTCAGTGCAGATGTGGAATCTGTAAGGCAATTAGAGTGAGAGTCCGTTAGAGTGTGCCTGGTGTCTTAGACTGTTGAAACCTCTCTGAAGTGCCTGGGTTTCCATTTTGATGTCTCTTTAAAGATGGAATACGTCACGCATTTTCAAGCCTCACGTGACGAAGGATCACTTATGTTTGGGTGTAGCCGAGATTACTATTTGGTCACATTGGTCCTTGTCAACTCTCGTGCGGTGGATATTGATGCCAGAAATTGGCATGGGAACTGCACCGGTCTCTTCTAAATCGACTGGATAAAGGGAGGTTCGATGCTGTGTTGCCTTAGAACAGTGTTTCTCAAACTGTGGGGCTTGACAACTCTACGAGGGGGCGCGAGCATATTGAAAAAAGTTGAAAACAAAAGATATTTTTAAAAATTATTGATTTACTGAAAGTAAACAAAATACATTCTGATATAGTAAAAAATAAAATACACATTTACACTTATAAATTTATCGGTGCTACACAATTTATTTTATAATTTATATAACAATACTAAGTTAAGAACAAGTTTAATAATTATCAGTAACCCCCCATTTGATTGTCACACATAAAATTATGTACAAAAATTAACACTTATCTTGATAATTTGTACGGTTAATAATTGATCCATTAACTTTCGATTGAAAGTTACGCAATTCGCTTCACAATGCCAACAGTTTTCCGCGTATGGGATGCATTGCGGGCTAGAGGAAGGAATAAAGAAACAAATCATCTGAAATCTTTCACAAACATTGTCAAGGTCCTTTCCAAAGTCTTCGGAAAAATTTTATGGTTAGCAGTGCGCAGAAAAGATCCTTCTTCGGAAAGACGGATATATACGTCCGGGAAAATAAACACGTTGGCTTAGCGAGACAATTATATAAGCGGTGGCACTTAAGAGATAAAAGTCGTACTGTAGTTTTAGCATCAAAGTTTGTTATTATTGAGTTTAATACCTTGTTATTGTATGAGGGGGGGCGCGATGAAAATTATGATTGAATATTGGGTCGCGAATATGGAAACTTTGAGAATCACTGCCTTAGAACATAAAAGTTGGATTTTCCGATCTTGGGTACTTTCCCACTTAAAGTTACGTGACTGTTGACACACACACACACACATCATGAGTTCTTTAACAGAAAATGAATCCTTTGGGGGAGACCTACACAATGTGACCAAAACATCAAAATTTGACAAATATTGAGAAGTAATGCATTTTATTTGTGTAGTATATCTGAAACTGTGGGGCGTGCCTCCCTAAGGGGGCATGGTAACCCTACACAGGGGTGCGAGCATATCGAAAAATTGGAAATAAAATATTTAAAAAAAAATATCAATTTTGTAAAAGGAAGCAAATCAAAATATATTCTGACATAATAAAAATAAAATATACATTTACACCGATATACTACACTGATAAATGTATCAGTACAGCGCAATATAGTTGATACTAAGTATCAATACTAAGTTAAAAATAAGCTTAATAATTACTAGTGAATTTTTTTTTTCCATAGGTTTATCATATATAAAACTAAATACAAAATTTAATACTTATTTTGTAATTTGTGCGGTTTATAATTAAGGTCGTATTGTAGCTTTAGCACACACACATACATCAAAGTATTATACATTATAGCATTATTCAGTACATTGTTATTGTAGGGAGGGGGATGAAAATGATGATTGAAAATTTGTGTCTCGAATATCGAAAGTTAGAGAAGCATTGTCTTAAAGCAGTGCTTCTCAAACTTTCTACACTCGCGACCCAATTTTCAATCATAATTTTTATGGCGCCCCCCTTACATACAATAGTAAAGTATAGAGTTCAATAATAATATAAATTGAGTTAAATCTACAATACGACTTTAATTATAAACCGTACAATTTATCAAGATAAGTATTAAATTTGTATATAATTTGATGACGTGCCCATAGAATCACTGATAATTATTAAACTTGCTCTTGACTTAGTACTGTTAATTTAATTATGAAAAACACGGTGCAGTACGGATACATTTATAAGTGTATTATATCAGTGTAAATGTGTATTTTATTTTTAGTTATGTCAGATTGCAATATTTTTTCTGCTTCCTTTCAGTAAATTAATAATTTGTTTAAATACTATTTGTTTTCGACTTTTTGATGTACTCGCGCCCCCCTTGTAGGGTTATCGCGCCCCCTAAGGGAGTGCCTCACAGTTTGAGAAACGCTGGTCTTAATGGAATAAAATGTCTGTCCAAATAATATTTCATGTCATTTCATGTAGAAAGTGGAACGTGTAGCTGAGTGATCATGATCACGAACTTATGGCGGTGGGTGATATTTGTGCATTCGTGTCCAGCCCTACAAGGGGGGAATTAAAGAATCTATTGAGGCTAAAAAGCCTCACACTGGTATTAAATACGGAGAGAGACGTGTACAGAGCAGACCACCATCTTAGTTGTTACCCTTTTCCCTCGACCAAGGTGGCCGCGGTAGCCGAGTGGTATAGGTATCGGATCGTGGCTTGCCTTGTCACGAGTTCGAGCCTAGTACCACTAAAGACCCGCCGTGTAGGGCAGCGATGCACGTTAAATCTGTCTAGAGCTGAAACGTCCTATCGTTGGTGTGGTGTGGTAGTTAGGAGGGGGGGGTGCCAGCTCAAGTGTCATCCACGTCACTTGACCATGGTTCTAAATTACGTGGTCCGTCGCCAAAAGCCCTCGTGTAGCTGAACAGTGCGACGTTAATATTCAATCAATCAATCATTTCCCTCGACCAAGGTAACCAGTTATGAGTTTAGTTATCAATTGGTTTACATATGCATATATAGTTGCTGGTTAATATTTGATTCAGTTTCGTAATATGCTTGTTCGATTTTCTTTCTATATACTTGTATTTTATATCACACGCGTTGTTTTCAGATTTTTTCTTTGTAATTGATTTATATATACTATTGTACCTCACTCTTTTTCAGAAACGTTCAGTAACGTTAATATTCACTCAATCATTTTCTGTAGCCTGATGGTCATGGTCAAGTCGGACCGTATTAGTCTGAATGCCGCAAGTTCGAGTTCTGGTACGAGAGTGACAGGCCTTCATTAGGTCGATACCGTTGAAGACTTGCCGTGGGGGGTGCACCTTAAATCTGTCCAGAGCTCAAACGTCCTCCCGTTTGTGTGATATGGAACTTAGGAGAGGGGGTGCCAGTTCAGGTGTTGTCCTCATCACTTGGTGCTGGTTGAAAATTACGAGGTCTATCGCCAAATGCCTTCGAGTAGTTGAATAGTGCGACGTTAATATTCGCTCAATCGAGTTCTGGTACTAGCGAATGCCTGGTCTACAGGCGGGAATGATGCACGTTGTGTCTTCCGAGGTTTGATGTCCTAACCTTTGGTAAGATGGTGTGGTAGAGAGGGTCTTGCTAATGTGTCGTCCTCGAAGCTTCTTGGATTTCAAAACTACTAGGTTCTTCACCAATAGCCCACGTGTGATGTTAAGATAACTCTCTCTCTCGGTGGTATTAATATGGTGTATAGACGATTTTATACACTTCAATCATATATTTCATAATACATATTGCTCGTCTAAAAATATGTTCCATGTCAATACATGATTATTTCCTCCAATATATATGTTTTGCGAAAAACACCTGGGACTGTAAAAAAGAAACAAATTTTCCCTTAAATCTAAATGTAAGAAAGAATGTAACAAAAACCTGATAACAGAATTCCTTCAGGGACGATTCAGAACTTGGATTTAGCATTTATTGAACAAGACTGGGTGAAAGCAGACGCAGCGGCAACAAAATCCTTTCCAAAAACTGATAAAAGGACGGGACGCAATTTTATTTTCAACAATTATTCTTTTCTCGCTCAGATTCGATTCGGGAAATTGTTTCACTGTAAGGGGGAAACATTCGCTTTAAAAGAATTCTTTTCATACATTACGAAAATATTCCTGCGTAAAGTAGTGTTTTTTAATTAAGATATGAATAGAAAATGTTATACGATTTAAATATATTTTAACTGCTGTACATACATTTTTCTGTTAACTATATAAGTTTTAGTAAAATATGTTATTTTGTATTTTATTCCTGCACCACAAAAGAGGTCTGGGATTATGAAAAATCAATTGTAGTCACGGAAGACAATTGGCTATAGTCACAAACTCGTGTTCGGTATGTCGCAGATTCAATTCTTGGCGTCACTCAAAGTCATCCATGTAGTGAGCCCTAATATATATTAAGTCCATGGTGGCTGAAAGCAATGCTGTTTACTTGAGGCTAGTGAGTGAATATTAATGTCGCACTATATTCAGCTACATTAGGGCTTTTGTCAACGTACCTCAAGATTTTGAGCCATGCTCAAGTGACGAGGACCGCAACTGAGGTGATACTCTCTCTCTTAACTTCCACTCCAGTGGGAGGACGTTTACGTGGCTGCGGTAATATAGTGGTCAAAATATCGGATTATGACTGGTTTATCACGAGTTCAAGACCAGTACCACTAAAGACCTGCCGTGTAGGGATTCGATTCACAATAAATCTGTCGAGAGCTCAAACGTCCTCCCGTTGGTGTGGAGTGGTAGTAAAGGGGATGTCAGCTCAAGGGGTCATCCTCGTCACTTGAATATGGCTCAAAATAACAAGGTCTTTCACCAAAATGCCTCGTGTAGCTGAACAGTGGGAATTTTCTCTCACTCTCGGGAAAACGTTTGGGCACATCGACGCATTTAAACTGCATCGCTCTCTAAACAGCGGGTCTTCAACGCTACTATGCTCGAACTCATGACACTTCGACTCCTAGTTCGTGACCTTGACCACTAGGCTACCACAGACTGAAGTAACTTTCAATAGGTTCTTGGTGCATGCCTGTCCATTTTTCTTCTGTCGTAATTGAGGGTGAGTGAGAGTTTATTTGCTTTGCACTATAAAGAAAAAGGACGCTATTGGCTATCTATTATGTAATTTTGAAACCTTGATCGAGTGATGGAGGCTGAACTTGCACCAGTATATGAACTTGCACCAGTCTACAAATCAGCACATCATGACAATGGGTGGACTTTTCCTTTAGACAGTGTTAGCATGTAACAGCCCCTCTACACAGCGGGACTCAGTGGTACCAGGACTTAAGCACTGAAAATACCGTCGCCATAACCACTAGTCCAAGGTGATCAATCATACCTGGACGACTGGGTATTTTCCAAAAATGTTTGTAAATCATTGACTGCATGTATTTGTTAGGCACTTCACCAGGAAAATGAGCAGGTTGGGTCTGGGAAATTAAGAATAATTAAATACCACACATGCAGCTTTACATCGTCTTGTTGAAACTTAGCATCAAACAAGTTTTGAAGGTAATGGATTGCAGCAGGTGTGAGTCGGCATCTCTAAGCCGACATCCCATTTTCCACATTCATGCCCCCCCAATCGAAATGAAGGAATTTGAGCTCGAAAAAAATTGAACGTGCATTTCTTAATAATATGGAGAGTTTACTGAAACATGATTAGTAGCCGCGGTAGCCTAGTGGTCAAGGTATCGGATCATGGTTGGCTTGTCACGAGTTGGAGCCCAGTACCACTAAAGACCCGTCGTATAGGGAAGCGATGTACTTTAAATCTGCAGAGAGCTCAAACGTCCTCCCGTGGGTTTAATGTGGTAGTGTAATCTGTTCAGGTGTCACCCTCGTCATTTGATCATTGTTCAAAATTAAGAGTCCGTCACCAAAATCCCTCGTGTAGCTGAACAATGTGACGTTAATTTTCACTCAATCACACTGAAGCAGGACTCAGACACGTGGTTTCACTAAAGCAGTGCCGAACATTGATGTCATTCGAGTAGATTACACTTGCCATTCAATTGGCTATCCTTAAAATCAATTTTAATTTTCCGCTTCTGATGTCTTTCAAAGATGGCAGTTAGCTTATGGACGGCGGAAGTCTAGTGGTTGTAGTCCCCCGAACTCTGGGTTGGTGTGTCATGAGTTCGAGCCCTAGAGCCATTTTGAAGTCCGTCCGTGTAAAAGAGCCGTTATAAATTACACCTGTCGTGACTGAAAGTCCTCTCGTTGTTGTTGTTGCTAATGCCACCTGATCGATGGTAAAATTAGATCAAAGCTCAGAAAATTTATCGTGGATAGGGGCTGATTGTACGCACGTCATCTGCCGTAGCTTTGGGCACCATGCAATTGAGAGTACGATGTGGCTCTGTTCCTCCCCAATATTGAGATAGAACACCTGAAGGTGGTGAGGGGCCTCCCACCTCTATTCTCCTTCCACCAATCTCCCGAGAGGATTTGCGGCTCGACGGCTATTTTGAGTATCCCCATACCGCAAATGCACTGTACATTTGCAAGCATCCATGCTTTCTCCAGGATTCAAATCTACTTTGTACGTCATTGCTCCACTAACCACTATAACGGATGACCGGCTACCGTTGGTGAGATGTAGTAGTTCAGAGATTGGATTCCAAATCAGGGGGTTGACCTCGTCACTTGGCCGCGAACAACACCTGAGCAAGCACCCTTTCTCTTACGTAACACAATACACTCACGGGACTACATTGTGCCTCAACAGATTTAACATGCATCGGTACCCCTTTAGAAAGTGGTTCATGTTTGGCACCAGGACTCAAACCCACGACATTTCGGCTATGAGTTTTTGAGCATAAAGAACAGACTACCATATAGACACGTCAATGCTACTAAAGACTCACGGTATATGAGGACTGATGCACAATACATCTGTTGAGGCTCGAAGTCCTTCTGTTGAGGAGGTGTCGGAGCTTAAAATGAAGGTTGTCAGGTCAGTTGTTATCTTCGTCATTTAACTGAGGTCCAAAATTACAAGTTCCATTACCAATACCTCTAGTGTTGTTGTACATTGTAACGTCAATAAACATTCAACTATTCACGATTTTAGTGTGTTCGTATGTAACACCTCAATAAAAATACAGGTAAACAAGTTAATTAAACACTCGGGAAAAATTAAAAACGAGATCGAATATTCTAAATCCGCTATTTTTGGAAGGCAGGTGTCTTCCTTTTTCCTCCTAACTGTTATTACATATTCTTTCAAATTACATTTAGTGAAACAAAGTTTCATTTGAAACCATTTCCCTGAACCCTAAAGTTTGTTAAATACAGAACGAGAGCTGCACTTAAACCTACGAAAACGTATCTTCACTGCACTTGAATACCCAAACCCAATCCAAACACATCACGGAAATTTAGTTCCGATCATTCGAATATTTTTCGGAAAGTTGGCATCTAACTTGTATTTCTTACTGAAAGAAAAGTCTCAAATCGACTGTTATGCTACTTCAAGTCGGCATTCCTCTGGGACCACTCCAGAGAAGAGCGCCATCTGGTGAATGAGACTATCGATGGAAAACAAAAGTTTTGTGCTTCTCCCGGATAGGCATTTACCCCCGAACTTTAGTCCGGCACAACCGCGCCGAAAGTGAGTAATCTGGATCTTTCGCATATCCGGGAAAATTTTCCTGTAGAAGTGCGCAAGGAGCTCTCATCCTGTTTTTCCGTTTCTCCTGGGGCTTAAGAATTCCGGGAAGCAACATGTCTTTTGCAAGAAGGATTTTTTGAATCTGCATTATGCAAAAGTAAACTATTTTCATTTAAACCTTTTTTGCATTTTTTCTTTGTTTGAAAATTATTGAAATTGCACTTTTTTTTGTCACACTTCAAAAATTTGTTTCCGTGGTAAAAAAAATATTTAAGAAAGTTAATGCATATAGTAATATCAATAAATGAAAAAAAAACTCTTCATATAATGTAAAAAATTATATAATCGTGGTTAATAATAGGGTCTTAATTTATTTCTATCAAAAAATATGTTTTCAAAGATTTATAGTACTGCTAATAAATAATATAGTCGATGTATAAAAAATATATAATAATATATGCAAACTTTATTTTTCTTTTCTAAAAAAATTGCAAATGTAGAATTCTGCAACTTTTTAAGAAATTTTTTATAATTATGTTTATATACTAAAATCGATACATATATAATACAGAAATAAATACTATAATGGAATTGATAAGAGAAAATAAGTATTAAACAATGAATTTTAACATTTTTTCCAGATGACTTTTCTTTAAATCATTATTTTTAAATTTTTTTAAGTAAATTTACAAAATGAAAATAGATTAATATACTATAATAGAAGACGATATGAGGAAATTGATAAAAAAATACATCAGTATTTTTTTTAAAGTTTCATTTAATATTATAAGTGTGATAAATTGCAGCCTTTTTATTTGATGCATTTATAATATACGTTTCTTGCATCTTGACTAAAACTTTTAAGCAAATGTTTTCATTTAATGCCTTTTAGGAAATATTAATTCTCCGATCCGCAGTAATAATTACTTAAAATAATGTTTTGAAATCTCTCTCAAGAAGCTGATGATTTTTAGAGCTGTTATTAAATTCATGTTGTCTGTTAAATGGGAAATTATAATATTTATTTCTACAACTTATATACGATTGTTTCATTCAGTGTAGTATGAATTTAAAATCACATTTTGATACTTTTTTCTTATTATAATGCAAGGTTACTGATTAATTTATTGGGTTGCAACCAAACCAAATTGTAGTCCTAATCAAATTTAGTTGATTAATTTATTCATTAATATTTCATAAGGATATAAGTTTTTTCTTTATAGCAAATAAACGGAAAACTTGATTTGAAAAAAAAATAACACTGATTTGGAATTATGCAGTATGCTTGCCAAAAGTATTATTCTGCAAATAGGGTTAAATATTATTAAAATTAAGCTTATTTTCTTAAAATTTGATTTTCAAAAAATATTATTAGAATTAAACTCTAATGCAAATATAATCAAGTTTTCTTTGTAGCAAATAAACGAAAAGCTGGATTTGAAAAAACAGCAAAACCAATATTAATTTGGAATCATGCACTGTGCTTGCCAAACGTATTCTGCAAATAGGATTAAATAATACCTTTAATCATTTGGCTATAAAACATGCAATAGTATATTTGCACTTATTTTTTGTCTTTTGCTATCATAACTATGTTTCATTATTTTAATGCGATGATTAATTAAGAGTGTGTCCTCTTCTTACATACTTTATTTTAATAAAATATTTAATGTATTATTGAATAATTTGTATTCTTTTTATATTGCATTTTATAAAAGATCAATCAATGAAATGTTTAAAAAGTGCATGTTAAATACGCATCGTAAGTTGTTTTTTTATTGTTAAAAGTTCCTTTGAAATGTATTTTTTTCTATAAGCATTGCTCTGAAATACCTTCAAAAATATATTGATATCTATATTCCTGAAGTATTTTAAAATGCATAAGTATCATTGTGATTAATTACCATTGCTTATACGATCTACAACTCTATTTTTCTTTTTACTGGTTATCGATTTCATTTTCGCTTTGAAAATAGTTCGATTTGATTGAAAATTTTCAAAACGTATTGGATCATATTGCTCATATTTATCTTAATTATTCATCAATTACCTTATAATATTTGAGTATCAAAATATTCAATTAATATTTTAGGGGGATGTAGTAAAATTTATTTGTACAGTTGAAAAAGGATTTATACTTTCAAAAGGGACAAAATATTTGCAGTTTGAGCTCTAAGATCGAAAGAAATTAAATAAAAGTATTATGTTAAGACACTGAAATTTTCTATAGAAACAAAAGAAATTGCAAGTTTGTCTTTCCTTGTGAATATTCATTGCACTAAGTTAATTCGTAATAAATATTTTAATGAAGTATTTATTAAAGAATGTGTCAGAAAATTTACACAATATGTTATATTAATTTTGAAGATTGTTGCGAGAAATTTATATTTTTGAAACACTAAATTAATTATCTTTTTTTTTCTGTGAGTTGCTTATAAACAAATGAAATGAAAAAATGCAGTGCACTTATTTTATTTTCACTTTTTTGTCTTTAAAAGATCTACAAATAAAATAAAGTGCTTTCTAAAATAGATATCGCAAATTTGCACTTAATTCTTTAATTTTAATTTTAACAAACATAGAAGTGATAATAATTCTGATAAATAATTATCTTGATTAAAAACAAATTCTCATTCAATATATTTTGATGTTTTTAATTTTTCATTGTGTCGGAACGAAGACTTATACAAATAAGTAATTTCTTAAAAAAAAAAAAAAGACAGAATTAATTATTATTCCAGCAGGGGCAGATGCAATGTTTTTCAAAAACAGAAATTGATATGATTTTTTTTAACAAAACAAAAAAAAAGAAAGAAAGAAAGAATATATTTTTCGATAAAATATGAATTTAGGAATCTTTGTTAATGAAATTAAAATACTTATATGCATTTGAAAAATACAAAATGTAAACAATTGTTTTAGCCGCTTAGTTTCGACGAGAGCTGTAGTCAGGTAGGGTTTCAGTCGGGTTTTACGTTGGAGTCCAGATTCTTTTAAATATTCATTGTATTAAGGATACGATGCGCTATGATTCCATCAGTATTAGAAATACTTTATTGGTGATGTTAAAGAGAGGTGTAAGGCGGGAGTGGGGTGTATGAAGCGATGTAAATCCTGGTTGTAACGAATATGCTTCGTTGTCTGTAAGAGATATATTTACTCAATACGGGTCAAACTTAATTTTAACCCAATCAATCAATCTTTCACAATAACCTCTGTAAATATGTGGAATGCGACCCAGACACGGGATGGGTGTTAGGGAAGCTGACTGCTTTGCCGAAAGGCCCGGTTCGAATCCACGAAATGGCATTGATGTTTATAAATGTGTAGTGCTTGTACGGCATACGGGTCGTCTAAATATTTGATAAGCTTAGCTTTTCTCGAGAGGATGAAAAAAAGTGACAGAGACCCCTGACAATCCGGGATAGTATTTAATTGATACCTGCATGGAGCTCAAATCAGCGTTCAAAACAAGAAACGTTGTCTTGTCTTCCCCTTACCACAATGAATTTCGTGAGCTTTCGTATGATGTTACTATCGATTTCACAAAATAGTAAAAAAAAAAAAAAAACTATTCCGTCTAGATTTCTAATAAAGGGATCTTATTCAGGCTGCCGACATTCTAGAATTGTTCTTCCAGCATTAGATATTGCAGAAGTTCTATGATCCCTCTATTTTTCTACTCTCTCCCAGTCTCGATACATTTCTACTTAAATAGTAATGCTCATTTATAAATTTTAATCCTGAGAACATATTGCGAATATTTTGAGCGTTATAAAATATCAACCCAATGTACCATTAATATAATAAAAAAGTAAGTGATATAAACATATCGTGTATTTGCGATTATAAGCCGATCCATGTATAAAAAGTAGGTACATTTGTTTCTATTAACACGAAATTCAAAACCTATAAATAAGCTAAATTAACAAAAAAACCAACCTGTAATTATCAAATATGTCGCCATGATTTATTTATTTCAAAACGAGCGGAGTGTTTTCTAATCAAATCACTGTAAAGGAAAACGCCAGACATCAACGACTGTAGTTTTATTTATGATAACTCACAATCTGAAACTAAGACATTTTCCACATTTACATAAAATGTACTAGTAATTACTTTTGTGTCTGGTTTGTTTGTTTCGAAAACAAGCGGGAAGGAAAGTTCGTACACGGCTCATGATCATCGACCTATGTTTTATATCCTTAAGAAAAAAAACTCGCTGTATGATTATGATTATTCTGACATTCCAATTAGTGAATGTGAATTTTACGAACTTTTTAGAACTTGAATCTATTCATTGACTTTGGAGTATTTATGTGACTTTATTTTTTTTATAATTGAAGTTTCATTCAAAACACTCCCCAAAATTGAAACACTAAAATCGCTTGCACATAGTTAATGAAATGTTTAACATGTTAATGTCTTGGAAATTATTTTTGCCAGGACTAGAGAATCCGGACATTAGCTGACCTCTTGACTGTTTTTTTAAACAAATTTCCAAAGATGTTCCTCTTATATATCAAAGTATAAAGTACAGAATTTTAATTCTCATTTGATGTGATTTGAAAATACGATATAATGCAATGTGTTTCGAACTGAATTTATTCCGTGGACAAATGGTTCCAACTAATTAAAAGTTAAACAGAGTTTGTTTTTACTATCATTTAAAAGCTAAAAAAATTCTTTTCAACAGTAGTTGAAGATTTTATCTATTTAATGCTTCCCTGGATTTGACCAGGTACGGAACAGGATATTTTTCTGACTTTTCTGTCTAAGTATAATCGGAAACAACTCTGTCACCATTAATCTTTTCATAAACAATGATCAATGGGAAAAAATGATTTAAGGTATATATTTATCAAAGAAAGATTGAATCCTTTTTTTCCTAGGTAATAACATTGCTACTTAAAAAGTGTTTCTGCACCTGAAGTGGATACGAACTCACAGAAGAGTTCATTACAGTGTATATTTTAAATCGAAGTTAAAAAACGTTGTATGTTTATTCTATAAGAGGATAATTTTTAAAATGTATTTGCTTTATTTTTATTGAAGTTATACTTCTAGCGCGTTAGGGAAAAATGATCAGAGTAAATATTTTACGATGTTCGCACACACTGTCATAGATGTGACGAGCATACCATCATGACATGGAGGCGCGCGCACATCGTTGTCTAATATTTTAACATGCCACTTATTTGGGGCTAGGGGACTGATATTTGCGGGATCGTAATAACTATTGTTATAAACCATATATGTTCGGACGCATCCCCCCTCTACAGCATTTTGGCCTATATCTCGGCACCCGAGCTTTACTGTCCATTAGGACCTGACTCATTCGATCTCTCTTTATTTGCTCTTCCAGTTTTTGTAAGTTCGTGCCCATAGGGCTATTTCTTCTTTAGTTTTTAATTGTTTTAAACTTTTAAAAATTTCTTTAAATTCACAATATCTTGGCTCCTGGATGAGTCTCGGATTTGAGATTTGAACCAACTGTTCTCCTCGTCAAGACCCATCCAGTCATCTACTTCATTCATATTGTGTAAGTATGGGGAGGGAGAGAGACTAAGAACTAAAACATCATGCTTTCATGTTAATCCTACGGGGACTGGAAAACATTTCACCCTCCCCCCACTAAGGAATAGAGTCTGGGACTTGATTTTTGGAGGCCCACCATAATTCCGAATTAGCGCGAGCTTTACGTGGAATTGTCTCCCTCCGGTACTCCCCCACGCTACAGGGCTTCCCCATTAAGAACTCGAATGCCATACATTTGTCAACCACCTCGGCTGGATTCGATTTTCTCCCTATAAGCATCCTAGATATATTTTTTCAGGACTGTAACCCCATTTCTTCACCCATATTTAACATTTTTAAATTATTTTAAAGTTTATTTTTTTTAAATCTCGCATAGCTCTGAGGTTTTTTTAGCTACGTTAATGAAACTGGGTCCATTGGTTCTCCTTGTTCAGCTCTTTCATCTATTATAATTCGTGTGTATATAGTGGATCCAGGGGTGGGGTGTTATCGCTAAAATTAGGATCACCATTTTATTCCTATGGTGTTTGTTCTTTCGATGATGTCACGATATTAGAGATACAAGGATGTAACTTTGGGATCACCTACTGTGTGTATCGTTGGGATGCACGTGACCATTTACGTCACAGTTGCTCTCCCCCGGGGAAGTTAGTTTCATTTTCCTATTCTGAGCTGCGCCGTCCCTTTTACAACTACATATTCCGGACTGAATCGAATGAATTCCTCTTGTATTTCTCCACACCAGGCAGAGTTTAGAGTTGCTGGGTTGCCTGTTTATAATTATTTAGTTGTTTTAAATTTTTAATTATTTTAAAATGACCATAACTAGGGGCATCTTCAGGCGGATGTCTTAATTTTCTCGGGAACGATTCTACCCACCGAGACATTCAATATGAGGTTTCAGGTGTCACATTCGGTTCACCTCATCGCCAGATACAGCCTGCCGAAAAATTCCCATGTCATTGGTCCTATTGTCACTGTGCAGGGTGTTTAAATTTATTTAAATCGTGATTATCTCGGGTTTGGCTGATCCGATTGACTTAAGGTTAGTATCGTTCAGCTCTACTCGTGACTGCCTTTTATCCTTGGCCCAACGTGCCCTGCGCAAGACTTGTAGAAATATTTTTATCTTGTTACGAGAAGTATAACTTCTTACGGGCGTACATAAGTAAATACACACACACATTTTTTTTATTCTGGATGTAGTGTATCTGGAATAATAAGGTAATTTATTTAAAGATTTAGTTGGAATTGAAAAATAATAAGGTGTATTTTCGCGTGCGCGCGATGGAATTAGAATAAACTTTGCAGGATGGGCAGTATATATATCTACCGATACGACTAGTCCTTCAGTTCCTTTAATTCAAATATAAACAACATATAACGGATACAATCTATTTTGATTTGATTAAAAAATTATCCAAAATATTCCTTTTCTTAACACTTTGAAGACGATCGACATGGAGTATCGCCTTTCATTTTCTATGTGCTGGTGAAAATAAATGGAAATCCACGTTATTTAAAGAAGTGTTCGTGCTGATCAAGTAGTCATTCTTGTAATTCTTTATGTCGTGTCTTGAGTTCAAATCCTGGTACCTTTGGAGCAACTTGTAGAGGATCATTTACATGAGTGTGGTGTGGAAGTGTGGAGTTCAAGTGGACGAAGATGCTAGTTCAGGTATCATCCTGATATATTTACCAAGGTTCAAAATTATGAGATCCAATACATTTGTAAAATTTTTAATCATTTCGGTAAATATAGACACTATGTTGGAACTGCAATCTGTTGAATTGTTATTAAGATGCTGACTTTATTGCATATTAGTACGCACAGTTTTGTGATGCAAAAGCATATGGATAATTAGCTGCGCGGACACCACATGCGACTGCAAAAGGGCCGAGGCAGTCAGAAAATTCACATTGAACGGAAGTTCTTTCCCGTGTGTGTGATTTGTCTTTTGATTTTCACAATCAGAAACCAAATACCTGAAAATGTTTCTACTAACAGATCATCTGCAGTGTTTGGAGCATGAGCTCACAAGATTTCAGGATTTTAAGATAAATGAGAGACAAGAGATTCAATTTTATTTGTTATTCTACTGCTGATAATCTTAAACTTATTGACTTGAAATCAGATAACAGTGTAAAGAAAATATTGAAAGCTGTTTTCGCTGTATACACAAGAGCGTAAACTTAACGTGAAACATATTTTCGGACAGAAAAAAAGGTTCACTTTTTATAAAAAAATTGAGAAATTGTAACTCGTGCATTTGTTTATAATATAGTGTTTTTGAAATTTTAAAATATTTCATAAATAGTTAGATTTTCCTTTCAACATGTAAAGAGATATATCATTTAGCATTGCGGTGTAGGAGAAAAAATGTGAAACACATTTTATACACTCATGTCCATAAATTAAGGATAATTCAGAATCACACAGAAATTGAACTCTAAAATAAAAATTTCTCCTGTAGAAATATCACACACATCTTGAAGAATGTGCAAATTACAGGAAACCGCCAGATGGCACGGATAGTACGTCACAATGACGAGAGTGTAAGAGAGGGCTATATAAGGAATGGTGGCAAAGAAGTAAAATTATTCACAAGTGCTTTAAAAGCCTTTCACTGCAATAACCGCATAGTTATGGCACAAAGGAAGCATTTGAATAATTTTGTACGTGGTAGAATTATTGGACGACTGGAATGTGAACGTACCTAGCTGGAAGTATCCGAAGAACTTGGAATCACCCAGAGTGTCATCTCCAGGCTTTGGAAACGATTCCAAGATGATGGTAATGTGAGTAGATGTTACAGCACAGGTCGCCCCCGAGTTACACAACACCGAATGTGTACCGGTATATATTTGGCACTTACTGCCAAAAGAAACAGACGAAGCATGACATCAGACCTGTCTCGTCAGCTCTCTTCAGCTACCGGTACACGATAGTTTCAAGGCAGATCGTGTACACACGCTTAGGAAACATTGGGCTATATGCTCGTAGGCCTGTCAGATGTGTTCCACTTACTGCAACTCACTGTCGCCTGCGATTAACCTGAAGTAGAGAGCCATGCATTGTGGACACCACAACAGTGGTCTTGTGTGATGTTTTCTCTCTCTCCGACGAGTCCAGGTTTAGTTTACAGTCTGATTCTCGCCGGACTGTAGTATGGAGAGCGTTAGGTACCCGTTACCACCAAGAGAACACCATTGAACGACACCGTTACGGTGGTGCAGTATGGCTCGCGTTTGGGAAGGAATTATTCTTGGTTCCAGAACTTACCTGCATGTTCAGAGTGTAACTATGACATGCCCCATCTATCGGGATGTCATTGTGGAACAACATGTAAGTTTGTTTCGGGGCACCATATGAGTGCTGAATTTCTGTTTATGGATGACAACGCCCGTCCTCACCGTGCAAACATTGTACACGAATGCCTTCAATCGGAGGATATCACCCGCGTATGGATTGGCCAGCATACTAATCGGACTTGAATCCAATAGAGCATGTTTGGAATAAGCTTGGCCGACGAATTGCAGCCCGTCAACCTCATCCCACCTATCTACCGGAACTTCGGAGTGCATTGCTTGATGAGTGGTGTAATATTACCCAAGATCAGATTGATAATTTGATACTCAGCATGCCTAGGCGTTGTAAGGTCTGTATTGCATCGTCCGGGAGACATACTCTATATTAACCATTATACTAACCATGTTATGCTGTTTTTTGTAAGAAAGTTCTCTTTTGAAGTTTGCTCCAGGGAGTAAAAATCGCAATTTTTATTAATTATGTCAAACAATATGGCATCTTTTTTGCTCTTAACCTTTTGTTTAATACATAGACTTAACAAATAAGTCAAATTTGTATTGCTTCAGTCTCTTTCTTTGCCTGAACTTCATTATTCTTAATTTATGGACATGAGTGTAAAAGAAAAAAAAATGTATTAACTAAGATAAAAAATTAGTAGTAATGGTAAAATA
The DNA here is from genome assembly GCA_019973935.1 of Trichonephila clavipes. Lineage (NCBI taxonomy): Eukaryota > Metazoa > Arthropoda > Arachnida > Araneae > Nephilidae > Trichonephila > Trichonephila clavipes. The sequence goes on along the minus strand of BMAU01005756.1, from coordinate 370,888 downwards.
AGTGATTTTCTCTACAGGATAGTGAATTCAGAATATAATAATGTTTGAGTACTTTTATATCTGAAAAAATATTCCAAATTCAGGTCCTATACTTTAACATTAGCCGCAAACAAGCCTTAATGCGATAACTTTAACTTTTACAAATTTTCGTCGGCTGGAAAATTCATACATATGATGATATTTGTGGGGAAATTGTTCTTTATATTTTTGTCAAAACATATTTGTGTGCAAAGTTTTTCTTTTGTATGAAGATTAAAAAAAAATGCTGGGATGGGAATTTAAAACAGCAATCTCACACTTCTGATTTAAAAAAAAAATGTCGAATTTGATAGGGTAGATATTTGTGTCTATATACTAATTCTAGAATTAAACTTTTTTGCCGTTATAGACAATATGAAATAAGCACCATAAATAAATTGAATACAACGGTCACTATTTTGCTTAACTTATATTTTTTGTTTCTTTATAATGAATCATTTAAAATAGGTTCTGCCTTCCGGTAGGCTAAGCGCTCCCAATATGGCCCACGAGTCGAAACAAGTTGTTCATTGTTTTCCATAGAATTTTGTTTTAAATAATAAGATTCTTAATTTGTCAAAAATGTTCAGGACCGCTTTGGGCGTTGTTGTATAAATGGTCAGTTTTGAAAAGTATCCGGATTTTGGCCATAAAAAAAGTCTTAGTTACTTTGCATGTGGTTAAGTTCCTATTCAAATTCAAAATAGACCCATTGCGCTTTCGCGAATTCAGCCCAGCATTCCATCCATTGCCAAACATTTTTCTGCAAGGCTTATTGTTTTAAAATTATGTTCAATCTCACAATCATGTTCTTCATTATGTCATCTCTGCTCGGAAAACGAGATCCTTCTAATTGCATTTTAATTTTTTATCGCTGATGAAAGGTCAAAATTTGGTAATTTTACCGCGGCCCGCTGTGGGTGGAATACGTTGATTGTTTGTATTTTAGATTGTTTTGATTTAACAATTTTAAATGAATCGCATTTAAATATGCCTTCAGAATAAAATATAGTTACATAAAAAATGAATAAAAGTGACTTGACGTGGAATATAAAGTGATTTCCATGTAAAGTTTTGCAAATCCGAGAGAAATGCACCTCTTTAAATAAAATGACAATAGTGTAATGTTCCTTAGGTGGCCCGGCACCATTTGATCCACGGACTGGTACCGGTCCGCGAACCGGTGGTTGCGGATCAATGGTCTTTTGTATCAGCATGTGAAAAAAATAATAATTTGTTCTGACTGCTATTTTTTTTTATTTTTATAAAGCAATACGTTTAGAAGTGATGATACGAATTAACATTATTGCAATACGTTTAAAAGGTGATAATACAATTGCCACATTTAAAATTTCTTCTTAACACACTTTTGTTGGTTTGACCTGTATCTATAAAGATGGTATTTCTGAAATAATAACGATACGGGACTCATCCGAGGCCCCGTAAACGGAGAGAATAAAAATCCTTAAGATTCGTTAATTAATATCCATTGAAGAGCAAGACTATTTCCAGTACCAACGTAATTCCGGCTGCAAATATCAAATTAATAATTCCACGGCCACACTGGAATTTGGAGAAAATAGCATTGTTATTGTGGAAGTTATTCAAAGAAAACTGAAAATTAACAGTAAACTTTGAAATATATTTTAATGAAAATTGCTAAAACCCTGAATAAAACGAAACGTTTCAAACGTTTTTTTTCTTTTTTATTCTTTTAGCGCATTTAAATAAAAGCTTGTTTTTAAAAAAATCTTTTTTTTTTACTTTTCATTTATTTATATATATTTATTTGTAATAATTGGTATTTATGGAAAATAATTTTCACAAGCCCCGTGTTGATAGCCATAGGAGTTTATTCTTTTCGGTAGGGTTTTTTTTAGAGGAGAGGGTGGGATGCAGATAATCAGAAAGTAATTACGTTTGTCCAGAGTCGAGAGAAATAAATAAAATCTCTTGGGAACTACTTTATCATCCACAGAACAATATGCCGAGGCCCAGAAGCATTTCCTAAACAAAACCACTTTTGCATCTAATAATAAATGCAACTGTATGTTTAGTGTTGAGAATGCTAGTTACCAGTCAGATAAACTGTCGCGTGATAGTTCACGAGTGCAGTCAGTTGTAATGTAAAACTAAGTGGTTATTTGATCACGAAGTTACTTCCAAACGTCACGGAACGCAGTGGACACTCACGACAAATTAACTTAATAGCAAAACGGCACTTGGATTGAAATAATTTTTTCTTTATTTGTTTTGTTTAACTAGGTGTGATTTTTTTCTCAAATTTATTTATTGCTTCATATACAAGGTTTGTGACAATATAAGAGATTTTGTAATATTGAGCTCAAATTATTCTTTACAATTTGTGGTACATTATAAACTTTAATACCTTATATACCTTAATATATTTGGACTGCAGTAGAGTTTCGATTGTTATAATTTAAAAATATATCCGTGGTTAGTTAAACCAAAATTAGCCAAAGTTTTACAAAAGCATGTATTGTAAAACAATTTATATTTTCATCGAATTTTAGTTTCTTCTGTATCAAGACGTTTTTAGTTCAATTCAGAATTAAATGAGAAAAATTATTGTCAACTAATTTTGATTTACTTGAAAATTCTTTTTTTTTATTCGATTGTTTGAAGTATTACTGGTCACGTTTAGCTCGAATCTCTCCGAGTTCTACATCCTAATATATATTATAAACGCAAAAGTTTGTGAGGATGTTTGGCCGTCTTTCACGCAAAAACAACTAAATAGATTTTAATTAAACTTTACAATAATATAGCTTATAAATCAGAATAACACGTAGGCTATAATTTATAAAGATATTGTGTTAAGTGTTGAAAATATAATAAAAATTGTCAAGAAAGTAGGAAAAAATTCTGCCATTTGCAAAAAAGCCCGTGACAGCATTCATTTATCTTTTTTATCCTTTTTTTGTTTTGTCTACGCCATGCTTCAGTGCACTCTCGCTTTTAATTTATTCCGTTCATCAGTGTAAACACTATTTTTTTACTTCATAATAAAACCAGATTTCGAAGGGAGAGGTGGTGGCAAGATTTTAACATATAAAATAAATACAACAAAAAGTAATATTAATGTATTATACTTCCTGATATAAATTATGTACACTATTTTAAGCGTTCTTTTCACAAAAAATTTGTAACAATGACAGTGGAAGAAAAAACTATGAAATTAAAATAAAATATCAAAGTTTTTATCAATTAGATTTTTTTGAATGTTTTTTGTACATGTAAATATATACTACGCTTTCCCCCATACATAATGTTTTTATAACTTATATATACAGGTATATACATGTTTATTCAAGCATTAAAAATTAGCAATCGTTTCAATAGTTTATTTTACAATAGCCAGGCCATTAACCATCAGGTCATTAGGCAACGGGCTCTCCAATACCTTTTTACAATGCAGTTAAGATCATTCAGTGCAGAGCACTCGTCCAAATGAGCGGCAGTCATGTCTTGTCCAGTGTCACACAAAACGCAGATAGATGAAGTCACTAAATTAAAACGAAACAGATGAGCACAAAGGCAGTCATGTCCGGTTAAAAGTCTAAATTTAGCCACAGCAGCAGCACGAGGAGAACTTGGAATACCGTGGGATTTCTTACATTGTGTACTCCAAGGCTTATCACGAGCAACACGAGAAGATGTAAGGCGGAATGATTCCCTAAAAATCCTTTTAATTTCCAGTTTGGCAGAATGAAGTGTCAGGTCTCTGCGAAAGTTCTGAAGGATACCCGTTCCCTTTTTTGCCAAAAAGTCTGCCCTCTCATTTCCCCAAAGACCACAGTGGGATGGTACCCATTGAAAGACGATATTTCGTTTTATCTTTCCCAGGAGTTCTCTACAGTTCTGCACACGTAAGCAATTATTCTCATTATAGTTGGACAAAGCCTGAAGGGCAGAAGTAGAATCTGAAAGAATTACAGCTCTTTCAATGGGGGGAAGACGAACAGCAAGTTGCTGAAGGGCTATATATGTATAGCTTCAACCTCACCATCAAAGTGAGTTGTCAAAGGGCCGGCGTGTAAATAGAAGAAGAGGTGACTAAAAACACCAATGCCAGTGCCTTGGGCAAAGTCCAAGAGTGAGCCATCTGTGTAAATGTGAAGCCACTCCTCCGGTGGGAAGCGGGTATTGATAGTTTCCAAAGCTATAGCGTGAAGAGCAGTTGGACTTAGATCACGTTTTCTCACATTCAGAACAAGGTCCAATCTGATGTCGAGTATTGCGTAGTCGAGTGGGTTAGCAAAAGACAGTAATTCAAAGGGCACATCATTAATGACTTTATATTGAATGTTCTCACGAACACATTGAATAAAGCCCTTTTGAGTCTTAAGATTGCGTCCTCCATCGGAATCATAGTCCCGCCAGAATGAATTATTTGGGAGCCTAATAAGTCTATTGAAGAGAATAGCAGCATTCTTCTCAATTATATTAGTGAATGGCTGACGGTCGCAAAGTAACTGCATGGTAAGTACTGGAGTAGTTTTAACTCCGCCAGTGATCATGCGAAGGGCTTAGTTATGTAAAGTGTCAAGAAGTTTTCTAACGTTCTCTGAGGCAGAGATCAGCACCTCATTGCAATAATTTAGAACTGGTTGAATATATGTCTTGTAAGTTGTATTTAAGGTATCCCTATTGCATCCCCATTTAACTCCGGTCAATCTTTTAAGAATGGATAGTCGCTTTCTTGCCTTAGAAACAACAAGCTCAGCATGTTTAGTCCATTTCAATTTATCAAGAGCGCAACCCAAATAAATTGAAACATCACTCTGTTGAACAGGCATACCGTTATAAACCAATTGGGAACTGAATGGTTGTCTATTTAAAGTGAAGAACTGACAAGTAGTCTTCTTTTGTTTTACAGTGATATTATTTTCAATACACCAAAGGTGTAATCTTTCAAGGGTCAGATTTAGGATGGTATTTAGTTTGGACTGATCCCTCTTTGGTGTGCTGCACCAGATGGCAAGGTCATCCGCAAATAGAGCCGTATTGGTCAGTCCATCAGATGCCAAGAGATCAGGGAGATCATTAATAAAGATGTTGAATAAGATAAAACTAATCACAGTGCCTTGGGGCAGGCCAGTTTCACTTTGTTTAAAACTGGAAATAGCATTTCCAAAACGAACGGCCGAGAAACGCTGAGAAATAAAGTTCCTTATCCACATAAGCATATTATTGCACACACCCAGGGTCTGAAATTTTTGAATACATTTAAGCCGCCAAACTTTATCAAAAGCTGCTTCAAAATCCACAAATAGGGCAAGAGCAGAGTGTCTCTGATCAAGGGCGTCCTTGATGGACTGGCCAAGAAAAACAACTTGTTGGTTTGTGGACTGACATTTTCTAAAGCCAGCCTGAGAAGAGGTCAGGAGATTATTAGTTTCGAGGTACCAGTCGAGTCGAGAAGTGATCATTCTTTCCATGACTTTAGATAACATACTTGTTAGTGAGATGGGGCGATAACTGTTTAAATCATCCAGAGGTTTGTTCTTTTTAGGGATAGTAACAACTATTGCCTTCTTCCAGATTGCAGGCACACCGTACTTCCAGCTATGGTTATACAGTGTCAAAAGCACAGAAAGTGCATTACAGCCAAGGTGCTTCGAAAATTCAGGGTGAAAATTATCTGGTCCGGGACTCTTAGCACACCTTATGTGCCCAACAGCCTCTCTTAGCTCTGAAATACTAAAATTTCGATGGAAAATCTCATGTCCATGAGATTGAGACGAAGCAATATTACGGATTTCTCGCCCAATAATTTTCTGTCTGGTCTTAAGGCTCTTTTTAGGCGTTGTTTAGTTGAATAAAATGAATTAAAGGAGTTGAAAATATCCATGTCGTTAGTTAAAACACGATTACCGACTCTCAAAGGTTCCGTCGAAGAAGTATTCGCCCTATTCTGAATCTTGTTTACAAAATTAAAAACCTTTTTTCCATCCTTCCTGTAATCGATTTTTGTTATAAAATTATTGAAACAATTACGTTTCGCGGTAAGAATTTCCTTTCGAAGGAGGGCGACACTCTTTCTCCAGTTTTGGACATCCTCTGGATTTTTACTTTGTTCAGCAATAAAACGAGCAGTAGATTTCTCTTTTAAAGCAGCGAGATTTTCATTCCAAAGGGGTTTATAGTTAAACTGCTTGCCTCTAGGAATCCATTTCTTAGCAGTTTCAAAGATAATTTTTAAAAATCTGGAGAAAACTCTATCGACGCTTTCACCGGCCTTACAGAAACTCGAAACGGATTCGAAAATAGTCTCGTTTTCCAAAGTAAAGTTCTTCCAGTCGGCCTTGGCGAAATTTCATCTATTTCTAAAGGGTCTCTTTGAAGAATTACTTGTGTCAAAACCAATCCCAGTAATAATCATGCGGTGGCCTGAGCCAGGATCGCAAATGACTTCTCTTTCTACATCATCAGCGATATCCGCGGAAACTAAAGTCAGATCTGGGTTAGTACTATTGCCATTGTAGTGCAAGTAGGTTGGAATATCTGAGTCATCATACAAAAGTTCCATTTGGTCAGCGATCAAAAGATCTTCCATTACCTTTACCGTTTCAATAGCTATCTGTAAATTTTTCTTTTATTTATTACTTAATGGAATTGGATTTTAATAGAATATTTTTAAAAGAATTATTTCTATTATTTCATCACTAAATTAATTATTTGTTAATTATATAAAAAGTACATCGTCCATTATTTAGATAAAAATACATTTCGGAAACATTTTTAAGCTAACTATACGTAACGATTCAATGATTCATGAAAATCTTAAATTTATTATATTATTTTAGTTTCTTAGAAACTAAGTATTATTAAAAAAAATAGAGTTTTTGTTTTACTCTTAGCATTAGAATCGTTTTCTTTTTATTGCTTCACATTAATAATTTTTTTTTAACTAATGCAATATTGTTTTTTAAAAGTCATACATCGAAATTTGAAGCTATATTTTATCTGCGAGAGGAGGAGAAGAGGGAACAGTAATTTTACACTAAAAAACCGTGTTATGCCGGGCTAGGGGGAGGGGGGAAAACCCTGTCTTAAATCGAAATATGGGGAACAAATTTCGAAAAAGGGAAATTTAATGAAATAATTTTAGAAATTACTCACATTGCGCGTTTTCAAACGCACACTCATAATTGCTGGCGCCATGAGGGAACGAGAAAGCCCGTGCAAAGCCGGGTCATGCAGCTAGTTAAATATATACTACAAATGTAACGTAAAATATGCGTTTCTCAAACTGTTGGGCGTGATAACTATACCAGGGGGGAGCGAGCATATTAAGAGGTCGAAAGCAAAAGATCATTTAAAAAATATATCAATTTACTCAAAATAAACAAATAAAATATATTCGGACATAATAAAAAATAAAATACATTTACAGTTATATAAATATGTATACCAGTACTGCGCAATGTGTTTTATAATTAATTTCAGATGTAAATTATGAATACTAAGTTAACCAAAATCTTAAGAGTTACCAGTGTCACCATTTGTCATGTACAAGATTAACACTCAAATTGATAAATTGTACGGCTTATAATTAATCCCTTAAATGTTTAAAAAATTACACGATTAGTTCCCCAATGCCACCGTTTTTTAACAAGTTGGTGAGCGTATGTGGTGTATTGGGGGAGGTAGAAACGAACTATAAATAAGCAAATCTTCTGAAATAAGTAAATCCATCACAACAACTCTGTCTATGGCCTTTTTTGCATTCCAAGGCATTCGGAAACACTTTATGGATAGCATTGCACAGAAAAGATCGTACTTCATAAAGATGTGTATATACGTATGGAGCAATTAACGCACTGGCTGAGCACGAGACGCCTATATACACCAGTGGGATTTAAGAGGTAAAAACCGTATAGCAGCTTTAGCGTCAGAGTAAATAATGTTTGAATTCACAATATATTGTTATTGAAGGTGGGGAAGTGAAAATTTTGATTGAATATTGGGTCGCAAATATTCAGAGTTTGAGAAGCACTGACGTAAATAGTTTTTTTTTGTAAGAGGGATTTTAAACCGAAAAATTAAATGAATAGTTTTTATTCGTTACAAATTATTTTAACTCACCAAAAAGCAAATATTGCTTTTGAGAATAAATATAAATGATAATTATTTATTCTTGCATAAATTGCAATTTATTTCTAATATCTATTTTACTTATACAAAAAAAACCTATAATTTTTTAAATGAATACTTTCTTGAATTTTAAGACGATTTTAATGATTAAGTATGCAACGTTATTAAGTGATACACAGGGCTTAAAAAAAAGAAAAAATTTAGAAAATAAAGTAAAAAAAAAATTATTTAGTTAAAAAAAAATAACTTGAATAATTTCAATGTTGTTTCGATCCTTCTGAAACTTTTGATATAATATTTTTATATTTGGCAGCATTAACTACTTAAGTGCTGCCGGTGAATATATGTCTTACCCAGTTAGTGCTTTAGAAGTACTAACTTTTCTTTGCACTGCTATCAGTCAAATAATTTTAAAGGTTTTGGAATACAATAAAATAAACCTGACAGTTTTTTTTATTTCTTATTTATTTTCCACCCCCATCCCCCTCATTTCCCCCAATTAATCGTGTAGGAGCACCTGCGTGAAAAACGCTGGCACTGGGGAGCGAATCGTGTAACATTTAATCCACAATTAAAGGGTTAAAAATAACTTTTCTCAAACAATTGCAGGACTTCAGAAATGTCCAATAAATTATGAATAGCAACTAAATGAAATAAATAGTGATTAAAGGAAACTTATCAAGTCAAAATATAAGAATTATAATCCTTATGGATCCTTTTTTAATTTACATTTTTAAAGCTTTTTATCGATATAAAGGCTGTTTTTTTAGAGGTATAGAACTTTAAATTGCAATAAAACAACGATGTATTATTCGATTGACATGAATTTTTTTTTATTCGAAAGATAATCTTGTGGCATTACATTTTAAATATGATTTCTGGCATATGAATGCCACGGCGGGCTCGGATGTAGTCCAATCTGAACGTCCAATTTTCGATGACTTTTTCCAACCTTTGTGGCTGTATATCGGCAATAACACGGCGACTGTTGTCTTCCAAATGGTCAAGCGTTTGTGGCTTATCCGCATAGACCAATGACTTTACATAGCCCCACAGAAAATAGTCTAGCGGTGTTAAATCACAAGATCTTGGAGGCCAATTCACAGGTCCAAAGCGTGAAATTAGGCGGTCACCAAACGTGTCTTTCAATAAATCGATTGTGGAACGAGCTGTGTGACATGTTGCGCCGTCTTGTTGGAACCACAGCTCCTGGACAGCATGATTGTTCAATTCAGGAATGAAAGTTAGTAATCATGGCTCTATACCGATCACCATTGACTGTAACGTTGTGGCCTTCATCGTTTTTGAAGAAGTACGGACCAATGATTCCACCAGCCCATAAAGCACACCAAATAGTCAGTTTTTCTGGATGTAACGGTGTTTCGACATACACTTGTGGATTAGCTTCACTCCAAATGCGGAAGTTTTGTTTGTTGACGTAGCCATTCAACCAGAAGTGCGCTTCATCGCTAAACAAAATTCGCTTATGAAAATCGGGAACAACGGCAATCTCGTTTTGGGCCCATTCGACGAGGCTACGCCTTGCTTTATCATCGTTTGATGAATTGTCAAACCAAACTGAGAATAAATCACTTGACAGCTGTTAAATCGGTCGCCATCTTGAAAAGTAATGCCAACTTAAACTTCTATACCTGGAAAAAACCACTCTTTATATAATCCCTTTATTTATATTTTCCCTTTTTTATCGACATTATATAATTTGAACGAGTTCAGATTTTGTTCATTGTTAGGCAAATTGTCATTTACCAGGAACTAACTTTTCTGTTAAATGACAGTGATTCTAAGACACCGATGTGCGTGTGGGTAATATTCTCTTTTAATTTATGTTTGTGCGGTTTTTAAATAAAATACCTGAAGTGACTCATTTCCCTCTGTTATTCTTTTTGGTAAAAAAATAATAATAATGATCACAGTCAAATCATCTCAATACATTATTGAGCGTTTGGAGAGCCTGACATGTACAGCACAGCCCCTATAAAACCTAACGATTTTGAGCATGGAATGAATTCAAAATGAAAAAAAAAAATAAATTGCAAATAACTGATTTTATAGCGGATTACGTATTAGGAAAATCTTCTCAAACATTGCTAGACAATCATACTGAGAAAAAAAGAAGAAAAATTACATGTGAGCATTAAATGTAGTGTAGCAATCCTAAATTGACATCATTAGAGGCTATTTCGCTTTGCACTATTAAGTATAATTAATAATAATGAACCGCTGCTTTAAAAAGTGCGAAATTTTTAAAGGTTTACGTGGTTTTTTCTGATGGAGTGCATATTGGCAACTAAGCTTTTGCAGACATTGTAAATCCTTAAATATGAGAGCCCATGGGGGCACCATCGAGTCTTCACCTCGCTACCAATTTTGGGCAATTGAATTAATTTTAATCCAAGCTCTCATGAGATACGAAACATAGACGTGATTTAATGTTACCAAGAGTACTGGAGCCAAATTGATACTCAAGGGATTTACATGTGATGGGAGGCCAGAACGAATTCAGCAGACCTCAAAATTTCAAAGCCAGTTTCTTGGTATTCGTTTGAATTCCCCCCTCACCGGATACAGTGAAATTCCTTCGGCAAGGGTGCGCCAGAAAGTTCCCGCGCCTGGGGTCACTAGACCCATAAATTGCGGGGTGCGTCAAGGGATTTCCCGCGCTTCCAAAAAGTTCATTAAACCCATAGATTTTGGAATGCTGTAACTCTACGCTGGTCTCTGGACCAATAGAGAAGCTCAGGAGCGGGGACAAGATAAAGAATCCACGAGAAGCTGCGCAGGAATTTGGGTGTGATTTGGCGGACTTTAAAAACGGCCGCAACCCCGAATTCAGCAGAGGGAGAAGAAAAGAATCTGACCCATTAACTAAAAAGCTAATTTCTCTTGATCCCAAAGTGGACTCCAGCGCCGACCAATGAATGCCCTCTGGCCTTGTATCATCTCTCCCTTCAGTACACAGCCTAACTATAAGTTGAATTTGATCTATAGTAATTAATTTAATAAATTTAATATTTCCTTTTAATTAGCGTAATTAATTGGTGTGCAGTGTTTTGTTTTTTGTTTATTAAGAATCTAATTTTACATTCAGTTAGTTTAATTGTCATGATGCGATGCGAAATTAAGAAATAGAATCTGCAACCTTGGCCTAACAAAGTGAGCACGCTACTTCTACGCCATCTAGCCGACAATTTAACGTTTTTTATTTTTTTCACAACTGGATCAATGCACCAGATAACATTAAACAGATGGATTTAGTGTGACGGTGAAGCCAAATATTCCAAGGAAAAATAATTCTTAAAAACTGCATTGGAACCATGTATTATGAATTGCTTTAAGGATATTGAGACATACCTTCAAAAGGGCAGAGAAATAGAAGAGATCGTTAAAATGTATCCGATTCACGACAGATTAATCATTCGTAACAAATTATCAAATGAATAACTGGAACATCATTGACTTCAATGACTTTTGACGTACTATTAAGAATAGGCTATCTGAACTAGCTGGAAGTAATGAGCCATCTATTAATATCCAATGCACACAGACAAAAGGGTATTTGAAATGATGCTGGCATATTTAACATCAAGTCTTTTTGAACATAATATAATAGCTTTCATTCACAATCTTCGCTTTGAACTCAGGTCTTAAAACTAGTGAAGCACATTTACTAGAGACGATACAGAAAACCATTAAATGTAATTTGAATTATCTGGCGAATATTCCTATAGCCAGAAGTTACGGCCCGAAGAATTACTTCGTTTGAAAACGAGATACCTTTGATTGTCACCATGTCAGGTGGTTATCAAAATAATGGGTACGCCTTACATATATAAATAACATTTTATTAGTATGGTGTAGGGCCACACATTTGGCACGTAATACATCTTGGATTCACCCAGAAGTCGGTTCATACAAGTATTGAGTAGTGTTAGATGAATATATTGTACTATTCTTTATAAAGATATGGTGAAAGTTCTGTGAGAAATGACCATGGAAGATATCGATTCTGTATTGAACACTCTAAACTAGATCACAATGGCTTAATTATATTAAGATTGGGTGACTGTGCGGGCTAATGCTAATTTTGACTTCATCTTCGTGCTCAGCAAACCATGATTGAACAATTCCCACGGTAATTATTGATGCCTTATCATCGTAGAAAATTCCATGTGCTGAAGGAAACAAAGTTTGCATCATATGATGGAACCGAGTCAGCTAAAATGTACCTGTACTTCTCCTCAGTGATCCTACTTTTCAGGGTTACGATTGATCCAGCCGAAAACTGCGACACGGTTGTCCAAACCATGACAAATTCTCTTCCATGCTTGATAGTTTAAAGTAGGCAATCGCGATCATACGCTTGTGCAGGTGTTCTTCAAACGTGCATCTGTACTGTAGTATCGAAAAGTGTGAAAAACAATTTGTGAGGGCATATTACTTTCTTCCACTTATCAATCGACCAGGTTTTGCAAGTGTTACACACCTGTACACAACGTGTAATATTAACATATATGACAAGGGGCTTGGGAATTAGTGCTCTGTTGTAAATGTTTTGTTTATGAAGGTACCTTCTAACTGTAATTTTTGCCTTTGGAGAATCCAGATGCTAATTGAGCTATGTGGTCACTTTTCCTGCAGATGGTCAATATTTAGGTACAACAATCTGCTTCAATACCCGATGGTGTCTTTCACTGAGGTTTCTTTCTGTCCTCAATTCTGCTTTGTCGAGCTATGTATATGCTGCGATAACATTAGACACGATACCTCAAAAACTCCTAAACGTGGAGATGTATAGGTCACACTTGCTCCAGCTACCGGGGCTCTTAAAATGTGGCCTCTTCAACAACTGAAAGGTTCAACATTTTACGCTTTGGGTTCAAGCTTAATCTGTTGGCTCAAAGCCCTACCGTTGGCATCATTGGCGAGTTAGAAGAATGTATTCCGATATTTACATCATTTAACTACGATTCAAAATAACGAGATTTGGTATTGCCAGTGTCTGGTACTGCTATGGTCTCGGGATATCTTGGAGATATATAAACAATAATAATAAAATACTTTCCCTATGGAAGTGTGGTGAGTAGGAAGCTAGCACGGATATCGTCTTCATCACTTTATCGAGGCTCAGAATTAAGAGGGCCATCGTCAATAACTCTCCTGTTGCTTTGTAACGAGACACTAATAAACACTTACTCAATGACATCAGGTTTCTCTTGCATCATTAAACCTTTTGTGACGCTTCATTCCAACTTAATAAAATCTACTCTGTATTTTACTTCCGGCCAAATGCTAACGTTATTTCAGATTTTAACTATATGTAACTGTAAATCCTGATAAAATGTCCTGTTCCTCTGAAATTTTAGTCATTTTTATTCCTCAAATATATATACGACATGAAGGGATTTTGTTTAATAATTTTTCAAATGAGTTATTTGCATTTTTTTAAAAAAAAACACTAATGAGTATTAATATTTTATGAATTTAATATTGAATTTTCTTCGAGAGGAGATAAAAAAAACAAATTTCATAAACATAATAATTGTACTGTTTCTGAATTTTGTTTTATGCATCGTACTTTCTAAGTATTCTATTTTCTAAAAGAAATAAGACTATTAAAAGTACGCTATTTACCGCTGAAGTCCTTTGAGGCTATGTGAATGTGATGGATAAGTATACAAGAAATGGAGAACTCTCCGTAATTCTCCATTTGCCGTAATCTCTGTACTCAAATTTTATTTCCTCTTTTGGCCGGAAGAACAATTCATTAAAAGAGATAGTAAGAATTCTTGTGTCGCATTCATTCCCCCAATAAAACTGTTCAATAAATAATTTGCTATCACGACCTGTTTATTGAACTTTCTTTTTGATTGTATCCACTATTTCCTAAATTATTCACTTTCTACGGAATAATCATATTATTGCATCTCCCTTAGATGTTATTATTCAGCGAAGAATTATGTCTTTGAAACAACAAGTTTATTTTTCAATTGGAGCAACAGAAATGAAATATAATTTTTTAATTTTCTGAGAAAGATACGACTTTGCTTCACTTTTTTTAAATATTTTCCCCATACATTCCCAACAGCTATGCCTTTGGTAATGTCCTCAAGGGAGATTGAACTAGTAATTCATTATTCTCTTTTCGAGTGAATGAATGTATTATATAATTAGTTTAATTATGCATGTAATACAGTGCTTCTCAAACTTTCAAAACATGGCGCCCCCTTATCAATCATCATTTTTATCGCGCCCCCTTATACATTAATAATGTACTGAATGATAATAATGCATTCGCTAAAGCAATAATCTTAATTATATACAGTACAAATTCATGACATAAATATTAAATTTTGTATATGTTGCTTTTAAGTAAAAAAAAAAAAATATTAAGTAATAGGATAATTATTATGTTTTTTTCCTTTCTCTAATTTTTAAATTGGAATATATTGCAAAATGCGGTGGCTGCTTAGAAGGCAAAATATAGATATCAGCTTTTTTTTTAGAAGGAACTCAGTGGATCAATTTCTAATCATAAGCATTCCTTTGAAAAATTTGCTCTGTAAGACAAGCCCATGGAAGTCGCTAATACTTATTAAACTTGTTCTTAATTTAGCATTAATTAATTAGTTATAAAATACTGTGCAGCACTGATACATTAAAAGTATACCAGCTGAAATACCCGCTATTTGCACGATTTCATTTATAAGAAAATAAAACATTATTGATATAATCGCTGAATTTTAAGGAGAGTAAAGCCAAGTGCGCAACAATGTTTACAAAAATGTAAAATGATTTTTTAAAATCATTGCTCAAATTATAATTAGTTTTAAGCGAACTGTAATTTTAAGCCTCACAGAATTAGCATTTAGAATTGATGTTGAATAATGAACAATAATATAAAATTCCGATGAGAAATAATTGTATTATTTTTAATATTTAAAGTGAAAAGACTTCAACATGTTTTAAAACCTGGAGCAGGCATGCACTCGATACTAATGGTCAAGTGGGGTTATTGAGCCACCCCAATCTTTTTTTTATAATTATTTTTATAGTACACAATAAAAATCGTAATTCCAGTGAATAATTTAATTAAGAGAAAATATACTCACCCCTACTTTCAAGAACACAGAAAATATTTCGAAAAAGTTATCAAACCGGGAACTCAGTCAAAACAAGTACCTCAAGATTGTAAAAAACGTTTGTCACTCCCAAAAAAGAGGGAGATATGTGAAAATATATTTTAGTTCACACGTTAAGACTGTCAAACAGGAGGATAGTGTCAGAGCCATTGGTAACAATTAAACAATTTTGCCAGAATTACCGATTTCGTGCACTCTGTGCTCGGCGTGACAGCTCCGGAATAAAAGTGTATTTATTACAATATGGATGTTTAAAAAAATTATGTAAAACGTTTTTTTCATTACGCTTTTTTATATGTTTGGGAATAACTTATAGAAATAAATCTTGGCCAAAAGTAATCCTTCAGCTCTCTGTGCTTTTCCAAAAATCATAAAAATATTTTACAAGGAAAAAATCGCAGCAGAAATAGTTTATTTGCAACTTCCCTAAATGGAAAACAAATACATAAGAGCAGGGACGTAACTAACCGTACAAGTAAGTTCGAAGGTCAAACCGCAGCAGCTACATTTGCACATCTGATGACAAATATATAACAGTGATGAATTTTTTACCTTCCTAAAATTTAGTTTCGATTATGGGTCTGGTTTTGTTTTTTCTCATTTTGGTTTGAAAAGAAGTAGCTTTAATTTTTTATGACGTAATATCGCAGATATATAAATTATATCAGTGTAAATGTGTATTTTTTATTATATCAGAAAGTATTTGGTTTTACTTCATTCCAGTAAATAAATTTTTTTAATCTTTTATTTTCGATATGCTCGCGCCCCCTTGTATTTATCGCGCCCCCCAGGGGGCGCGCCCCACAGTTTGAGAAACACTGATGTAATATGTTCCACACATGGTTATAACATCATTTTTTATTTCAGATATACATTCTTTGTTCTTGTATATTAAACTAAGCAATAATTATGTTCTAACTGTTCTTTAATTAACTATCAAATTAAAGCTGTATATGTTTGTTACGTATTTTATAAATTTTCTATTTATATTCGAATCATTGCTAAATTTTGGAATTGAAGCATTATTTGCGATTTTGGTTAGAATACCTTGCATTAAATACTGTTACGAGAATGATTTCCTTTAAAGAGAAGTCGATGGTCTTATGTTAAATGATAGTGAGTATCAAAAAAAAAATCTATTCCACACAGAATTGCCTTGGAATAAACATAGTTACAATTCTATCAACGCAATATTCTTGAACAAATGCGAATATATTAGGGATTTCATCAAATTCGTAACGGAGATGTTAAATTCACGTAAGATGTTAAAATATGAACTCTGAAAGATGATTTCCCTGAGGAAAGTAAGTGATTTGATCCAATCCCTAACCTGTCTCAGTGAAATGATGAAATAGTATTGTCAAGAGTTTAAAAGAGTTCATTTAGCAAATATGGTGCATTATTAAAAGTAGAGTAATTAATATAACAATCAATGAACTACGAATTATTAATTCGAAATTAATTTGCAAAATAATTAGATAATAATACTGGTATTTTTTTTTTAAAAAAGAATATTTGTTGTAGAATTTCAATCATTTTTTTAAAAATTATACAATAATGTAGTACTTAAGAAATATCCTGCTTTATTTGCACCTTTTTTCAGTTATTATTTCACTTTTTTAAAAAATAGCATTCTTTATCAATATGTTTTTTACCTATAAAAAATGCATGGTTGAATTCCCTAAATTGTTTGTTTACATTTTCGATTTAAATTTTATCCAGTTTCTAATTTTCCGGCGTACAAAAATATATCAATCGAAAGATACTAATGTAAATAATATAACTAACTAAGACTAAAAAAATGATATTTAGGTCATTTTCTTTAGTTGCGCCAGAAGCCCGGTGCGGCCTGTCACGAACGAAGAGGAGGGGGGGGGGTAAAAGGGAGTGACAGTCAGTGAAAACAGAGCTCTACAAATGCTGACTTGTTCATTTCATCATTTCACTAAAACAGTTCGGGGATTTAATTAATTCACTTATTTACATCAGGGAAATTACCTCAAGGAGACGTTATTTTAACATCTTGCGTGAATTGATTTCCCAGGGGACTACTGGATACTGTTTATATCCTTATAAAGGACATTACCTTTCTGTTGCTGTTTTGTCCAAGTAGTGCAGAAATAGTGGTAGAGAAATCAATTGGCGCTGAAGGATTCCAGATGGTACTTGCTATGTCGAAGACCATAGGCAAATAAAGCAGTCGATAGTCCGTGGGGCTAAGTCAACATGGAAGTCAACAACAAGTTAAGTCAACATGGAAGGGCAATTATAAATATGAATATGAGAATACTGAATGTCAGAGCAGTGAGAATAAGTATTGCAATTTCTTTGGGCATCAGGAGATTTTCCGATTCCTTTTAAGTGTCGTACATAGAGTGACGGGCCCACGCGTCTTTTCATTAACATATTTATAATTGTCCGTTTGGGTTCTTTGGAGCCAGAATGAATGGCGACACTTTTCCCACCAACCCAAGAAGTAAAGCGTGAAAGAAAGATGCAAATAAGGAATCTTTTAAATAACAGAAACTTAGAGTAAGCTGGGTGGCATTTGGGGAATGTTATGATAGTCCGTATTTCAAGTGTGAAGAGGTTTTGAGAGGTTAAGTGACAGTCAACAGAAGTTACCCGTGACAGAGAGCCCTTAGGTCAAGGTACATACCATTGCACGCCAGTAAACTTCAACTTCAACTAGGATCACATTGATTGCTACTTCATTCGACATTAAAGTAGGAGTTACTATTTAAATATTTGGATCTGTGTGATAGCATTTGAATTAAGCTTAGGCGAGTTAATTATTGATAGTGGTCCGAGCTACGTTATTTCGGTATTATATATTATGTGTTTAGCCAACGTAGATTCTCTCACATAGCATATTATTACCTAATATGTCAAAGGTTTAAGTTAAGATCTTAATAAAGTCATTTTAAGATCATGTCAACTTCTAGTTCTTCCTTTATTCCTACACCTCTAGCTCACTCTAGATAATCAAGAAGGGCACCGGAGCGGGCCGCCCTTACAATAGTCTAGCTAAGATGGTTGGAATTACTGATTTTGGATGCTCTTGTACTGAACATTATCTATCTTATCTATTGTTGAAGGAGTATCTGTAGCCCAAATAAGAGCGTCATACTCTAGAATTGACCTAACAAGGGAGATAGAGTTGAGGAGAGGCTTTGAACTTGAGCCCCAAGATGCGCCACGCATTGTCTTCAAAATTTACCTTTCTACATCTACCAATTAGTCATATTTAATTCCTTTACTATTCATAACTTTATTTTTATTGTTATATTATTAACTTTATTTTCTTTTATTTTTTAAAAACTTTCTTTCCGAGTTCAGATGCATTGTTTATTACTAGACATAACTTTAACTATTGTTTGATATCAAGTATAATAACTGTTTACCAAAAAGTGATTAAACAGAAAGCGAAATTTTATTTTAATTAAAATTTATGATAAAATTCGCGTTTTTTTTCCTAAAATTAATTGATTTATTAAAATATTATTAATTGGTTGAAAGTTGTTGATATATTCGGCAAGCTTAATTTGCGCGCATTGTTATTACTTTATTAAATATTATTTTCTAAAATTCATTTCTCAATATTGCTCTAATAAATTTACTAATTTTTTTTTGTTTGGGGAAAATGTTTTTTTCCAGCATTATAAACTTATATAAAAAGCTGATTTTATAAAACATTGAATTCGATTCACAGTATTTCATATCACTAGATTATTCATCGGAATTCATATTTAATAAGGTATCTCAGGGGTTGAAAATATAAACAATTTTCAAATAGATATAATTCTTTGACATTAAATTTAAATAATTCAAGCCTTTAACGCATTATGTATTAAGAAATGAGGCTTCAAAAAGTGTAAAATGTTTCAAATATAGTCATAATTTAAAAATTTTAAGCGTATGAAAATATGAAACATTTCTCTAAGAAGTATTAATTACGTTTTACGTTACGCATCATATTTTCTAAAATAGAAGCTCTAATTACTAGCAATAAGTTGATTTATAAAGTTAAGTGTATCTTGATTACACTGTTGCTTTTCTTATATAAATAGAATAATTATATATTTTTTTAAAAATTGCATCATTTTTTTTCAAATTTCAATATTTTTAAATATTTTGAAATACAATTGATATATATTATACTAAATTTACGTAGGGTTTAAAGAGTATGGTACATTTTTTATAATTCCATGTAGTTTCATACATTAATGACCACTAATTTAAAAAATAGCTTGCGCAAATTAAAATTTACTAAATATTTATTACACAGAGAAATGTTTCTTTATTTCATATGCTTATAATTTTTAAAATTATCATTATATTTTTAACATTTTGTACTTCTTTGAAACCTTATTCCTTTATAAACAATGTGTAAAATATTTGAATCATTTAATTTTAATTTCAAAGTATTATATCTGTTTGAAAATTGTATTTTCACCCTCCTAGACCCCTTACATCACATATATATTTGAAACAAAATCACTGTATACACGTTATGGCACTTTAATATTGACTTGCCATTATTTGAATCGAAATATTGAATGTTTGATATTTTCTACGTTTGCTTCGCATAAGAAACTGATTAACCTTACATAATTTTTTTCTTATTTAATTCCTATTCGTTATTTCGTCTAAATTTCTTTATGTGATTGTTGATTGCCAGTACTATATTCTATCAATTTTTTTAACGAAACGAAAGGTCCATGCCTCTTTACACTGAACACAGTGTATCTGTATTGTTTATTCCGTGAATAAGTGAAGCATTGGTCATTAATCTCTGCCGCAAATATCGGAGCGAAATTGATGGGTCTATTGTAATAGGGAAAGTTGATTTATGACGGGTTTATCATTAACCTCTATGACGGTATATATTACGGAAGACCTTCAAAAGAGAGCTTACGCAAAACATGCAGTTTAATGGTATTTAGGTTTTATTTGTTGGGAACAATACCCCTTTACTTTGACCCTCATTTCAAATTTTAATTTTCAGTAAATAGACTTGATTTGCTCAATCAGATTTGAAAATTATAGGAAATAAGGGAATGTATTCACAGAGAATTCCCAGGAAGATATAATAATGCATTTACATAAAATGTTAGGAATTACATTCACGTATGAAATTTTGTTTTCAAATATTAGTTAACTTGGAATAAAGATGAATAATGCAGTATTTTCTTACTAAAACTTATTTTTTTTAAAGTCATGCTTCTTTATCCTTAAATCCTTGATGGACATTTATCTCCCTTCCTCTGCCACACCCCAAAAAACCCAGGTAACGAACTTCCTCTAAAGCACTTGGTACAACAGTTGTACTGCAACCGAAATAACCGAGAAAAAATTGCAGTACAACATACGCACCTTCAAATATTAATGATTGAATGATATATCTCACAGTTTTCATTAAAAATTATTTTATTACATTTATTTATATATAATTTAATGACTATGAAACATCATTATCGTATTGACATAGTATCAGTTATTTATAAAATAAAAAATATACCTATAAATAAAACTATTATGTTTAATAACGTGGTTTTGGTTATAAAATACTTAAATTGTTGTTTTTATTGCAGATAATTGACATCTCTTCAGAACCTTTGGCTCTAAACAGTACTGCTAAAGTTTTCATCTCCAGATTTCGAACCCATATCTCTTTTGGATATCACAATGCACCAACATACCACGGAACCCATTGAACCAATCAACGGTACACTCCAGAACTTCTCAATAAACTTAGCCATGTCCAACGAAACAGTATCCTCCAACAATGATCTATTGTACGATGTCCCACCCAGCATTATAGTCTTACTAAGCTGCTGTTACGGCATTATCTCTCTAATTGCAATCGTTGGCAATTTTTGTGTACTAATCATCGTGGGTACCAGTCGTCGTATGAGAACCGTCACCAATTACTTCATCGCCAATCTGGCAGTGGCGGACATTATCATTGGCATGTTCTCCATACCGTTCCAATTCCAGGCAGCATTGCTCCAGAGATGGGTTTTACCCCCTTTTATGTGCGCATTTTGTCCTTTTGTTCAAGTATTGTCCGTCAATGTCAGCATCATCACTTTAACGGCTATTGCTCTGGATCGGTACCGTGCCGTGATGTACCCTCTGAAGGCCAGGACCTCCAAGATGAGTGCCAAAGTGGCCATCATTGCGATATGGGTTTTTAGTGCAACGGCTGGTGTTCCCTATGCTGTGGCCTTGAGGGTCACTATGGTGCAAGATGCTCAGTTGGGTAACGACACTACGAAACCCTTCTGCATGAATGTCCATCTGTCTCCGTTAATGTGGAAAGTGTATAACCACGTTCTGGTCACCCTTCAGTACTTCGTCCCTCTGTTTCTGATATCGGCTGTATATATAACCATTGCGCTCAAGCTTAAGGATAACAAGACGCCAGGAAATACCCAGAGTGACAGGGATGCCAATATTATGAAGAACAAGAAAAAGGTAAGCTTTTTATATTTTTAAATTGGAATTACAGTGATTTAACAGTTATACCGAGAAAATTCATGATTTATAATGCGCAAGGTGTTTAAAAAAGGTCTGGCCTTTATACATAAAAAAATATTCGTATATAAATACACAAATTTTACATTCATATCCTTTAGTAAAACTCCTTTTGAGAGGCCTCAATGATTGTTAAACCAATGATTCTGCCACTATGTAGAATACACTTTTGAGATGGCGAGAAAATTAATCGTATTCCGTAGCATACCTTTTCTAGAATGGAATCTCAATTTTTACGTACGAAACGCCAACTATACTCACTTCCAGCTTTTCATCATTTGCGGAGATGGTGACTAACAGCACCTGCAGGCAAGAAAATTTCTTGCATGTGTACAATGATAATTTAAAGGCTATCTCAAAATTATACCTTCTAAATTTCATTTATTTAGGAGTGAAAAATTGTAATCAAATATATTTAACCCACCTCATAACGTAATTGGCTGTGCACAAAGACTTAATAAATATAGTTTGATTTATATTATCAGTTAAATATTAGCTATTGAAAGATATTTGAAGAAAATTTCATTCACTTTGGTATTTATTACGCATTTGAACACAATATAGGTGTCTTATTTTAGTATATTAGAGGTACATTACTAAAAAAAAAAAAGAATATCTCAAAATGTCAACATATATTTATTAAAATGTATGTATATTTTCGTGTATCATATTTTCCAGCAAGAAATTAACTAAAATCATTTGAAATATTTTTTTGAAAGTTCATAAGGTTTCAGTTTCTTGAGAATATGTTTAAGTATTCCTTTGGTTTAATATGTACTGCATATATTTAGTGATATATATTTTATTTTCTGCAATTTTCAATAAGGAATAAGCTTTTCTTTTAAAAATATAGATTTAATATAGATATTACAATTTATGTTAATGAATGAAATATAACACATAAAAATGTCATATATTTGGATATAGCTATAAATATAAATTCTCAGGCAATTTTCTTCAATACCTCAAAAACTATCAAGTCAAAATCGGAAATCGCAGAAACGTAAATAACCATACAATTGTTTATAATGTTTAATTATCGATTCATTTAAAAGACAGTATTTGTGATTTTTTACGCAAAATCATCTAATATATGATTATCTAACATTTTTCCGAATACATCTGGGACTAGTGTTTGGAATCACTAAATAGTTAGAAAAGTTTATTTAGATCATGATGTACCTAATCCTAGAAAAGAGAAAAATTATTACTTTTAAATACCTTTATATTAATCTGAATATTTTAATTGCAAAAATATGGCATTGTTTTCTAATTCCCACTCAAGAATAAACATGCATTCTCAGTTTAAAATACGAAACATCACACACACTTCATGAATATTTTCATATTCAAAGTAGCCAAATGGTCATGGTCGCGAATTAATGGCCGGTATTGTCAAGCCACAGGTTTGAATCCTGGTGTCACTGAACAGTTTACTCTAAATTTGATTGTTTATATTAATGTTTCCTTAGGCAATATTTTTTTATCATTAAAGAATATATATGTTTATTAATGTACTCTAAAAAGCAATTTAGTAGTTAAGTAAAATAGTTTTTAATCAACCTCTGAAAAATCCATTTATCCCATTAAGGGCAAGAAAACACATTAAGAAAATTAAGGGACTGGTGAATATTTTATTAGAGTTTCTTTTCTGAATAAATCTCCTATAGCACCTTTTTTATCTTACATCAAAAAAATATTTTTTGAAAGGAATTATACGGTGATTACTTGCGCACGAAATAAATTTCATAGTATCACTTTTACTTCATCATTCAAAATGCCAAGATCAGAAATTTCTTTCATAAAAAAACTGTTTAATACTTACATTTTTGTGTTAACGCTTTCAAGTAAAAGATTCATGACTGTGAATATTTGAACAGCATTATACTTTTATGTTACTTTCAAACATTTTATTCTATTTTTTCAAAAATATCGTTAAAAAGTTATACGCATCCTGAGTCTTCCGCCATTTTTATAAAAAAAAAGGAAAATAAAATTTCCGTATGTTTAATCTTTCCAAGTAATTTATGTAGAATAAGGACATAAATAAATTCTGAAATCTTTTGACTTTACTTCATATCTATAAAATAAAGATAACTGTAATTTTATGTTTGTTTGATTTATATAAACAGCATATATAAGAAATTTTCATAATTTTTGAATTATTAAAATATTTCACTTTATCTTCCCTATATTGAAAATAATTAATTCTAGTAATTTTAAATATGAAAAGCTATTGTAATATGTTTTCTTATACTTAAAAATGAAATAAAAATTTGAATAATTTAGTTTTATTACTATTAGAAGACAAAAGACAAAATTAAACTATTTCCAGTGGCATTTCTTTTAAAGAAAAATACATTATTTAAAATAAACTTTCAGTAATGAAATTTTAAATTTTTTAAATTAAATAAATAAATAAAAATGTATGAACCATAATTTTTATTAAATAGTCAAAAATGTAAAATAATATATAGTTGAATGTTAGTATGCTTGTTTTGGAAACTGTACAAATATAAACCGCTGATCGTATTGCTCTTGGAACTTGGCTGAATTTTCAAAGGAGCCAAAATCATGCTTCCACCGAATTATTTTTCCAAAATCCCTTTAAATCTGTTGTAATGAATTATTTTATAAAACCACCATTTGCATCATCAAGAAAGGAGCTCTGTGTGCGTATGTACAAAGTCGCCAAATGCAAACAAAGAAAATTCTAGACGATAATGAAAAACCATCCCTCTTTTGTGTACTTCATTTGGCGAGATTTTTTTTTGGTTTGGCAACATCTTGTTAGATATCTTTTAACACATTACTTTTTCTTTTAGATTTCTAAGTTCATTTTGTGTTAGGCAAAAAATATTTGACAATAAGACTTAAAAATTCTGAAGAAAACCAAGATAATTTAAGTTAATCGAATCCGCTACTTTTTTATGGAAAATTCAGAGGTGAAAGAGGGCATTTTAAATTTTTGTAAATATTTTAAATTTATATATTTATATATATGTATAGAATGTCGAACCTCTCTATATAGCACATTTTTCTGTGTAGCGAACTTTTTCCTGTAACCTTGAACATTTCACGATTTTCTGCTTAAAAAACCTCTATATAGCGAAGTGCATTTTCTATATAACGAACTTTTTCTTGTGAATAATATCTTTGTCTCCTTATTTTTAAAGTATTTCTGAACATTTCAAGTTTCTCTCTCTTTTAACGCACTTTATGGTGGTCATAAATCTTGAACTGGTTTTATTAGATACTGAATCGCTAAGGGCAATGGAGTTCTGGACGTTTCATCCAAGATGTGCAACCTTTAAACCCCATTGCCCAGTTCACCAGAAACATTTTCGATTTCATCTTTAACCCTCAGTGAAGTTGCCCGTGTCCTCGTGTTCTAATTATAAAATAATATGTGTTTAATATTACTTGTATGCTTTAAATTATAAAATGTCCTTAAAATTCATTAATTTTAGAATATACAGTTATTTTCTTAATATTGAAAATATTGTGAAATCTTCATTTTTTCCCTTTGTTTTACTTGCTTTTTCCCGTTCATTTTTCTTCTTTTTTGATGCGTAAGATAGATAAAATAAACATATATTAATTTAAAAAAGGTGTGAATAATTACTTTTTTTAATATATAGTGTTTATGAATTTAAATTTTGTTTTATGTGGTTTATAAAGTATATTAAAAGATGAACATCTATATACCGAATTTTTCATGTAAAGAACTTTTTCCCTTTATTCAGTGACTTCGTTATTTTGAGGTCCAGCTGTATATATATATATGTAATAATACCCTATAGAATCCTTTTTACTAACCCTCTGTACTAATATTTGAAATAAATCTTTGGTTTAAAATTAACATTGTAATCTTAATCGTAATCGGCTAGTTCGAAATCCCAGTGTTGCCCATTCTATCCAATCAGAACTACTATTACGTAATCATCACGCGCTTGCACTGCTGGTATAAAAGCAAAAATCTTGTGTAATCGTTCCTTTTTGTCTACCTGCCTTCATCATGTAATCAGCCGGCTGCAACGCGTTCTATTTTGCCTTTTTCTGCCATGATGTTTGCTTCTTGTTATGTGTAGTGCCGTCCCTACTGGATCTTTATGTGTTTCCGCATGTGAATAAAAAGGAATAACGATTTACATGAATGTCTCTTCGATAGTACCGTATTCGACCACGCTCCACGTAACACAGAAAATCACATCACCAGCCATGCCCTACCTTTGGTTCACCATAGTTTAAATCACTGTTTCTCAAACTTTCAATACTGGTGACCCAATTTTCAATCATAAATTTTCTCGCCCCCCCCCGTACAACAATTATGTATTTACTGCAATAAAAATGCACTTCGACGCTAAAGCTACAATGTGATCTCAATTATAAACTGTATAAGTATTAAATTTTGTATATGTTACTTTTAAGTAATATATATTTTAAGAAAATTACTTAAAATTTTATATATTACTTATTATGTTATTTTTCTTTAATTTTTAAATTGGAACAGATCGCAAATGATATATTTAATTAAAGATATATTTCGTTCAACGTCCTTTTCTCAAACTACAAATGTCATTAGAAAAATAGTCTAGTCTATGTTGCTCTCTATCATATCCATCACATTTGGCATTATCGGGTACGTTTGCGAGAGTCTGAGCAACCTATCGGACGTCTGCGCAAAACATGTAAAAATGCTTTTCCTCGTACAATTCCAGTCAGTTTTGGTCGACTCGATACTTCTATAGCTACCGAATCTAGCTTGAATGTACAATTTTTAATTTGCACGTTAATTGTAATTCACGGTAATTAAGTATTTACGGCAGTAGATTAAAACAAAATCATACATACATTTTTAAGTCGTAAGCGAACAGTCGACGATAATAAAGGATCAACAAGTACACAGGCGAGCTTGGTTCCGAAAATTAAATCAAGGAAATATTCTCAAAAATACTTAAATTTTGAATTTACCAATTCTGAAGTAAATGATGGGGAAAAAAAGCCCCAGCTCGATATGTGTTAAAACTTACAAATCTGAAGAACAACATGTGAAAGTTGTTTTTAATACCATGTAAAATCATTTAGCCATGTTGGTAAAGAATTTTAAAAAGTATTTTCTTGATGAGGACAACTTGGTACAAGTTACGAGTGGATTAGGGATCTATTTCAAGACACTCCAAAAGGGCTCTCAACTTCCGAAGAAATCTTCATAGATTTCACATCCAGTGAAAATTTAAAAGGCAATTTTGTAATAAATCGTGGAGGTGGATGATGAATTTTCTGCACTGAAAACAAAAGCACTTCGTATACTAACACCATTTTTTTTTCAACATCCTACCTTTCTTAAACCGGATTTTCTGTGGTGACTGCTCTGAAGACAAAA
This sequence comes from Trichonephila clavipes, assembly GCA_019973935.1. NCBI lineage: Eukaryota > Metazoa > Arthropoda > Arachnida > Araneae > Nephilidae > Trichonephila > Trichonephila clavipes. The sequence goes on along the minus strand of BMAU01005756.1, from coordinate 343,663 downwards.
TATAGATCTCAGCTAAATATAGAAAAATAACTCAGAGTGTTAATTTCTGATATTAAACCTTCCTTTGAAAAACTTAGCTCTACAAGACGAGTCTATGGAAGTCACTACTAATTATTAAACTTGTTCTTAATTTAGTATTAAGAAATTATTTATAAAATACCTTCTTCAGTATAGATACATTAACCGTATACTTGCTGAAACACCAGCTCGTCGCGCGAGTTCATTTTTTAAAAAAATAAAACATTATTCTTGATATAATATCTGAACTGTAAGGAGAGTAAAACTGCATGCACGACATTGTATACAAAAATGTAAAATGATTTTTTTAGATAAATGCTATAATTGTAAATAACTGTTTAAAAGATCGGTAATTTTAAACCTCACAGAAGAAGCATTTATAATTAAATAATGGAAAATAATATAAAATTCCGATGAAGAATAATTGTTACTTTTTAATATTTAAAGCAGAAATACTTTAAAATGTTTTAACCGGGGAGCAGGTGAGCGCTGGATACTAACGCTAATGATAGTTCGGGGGGACTCAGTCACCCCAATCATTCGTTTATAATTATTTTTACTTTACAGGGGACTCAGTCACCCCAATCATTCGTTTATAATTATTTTTACTTTACAGGGGACTCAGTCACCCCAACCATTCGTTTATAATTATTTTTACTTTACAGGATACAAATCGAAATTCCAGTAATTAATTTAATTAAGAGAAATTATACTTACCAGCTTTCAAGGACTATTCAACTTTTCTTTGATGATTAGAGAAAAAATCCAATAAAGCTGAACTAAAATGATTCAAAAGGGCAAGACCATAATAAATGACGCAAATCAGAGGCACTTTTACTAATATTGCAGAAAGGTTATTTGCTGGCAAAGCTGTCATATTTTGTTCAAGTTATTGTAGTTTTAATGAGCTTTCATGATCGAGTGAGTTAATATTGACGTCATCCTGTTCAGCTACACGAGGGCTTTTGGAAACGGACCTCGTAATTTTGAACCAAGGTCAAGTGACGAGGACGATACTTGAGCTGGCCTCTATTAACTACCACATCACTCCGACAAGAAGACGTTTGAGCTCTCGATAGATTTAACGTGAATCTCTACCCTACACGGCGGGTCTTTAATGGTACTGGACTCGAACTCGTGACACCTTTGGTGATCAACAAATAGCAAGTTGAATTTCTGCTTTCTTGTGTCTTTTTGACAAGGTTAACTGAACCTTGTGGTACACTTGTGGCTTCATATTTTAGTTGGAGTTCTTAAGGAGGTATTTGAAAATTTTCCTTTCGTTTCATGTTCATCGCGTTTCTCAATCATGAATAATATGCATTCTTTCAGCAGGTTCTTCTTTTGCTTGATCAGTTTCAACTTCCTTCAATAGAGATCACAGATGCCCCACGCCACCGCTCCCGGTTTAAAAGTGTATTCAGAAAAAAATACGGATGTTCTAAAAAGGATTATGCCTACGTTTGCAACAACTGGGCATATGGCTCGCGAAGCAAACCTCCATCCCATATTCGGTAAACAGATGTGGAGCGACTGTGATGTTATCATGCTGGTGAGTAGCTAGCAGCTGATTGGTCGAGCAGAACGTTCGGGAAAAGTTCCAAGTTCATGTTGGTTATGGATACTTGTGTGAGAGCTGAGTGGGCGCTCTCTGATTGAATCATGGCGGGTGAGGATAGTGTCTCTAATTGGTTGCTCAAATCTTTCAAAAAGAAATTTAAGACTAAAGAGGAGGGTCAAGCCCAGATGTGGGGAATATGACAAAGTTAAATGAAAAAAAGTTGAAAAAAAAATTAAGAGAAAAAAATTTAATAAATATTAAGTATTTTTTTGCTTTGCGCACACTATTTTCTAAAATATTGCCTGGATGTGCAATAAAAATACTTGCACAAAATATTAAAGCTATGTTGGTTATTATTCTATTTATATAAAAGTAGCTAAAAAGTATTAAGAATTCGTTCTAAATCAACTTTTTTATTATTTTCATATGCTATAATTTTTAAAAATTATGATTATATTTTAAAACATTTTATACTTGGGTATTCGTAGTTTAGCGAATTAATCATGCTGATAAAAAAATTAAGAGAAAAAGTATATTGTAAAAAATTGCAAATTTAAAGATAAAAATTTTTTGCAATCTTCTGGATGTGAGATTTAAAACTATATTGATTTTAATGGCTTTCCGGATGTCGTCGTTTCTCATATATCTAAAAAGGATTATGACGTTTTTCACTATGCTTTATATGTTTGAGAATACTCATAAAAAATAAATCTTGACCAAGTAATCCTTCAAATCAATCAATCAATTCATTTCCAAATATCGTAAAACTCTGTATTATTTACATTTTCCCTAAGCGAAAAACAAACACTTAAAACATGGGTCGGAAATAATGTAGAACTTGAAGGTCCATCAAATGATCAGCAAATGTATTATGCTACCTGGCTGAAAAGTTAATCATGTCTTCATTTTCTTTCTACAACTAATGAGCAGTATTTCAATAATAATTACAGTGACGAATTGTTTATCTTCTTTGAATTTTTCTCAGGGTCGGGGCTTATTTAAAAAGGAAACGGTAATAAAAAAAATCTCTCATTGAGGAAACACAGCAAATTACACAATGTTTTTTTCTTTAATTTGGTTTTGGGATCCAAGATAAATATTTGATGACGGAAAAATGCCAGATGATAAACGTAAATTATATTACTGTTGTTTATTTTTTTGTTTATGGAAGAAAGTATTTTGTTTTACTTTTCTTTCAGGTTATTTTTTTTAAAAATCTTTAAATTTCCAATATGCTCGCGCCCCAAGGGGGCGCGCCCCACACTTCGAAAAACACTGGTTTAAATCAACCACGCGCCACGTCTTACAATTAGTTTTATCAATATCCAGAAATATTATAGAATTATGTCATATATATATATATCTCTCAACTAAATAGTTTAAATCAAGTGTGTGTGTATTTTCTATTATACATTCCATTTTTACATATGCTTTTACTCTCTTCTTGCTCCGCCTTTGCGCTCTGTCCCAATAAATTAAGATACTTTTTAAATTTCTCTTGTAATTATTATATTTATAGTAAATCTTTTGTTAATAAATTCAGCTAATTTTCAGTAGTTATCGTGTGATTTGGTCGTTATTTTACAAAAAACTGATCAAAAGGCGAATTTTTACTATAAAGCAACAAATGCAAATTCATTTCTGGAAATACCAAATTACTATTTCAGGGAATTCTCATTTGATTCGACAATGTACAGTCTTCACACCACGTGATCTTAATCTCTTTGCAGGCAATGATGGGAATAGTATTCCCTAATGTCCATCAAATATAATGATGCATCAATTGCCTCCCTCGTCCCTCCTTAAAGACTATGATACTCTGAAAAGGTTACATTGCTGGGTACAGTTGAAGTTTCAGTTAAAACTCTGACATATGATGATGTAATGAAAAAAAAGCCCCCAGGATAGTGGGATAAATACGCACTCAGAGTTAAATTCTAGTTTTCTAGAGCATTAAAATTCGAACAATTTAAGGTATCAAATGCTCAAAATAATTAGTTAATGGAAAATACAAGTAATACATTTTATTTTCCTTGATTAATGTTATTATTTATATCTGTGTAATATTAGAAACATACTATCAACGTTGTCGATTAAGGAATCCTTAATTATTTTTAAATAACACAATTTTTTTTTTAGAATATTTAATAAAATATTCATATTTTTATAGGATTATGTACAGGAAATTGGAAGAATCGATTTCTTAAATTAAAAATACAAAACTACGGATTTATAAAATATTTCTTAAGGTATCCGACTACGTTCGGAACCGTGATTTAAAAAAAACCCCGCATAAATGGATACTTTTCATGATATTTAGTGTCACTTATAGATTAGAATACATGTATAAAATTGTTTTAAGGCCAATTTGACAAAAAAAATTTTAAATACAATATTTCGGCAAAAAATTAACTTAGAATAACCTTTTTTCAAAAATGTTCTCCTTTTGTGAAAAATTCTTCTATTATGATAATTCTGTACAGAGGCTCAAGTATGATTTTTGAAAAATTCACATTATTTTCAGAGGTACAACCCATTGAAATAATTATCTGTGTTTTTTTTTAATATTTCTTCTCTCTGTTGTCGTAAAACATGGATAAACCCACTTCTAAGTTATATATTTCAAAAATTCTAGTTGAGACTCTGTACAGATGTATGAACTATATACAGACAAAATATTATTATAATAGAAATATTTTTCACAAAAGGAGAATATTTTGAAAATGGGTCATTCTATGTTCATTTTTGTAAAAATATTGTACTTAAATGATTTTTTTTTGTATTACTATTCTTAAAACAATTTTATATACATTTTCTAATATACGTGACACTAAACATCATAAATATTCATTTATACGCTTTTGCAAAACAACAGTTCCGAACGTAGTCGGATACCTTAAAAGATCACTTCATATTGTAAGATACATACTTTTTCTGGCACAAAAGTCAACTGTTAATTTAATTTTATTTATTCATTTCTTTTGTTAAGGAGTGCTAAATGTAGTCGCAAGGAAAGAATATACCGTCAGTTTCTAAAGAAGTAATTTACTTCAAATTGAGGGGGGTGGGGAGGTTTGCATATCTCTACAACTAGCACCAGAACTAAATACTTTTTCCTAATATTAACGCTAAATGTTCTCCTCTTTCTAAATTCTGACAAATGTCTTTAAAAATCATAGCCCTATCCCAACATATCCATTTCGTTTTTAAATTGTAGACAGACCCTTTTTGCAGAGACGGCACTATCAGTAATACGAAACACTATGTGTTACATAGTCTCATTTCTAAAAGTTTTTCACTTAATGCCGTATAACACAAATAATGTTTGGATCAATTTACTCATTTATTATAATATTCACCAGGGTAAAATATTATTTAAACTAATAGTTCACAATATGTTTGGATCAATTTACTCATTTATTATAATATATTCACCAGGGTAAAATATTATTAAAACTAATAGTTCACAATATTTGCGACTTACATACTTCATAATCTAATAAATTTTTTGTCAAATAGGTATAACAATTTCTATCCCCGGGGCATTTAGAATCCATTGTTAATGTAAATGTTGTCTTTCCATAAATGTTATTATAATTAAGAAATCCATTTATTTACTTTAACATTATTACAAGTTAGGAGTATTATTATTATTACTACAATGTTTTGGCTTTTTTTGTTTACGTATGTCCTGTTTTCTTTCTTTATGTGCCCATCGGGATCCATATTTTGTTACATAGTTAGAAGAGTCGACGAATTACATGTTTTGTATTATTGTATTTTATTTAATTTGCATAGTTTATTATTTATTTTGTATATTTTATTATTAATTTTGTATATTTTATTATTCATTTTGAGGTTTTCAGCATTTTAAGTACTTTTTTCTTCCCCCTAATGGCCCCTTGTGGTGGTTTTGAGATTCTACCCATGAAATGATTTGTAGATCTAAGCTCCATGGGCGCGATCGATCTCACTGGGTGAATATGTATGTTACCATTAAACTGCATAATTCAGTCATGGAATATGTATTTATTCTATGAAACAACTAAATATTATATGAAGTAACTAAGGGTAGACCGTTAAAGTGAAAAATAAACAATTTCAAAGATGTTTTATAAATTAATTTATCATAAATAGCTAAAATCTCTTGAAAAATGCATTTTATCCCTTTTGCAGATGGGTAATTGATAAATATAATTTATTATAATGCTCATGTTGCTATTAGTTAAACAGAAGAGGGGGGGGGGAAGAATATGTGTGTGTGTTGCAAAAATAGATAATATTTAAATATTATCAAGAAAAATACATGCTGGGAAGAAAAACTGTTGCTTCATAAAACATTGTGTAACATTTTTAAAACAAAAATGTAAGAGAATATTAATTAAAAACCTTTATTTTACTTTTCATTATTTATTAGAGCAAGGATTGTTGTGATGAAACTTTGAATAGAATTGCTTTTTTTTTTAAACAAGCACATTGTTTAGTATTGCAATTTTTTTACACAGGCTTTTTTTAAATCCGGTCCAGTACTGCAACTTTCAGCTGGTTGCAACCGATCGCAGCGCTGTGTCAATATTTAGAACTTCTTCAATGGAAAGAAATTCTAGCTGAGACATTTACTGAATTTATATTAGAATAGAATTGTTTCCTTCCAACTGATCAGAAAAATTGTTCCCAAAGCAGCTAGAACCGGTTCAAAGAATTTTCGCCAGTGTCGTATTTCATACTTTAACGACCAAGTAATTGTTATTATATAGAATACCTAGTTAAATCGTGGAATTCAAGAATTCTATATAATTTAACTGACTGATCTAGTTTTTTCATGAAATACCCAGTTATTCTATGAAATAACGTTTTCCCACGCTTTAACGGTAACATGTATAATATGTGTGTTCATGTGCGTGAGTGCAAGGGGAGGGAGAGGCTTCAGTGGTTATGGGCGCGGATATCTCACCGGCATTATTTCCATTGAGTCCTTAAATCGAGTTCTTAAGACCCGCCGTGTAGAGCAATCACTGAGCCCATAGTTTATCGGGGGCTACAATTTTCCTATTGGCACAATCTAGTAGTTCTGAGAGTGAGGCGTCAGTTCAGGTGTTGTCTCGTCTTTTGACAGAGGCCAAAAGGTTAAAGCTACAAGGCCCGTCGTAAGAAGCCCTGATAAATTCTTGAAAAGTGATGTTAAGGTCCGACTATTTGCGACAACTTTTTTAAAAAAATGGAGGTATGGGGATTTTTTGTGATCTTTAGAGATTTATTTAGCACATTTTCAGAAAAATATGCTAAACTTAATGAGATAAAAAGAAATTATTATTACTAAAATGAGAAAAAAATTGGCAAAAATTTACAAAAAATTACATAAATGGTGCCCATTCTGTACAAATTGTTTACGAACAAACTTTCAATTTGAATTTGTTTAAAAAAAAAATTTTACCTTTAAATCTGACAAAAGTTTATAATTTTGTTCTATTCTGTTAATTTTACCTATTAAGTAAACTTCATTCTATTCATAGAATTAGGGAGAAAACAGTATGTTTTTTATGCATTTAATTGGGCATATAGGACATGAACGAATTCTTATTTGTATTGGTCGATGATTCTCGCAACACAATGAAATTCTCTTCGATTATGAAAATATTTTCATAAAAATAGATTCTTATTTATATTCAAGTCTAAAGAAATATTTTAAAACTTTTTATAGCCTTTAAAAGCAAATTGAGGTGTTCTATGTTCTTCATTATATAAAAGAATATGTTAAAATATCCGACTACTTGCGGCAGCTTTAAAAAAATGGAGAAATGGAGAATGTTTTTGTGATTTTTAGATTTATTCAGTACTTTTTATGAAAAACATTCTAAAATTAAGAAGAGAAAAATAAATTATTACTACCAAAATAGGAAAAAATGTGTAAAAATTGACGAAAAATTACATAAATGGGGCCCGCTCTGAACGAGCAGTAAATGAACGAATTCTGAATTTTTCAACTTAGATGCATTACTTTTCTATTGCTTTTAAAATGACCTTCAGGATAAGATGTATTTTAATTTTTTACACAAACTAGTTCACTTTATCTTAGTTTATTATATGATATTGCTTAAAAAAGACAGTGATTATATTTACATAAGAGACTGTAAATTTTGTAATAAAACAGTGATTGATAAATCTGAACGTTGAAACATTTATACTATTATACAGAGCATACACACAAAAAAAATTCAGTTTGTTATTTTTAAAACTTTTTGAAAAATCATTGTCTATGTTAGAGCGCATGAAAAAAAAATCATTTCGAGGAAAACGCATTTAAAAGTATGACATCTCTCTCTATCTTTATAGTAGTACTCTTTTATTTAAACACTTGTAATTTATGTTTTAGTGAATAGAAAATAATGAATTTGGTATTTTTATAAAGCTAATAAGATGGTCTATTTTTGATAAAATTCACAATTTTAGGGTAGTCGTATACCTTAATAAAACATTCTATGAATCTCACCTATATAAACTTAAAAGAAGAAAAAGTCTGATTTTTCCCCTCAAGATTATTTTTTTTCCAATTTTAAAAATTATTGTACTTAAAAATTTTTTAAAATTTTACTACTTTACTTTACTTAATCATCTGCGTAACGTATATAGAGCATCAATCACAAACATTCAAGAAATGTGCATTATTTTGTACGTAAATATTTGTCTAACGAAGCAAACGTGTCCAACTCGAATTAGGAGCACTCCTTTTAGATTTGAAATTGATCCAACATTAATATTACACACTGATTTTGCTATCTTGTACGGAGCAATACATTTCCTTTACTTCTGTATTTTAACCGAACTTATAAAATTTCTGTATTAAAATGTTTGTGTTGCATGCATAGTCCTTAGACTGTAATTCTGGATTATTTAAACATATTCTTTAGCAAAATGATTTCGTTTTTATGAAACGTTCCAAATTTTCAAGACGTTGCATATTATAGCTCAAAATGCTGCAAAAATGGCGAGTTTATATACATGGTGTCCACAAATTATTTGGACAAAAATAATGATTAATTGCATACAATATATAGGGGAAAATTAAAGTACATGTTTTAATATAAAAAAATAGTTCAAGTTTAGTGTGGACACTAATGTTTGATGGGACTTCCTCACGTTACTTTACAACTGTCCCAAAGGTAAATTAGTTCTGGCCTCAGATTTCTCTGCATGTTTCCGTCACTCGATGGAAAAAACGCATAACTGCAACTGTGGCGGTGGTATCTAAATAAGCCAGTAGCAGCCTCTGTACTCAGATGATCATTTTAGTATAGTGGATTTGCTATGTGCTTACGGAACCGATGGTAACAGGTTCTAACCTTAATTGGCGACCCTCGCTGAACATTGAAACAACGCAAACCTTCGCGGAGTAGACGTGGCGCTATTCACCTGCCGCAAGAGCAACCAAAAGCCGCCAAACCCACATGACGCAGCACAGCAAAGTCAAATCCATATCATTCAGCACTCAAGCTGTCAAACACAAAATGACGCAACAACAACTCCCCGCTCGCCGTACTGTAATATCATTCGGGGATCATCCTAGTATAGTGGTTAAGTTACTCGGTTTACGGATTAGAAAGTCCCACAGGTTCTAATCTTCAAAACTATGTAATACAGACTCTTGATTTTAGTTCAGGGATGGACGTAGGAAATGGTGGAATATACACTTGGTTTCTTTACGAACTACTCACACTGAAATACAGGGATGAAATATTTGATACATATATATATTCGTGGGAACCATTCAATAAACCTTCATGACCAATCCAAACTGATACCTCAGCATGAAGATAGGACATAACGTAGTAGCGGTATTATTTTATTTTAATGTAGTTTTTAAATTATTTCTCCATTATTTATAAAGTAACATATTAAATTTTATTATCTTTTTAAAATGGGCAATGTTAAAACTCTTTACACTCCTCTTCATTCCATGATAGGAGGTTCGAGTCCCGAAGGACTATGTACTCCAAAAAGTTTCGCAACGATCGTAGTAGCGGTAGTGAAAAGGCGTTCCCTCCTATTTAAAAATGTAACCTCCTGGCATTTTTCCTTTGATGATAGACATAAGGGAAATCTGTAGTATGTCCAGATATATACCATAGAACAATAGTATCTCTTTTCAGAGCTTTTTTCTTTAACAAAATTTCTTCGTACTTGAACAGCAGATCGATTTTAATGAAAACAAAGATAGCATCTTACTTTTTCAGTACAAGTGTACGTCTCCATTACAGTAATGCCGAACAAAGAATGATTGCCGCTCGCTGAAAGACGGCGTAAATTCTGACACTCTTCGCCATCTATGAATAAACTTAGAAAAAAATACTAGTAATCTGACTTTAAAAGGGTTAGTTTTGTTTATTATTTCAAAAGTTCTTAACTTACGAAATCGTCCAGCTAATTTGTAGACACCTTTTATAAATAGAAATATTTTTTTTGTCTATGTTTTTCAAATTTGATGTGGACTCTTTGAAGGTAAGCGAAAGCATTTACTTTTTTCTAATGGAATAAAAGAAAATTATTTTTTAGAAATACATTTGAAAAATGACCATTATAATAATACACACAATAGACTTACCATCACCATGAAGAGTAAAAATATAAGCTGATAGTTGTTTTTTTAAAGTTTGGCGAAGAAACTTGAGAATTACAGCAGCATAATGCGAAGTTACTAACAAAATACACGGAGTCTGAAAACAAAGTTGAGGAAACGAACTCTCACACTTTGAGGGGAATTTTATTCTTTCTTACCACTTTGTACTTAAAATATGTTTTGGGGAGACATGATTATAATGGATGACCGTTGGCGAGGGACAGTGAGAAGCGACACCTGGTGTCACTCGTGGTAGTTAGAGGGGTAATAATCGTGGTTAGGGGAAAAACGGTGGCAAAAAAAGAAAAGTGCAAAGAACTTCCGTGACTGTAAATGATGTAGGATAGAATTAAAGTTATGCATACTTAGACATAGTTTTGATGAAACTTCTCTTTAGTCTTATAATTCATTTTGGAAAAGAGATTTTTCTTATGCCACATATATAGCTTATGGACACTCATAAATATGGACATTGCGTGTTAATGTATTTTACTTCATCTAAAAACTTATTTTCAAGCTTCAATCATAAATTTCTTAATCGTATTGACATTAAATTAACAAAAATGAAATATTATGATTAAATTTAATTAGGATTATTTACTGAAGATGCAACCATTTTTGTATTGTATCTAAGTAAAATTTTAAAATAAATACAATTACATGGAGTACAACTTTGTACTTCGTTAAGGTCTTAGAATGGCGCATATATATATTTCCATTCAACTCTTACAATAATTTAGAGGTCGCGGTAGCCTATTAGTCAAGGTAACGGTCTCGTGGCCGGCGTATTATGAGTTTAAGCCCAGTACTACTGAACATCCAACGTATAGGGGAGAAATGAACGTTAAATCAGTCGAAGCTTAAACGTCCTCCCATAGGTGTGGTGTGGAAGTTAGATGAAGGGGGTACCAGCTCTCACTTGACTATGGTTCAAAAGTACGAGGTCCGTTTTCCAAAAGCTCTAGTGTAGCTGAATAGTGTGATGTTAATATTCCCTTATTCACTCACAATCATTTAGATTCGATGTGTGTATGGATATTATTATTTTTTTTTTACTCTCACATATACAATGTTTTTTTATATTAAAATGTGAAACCCTTGAATATAGAATTTTTGAAAAGTATTTCTTTGTTCTGGGAAATTTGATACATTTTGCTCTCATTTTATAAAATTTTAAAAAAGAATTCTTATAGTAATCATTTTTAGCAATTTAAATTTTAAGCAAAGTAATAGTTGGTTATTTTTTGTAAATGGTTGTAAACTTTCGTTACGAAGAAGTCGCTCCTACAAAATACCCTGTGGATTTTGTACGACGAATGTTATTCAGAATCATATTTTGTTTCAACGATTATGATTTTTTACATTGAATTTCAGTTGTTTTCGTAAAATGAGAGAAAATGATTGGATGCCTATTATGTCCCCCCATTCCAATCAGAAGACTGCTTTATAATGGAAATTTGAGAATTTTTTGCGACATTTGATTCGATCAATTTGTTTTAAATTAGTCATTTGCACTCAAAAAGGAAACTCGGAAATACTCGCATTTTATCTCATACTTCAAAAAGAAGAAAACAAAAGTAAATTGAAGTCAAAAACAAGAATGCTCCGAAGAAAGGATTTATAAAATTAATGCGGAAAAGAATTTGAAAGGTTCAAGAAACATGGAAATGGAGCAATGCAATAGTAACAGTTTTTTCAGTTTTGACCTGGGGTGAAATGATAAGAAATACACTGGTGTGCAAAAATTAAGGACGAAGTCGAAAAATTAGCATATCAGCTGAACGAAGAGGCAGAGCGGACAGAAAGACCAATCAGGAGATTAAGTAAGGTGATGTACGGTAGCACATGCGCAGATATGCAGGTAGACGTAATGGGGGAGTGTCTGAGTAGTATAAAGCATGTTGTCGGTGTAAGATCAGTATTTCTGGCAAGGAGATTGCACGCCGTATAGCAGTTAAAATCACACAGAGTTGCTGCCTCAGCGAGAAATGGCGAATAATCAATCTGTTAGACGACATCTGAATGCTTTTACCCGAGGTCGAATCATTGGGAAGTTGGAGGAAGGCCGCAGTTTGACAAGCGTGGCTGCAGAGTTCGGAATTGCTCCCAGCATCGTTTCACGACTTTGGAGACAATTTCAAACTACAGGAACAGCTATCCGGGAGTTCAGTAGTGGTCGTCCACGAAAAACCACACCCGCAGATGACCGGTACATTGTCTTACAGGTCAGAAGAAACAGGCGGCAGACAGCGGGAGAAATCGCTAGACACACGACACAGGCGACTGGACGATCGATATCGCGTTTTACCGTGGCCAGAAGACTGCACGGTGGTGGTCTGTTTGCACGACGCCCTGTACGGTGTGTACCTTTAACGCCTGCCCATCGGAGAAGGCGTTCTCTGTGGTGCCGGGAACACCGGAATTGGAGAGACAATGAATGGGGACGAGTACTCTTTACAGATGAGAGCAGATTCAGTTTGAGTAGCGATTATCATCGCATACTCATCTGGAGAGAGCGGGAAAGCCGCAATCATCCCTCGAACATAATTGAAAGGGACAGGTATGGAGTTCACGGTGTTCTCGTTTGGGGAGGCATCATGCTTGGTAGTCGTACAGACCTTCACATCTTCGACGCAGGTTCAGTCAACGGGACCCGTTATTGTAACGAGATTCTTCTTCCATATGTGCGTCTTTTTAGAGGCGCTATGGGTCTGCAGTTCCTTTTCATGGACGCCAATGCACCATGTCATCGCACAGTAGCTGCCGAACAGCTCTTAGAGAGTGAGGATATTGAACGTATGGATTGGCCGGCACGATCTCCGGATCTCAATCCCATCGAACATGTATGGGATTTTCTAGGCAGACGCTTGGCAGCTCGTACCTTACCACCAGTAACGATTCGGGAGCTTCGACTGGCGCTTCAAGACGAATGGGCAGCAATGCCTCAACAACTCATTGACACCCTCATTCTCAGCATGGGCAGACACTGTGAAACCTGCCTAGCAGTCAGGGGAGATCATATCCCCTACTAAAGACCGGATGTTTCTTGCTGGACACCCATCACAGGGATGTTTCGGCCTTCAGTCGCATTGCGCTCCATGCTACTTTTTCAACCAAGCTTCTTTTTATCCCTCTGATTTCTCTTTTAGTAAGTGTTGCTTACATATTACACATGTCCTTACGTATTGTGGATCTTACGGTATTAAATGTGTTGATTTGGAAAGCTTTTGTACAAAGTTATATTGAAAAAACCGTCTCGTCCTTAATTTTTGCACACCAGTGTATATGTACATTCCAGTTTTTCCTACATTCGACAAAATTTCCTACGATACACATCTTTATTCAACGTGTTGCAGGTTGCATAAATTGGATTAAAGTATCAATGTCTCAATTTTAGCTTGTATCATATCTTTGTGCATATTTTTTTTATTCAAGAAATAAAAATAATAGTTAAACCTTTTGTTTTAAAAGAATGACCCCTATATGTATATACGTGATGCCTCACACACGATGGCTGTCTATTTTATTAATTCAACTCTTTTGTTAAGCTTGTGGCAACACCATTTTCTTCTATTATACAAGCTTGCATCAACATTTTCACGCAACTCCTCAATGCCAGATTCATAAGGCATTCTCGTATTTTTTAAAAGTGGATTTTTTTTGGGTTTTATTGAAATATTGTGTTGTTTCAACTTCTTTTTCTTTAATTCAACGCCTGTAGCCACGTTTCTTTAATTTCCACACTATTATACATATGCCTGGAATTTGTGGTTTACGTTGTTTCTTATGTGCCGTATGTTTTATGTCCTGGTGCAAGTATAGACAATCCTATTTGAGCGTATGATGAAAGTTTAAAAAGAATAAAATTCCTCACGTTTGCTGATGTGGAAGATTGGAGAAAGAAGTGATAGCTCAGTTACTCTTCACGTCCTACACGTCCTCGTGGGTAATACAATATCATTCTTAAACTTAGGAAAATAAGTTTTTTGGTGTTAGTTCTTACAGACCGCTGACCGTGACTGAGTCCGTTTAAGCATATGGAATTTTTACCTGCAGTTTTGTGAATTTTTCATTAAAGCCTTATTGAAGTGGAAAAAACTTCCCGTAATATTTTAGATGATTGTCTTTGAGAAGAAGAATCGTTGGCAGACTTGAAGCTGTCCTGCCTCAAGCGGAGATAGCTCTATGGTTACAGGATGCTCCAAAAAAGATCTCCCCGCTGTGGAATCAAATGAAAACAAGTGATTTTGTCACTATGAAGGTTGGCCAAAGCACCCACACAGCAACGGTGTCTGCACAAGATCACTACTTGGCATTAAGCACATAGTGACATAAGCATTGACTGCGCTGCTCATATTTCTGATGTCTGGAAGAAGAATTTCAAGGCAAACAGTCACAGACGTATTACAGATACCTGCCTTTATGCCCGGTGTTCAGTTCTATGGATTCCTATGGCTATATCCAACAGTAAAGGCCGATTATTGTAAAGCTGAAAATATCAGTCGTGAACAACAAGAACGAGGGAGTGTTCTTTTCAAAGATAAGTTGAGATTCCCCAGACAAAGGGATTCTCATTGAACCTTTAGATGGAGAGAAAGTGAAGCTCACACACACACTTTCACCCCTTCTACGTAACAAAAACCAACATTTTGTAGTAAATAACCCTTGTGTGAGGTGTCATAATGTTGTGTAGTCAAACACCTCTGTACATCTTCGAAGTGGATACTCTAAACTTACAAGGCTTTCCCGATGAGGTCTCTGTAGCCTATTGGGAGTTGTTCTGCTTCCTATGGACCCGAACCTGTACTTTTCATGGACGATAAATACACGGTTGCACAGAGCTGACATAGTTGATGAATTTCATGAACCGGTGGATATTTGCCGTATGGTTTGGTCCTTGAGGTCTTTGAACTCAATACTGTTTAACATGCTTGGGATTGTCTACGAAGAGCCGTTTCTCAGCGTATCCTTCCTAACAGACCCCTCAGGAGTTAAAAATCATGCTGTGGGAAGAATGCGATTTGTTGCCACAAGCATTTAATGACACTTTCATAAATAGTATGACAGCTCGCGTTGTGAAACTTGTATATTAGCGCGTGATGATCACACACATGATCCTTTATACACAGATTTTCCCGGTTTAAAGGCTTTATCTCTGATTCATGATTTCACATTTTTTATATGCAATGCATCCTAATTTTAAATTAAAATATTTTCTATATTGTTATGTTGCTATTATTGTTTCTCATATTGTATTGTGTATCTGTGCCAGATTTCATGGAAACACAGTGAATAGTTCATCAGGCATATTTATGCCCTTAATTTTGGACACGAGGGTTTCAAATGGAGATCAATTTACGAAGAAATATGTGAATTGAAAAATACTGAAAACTACTTGTAAGAAATCTTAATTGTTCCTAACCTAAAATAACACTATGTGATATACAAATGCCCCAGTAAAAATCCAAAATAATAAAGGGAACATAATTTTATATTTTATGAAAAATTATTCGTAGATATATTCTTCAATAAGAGCAACAGCATATTGCAGTAAAATGGATAAAATTGCATCAATTTAAAAAAAGGAAAAAGAGAAAATGTAAAAGCCAAAAGTAATGAAAAATATAAAATTAAAAACAATTGATAAAGATACGAATGATTAAGTTTAATAACTGATATATGTATTAAGATGTACACATTAAAAAAAACATTACTATTGAGTAACGTCCAACTTATTACAAGCATATATTATGAAAATTAATAGAAAAATTAACTTTTTTATATTAATATTTTTAGTATTAATTTTGTCACTATTTTTATTAACCAAATAAAAAAAATTTCTGCTGAAAAGTTAATTATTGTGTATCTATAAATAAATACATCAAATGCATTCCGAAATGGAATAGTAAAAAAAAAGTCCTTGTGAAGCCACTTTAATCTATGATACATAATATGTGAAATTATATCCAAATGATCTGCATTAAAATTATTGTTTATCCTTATTAGTTCTAAGTAAATATGATAAAATTATGCATAATTTCTTGAGAATTACTGCACTATTTTCAACAAAATGATCGTACCATTAAAATATCTTTTTCGATGTTTATATGGATGACATATATCCCGTATATTCGATATAATAAATCCGACAGTTTTCTTAAAACTCACAGGACATTTTTTCTTTATAATATAATTGAATTCTTTCAAATGGAGATTAAACTGTTATGTATAGCATCCTAAAATAACTCTTTATTCCTGCAATGCGAAAATTTACACAATAAAGCATACCACTCACGCTTCGATTAAGTTAAACCGTTGTATTTTTTTTTTACCTTTATTGAAAGTGACAAGATAAAAGGATATTCTTTTTACCTTTATATAACATATATAAAATACTTAAAATAAGCATATTTTATATTACCTTTATATAACCATTATTTGTATTATTTTACATAAAAGTCTGGGAAAACGCCGCTTTATGTTTAAAAATAAAAATAATTTTTTGTAAGTGATCGCATCAGTTAAGTCTTAAGAGTAAGTTACGTATATATGAAAGTTTAGAACAAGACATTTATATTTTAATACAACATCAAATATAACCTTAATTATATAAAGTTTTCATTATTTGGCTTAGTTATTATTTGAAACAAATAAAAGAGGAATAATCTTCGACAGTGTTAAGTGACGATAAAAGTCTTAAAATATGAGGAGAAAAATATTATTTTTTAATGTAATACTTTTTTTCCAGAATTATATCGTAATATATGTGTGCATCCTTGCATGCATACATTTGTGTTTGTGTATCATCTTTTATTTTAAAATGATTTGAATTTGTCGGAAATCAGCTTTGAAATATTTACTTCTTGTCTTGTTAGTTACTAATATGAATAGTTTATTTATGATGATTCCTAACCATACACTATGCGAAGAAGCACAGACATACTTATGCATAAAAAAAGGACCGAAATACACACGTCGTACTTAAAAAGAATAAAAGTGTTCTTCTATTCGTTTCAAAGGATCTCGGTTAATATCCTCTTATTCTGAAAATTCAAAATCGTTCTTTGCTCACATGATTTCATAGTCTTGACACGTGTGACCGCGATCGTCTAATGTTCATGGTAACATATTCGTAGTGAGGAGTGTCATGAGTTCAAGCCTAGTAACGCTGAAGACCCGCCGTGTAGGAGGGAAATGCTGCTTAATTCTGTTGAAGCTCAAACATCCTCCCATTGGTGTGGTGCGGAAGTTAGAAGGAAAGTTCAGCTCGATATTCCTTACTACTTGACTATGGTTCAAAATTACGGGGATAGTCACCAAAAACCTCAAATAGCTCAATAGCGGGATGCTAATATTGACTCTCTCTAGTATTAGCATATATATATATATATATATATATATATATATATATATATATATATATATATATATATACTTGATACATATGTATATGTCGTGGGTTACACGAATCACCAAATTTAATGTTAATGCATTGATTTTTTTTTACCGCGTTTTACTTTTACAATGGACTTTTGCCTCACTCTGTATGGTGAATCTAAAATAATGGAACAAGCGTTCGAGAATGTGGTGTGGCCGCGGTATGAGTGGTATAGGTATTGGACTGTGGCTTGTTGGACATAGGTTCGAGCCCAGTACCACTAAAGACCCGCCGTGTAGGGCAGCGATGCACGTTAAATCTGTTAAACGTCCTCCCGTTGGTGTGGTGTGGTAGTTAGGAGAGGGGTGCCAGCTCAGGTGTCGTCCACGTCACTTGACCATGGTTCAAAATTACGTGGTCCGTCGCCAAAAGCCCTCGTGTAGCTGAACAGTGCGACGTTAATATTCAATCAATCAATCGAGAATGTGGTACATCTCACTATGTAGCGATTGTGTGCATCATCTATGTAGCGAATGTGGTGATAAAAGTTTATCGAGCAAAATATATTCTCAACAATACTGTTTCAATGTGCTTCATTGCAACAATTTTTTGCAAGAAATGCTTAAAATTATTATGGCCAATAGTAATAAAAGCTTGGCAGCATTATGAGTTGAGTGACCGGCGAACGATTTTGTCAGGTGTTCAAGTACTAGTTATTTCTCGTAAGCATTTCAATGTGAATAAATGACGAGTTTCTCAGTAAAATTAACTAGAGTCTCTTAAATGGGGGCCTTGCGATACCATCAGATGTAGAAATCCAAGTTTCATAAATTTGGTCATCAGATTAATGATTGAACTGGTTCCCCATTGCACCATTAAAGCGCCATGCAGGTATGGCTAGGGTATAAACCAAGCACTGGAGCATATCTTCCTTTTCAACATTTGAAAACCCATCATGAGACCTTCAATATATGCGCTAAGGAAGTATAATCATTAATATATTAGATAAATGATACAGAGAGAGAGAGAGAGTTTGCGACTACCCTCTACTAGTAACATTGTTAATTTACCACGCAAACTTAAACTTTTGTTTTATTTCCTTAATGCATAAATTTCATTTAAATTAATATAAAGTAAATTAGTTACAAAACTCAAAAATTTCACCAACTTGACAAAAAAAAAAAAATCCATACTTTACTTTTATTTTAGACTTTAAATTTCCTTATTTTTCTTTGGTAAAAAGCCATTTAAATTGTCCTATTATTGTAGTCATTAAATGTAACAATTAAGTGCATAAGTAAAAGAATTAAGGCATGCTTTTTTATTTATTTTAATATATATCTTATTTTATATGATTAGAAAAAAATAAAGTATGCTTTATATCATACATATATCTGTGTGTATTATATGTCAGTTGGGCAAACTTCCAGTCAGGACAACTCAACCCACCTCTTGCTTAAGTACTTCGTCGGACTTACTTTAAACAGGTGCACGAACGGCTCACTCGCTCTTGAACGAACGCTTGTTATCAAACATTTAAATAAAATATGACAAACGGCTGCACTTTCCATTACTCCAAGACATGATATATAGGAATATAAGCCGGGAGTACGTGTTTTTCTTCAAACTATTACCCGAAATTCAAAACCTGTATATAATCAAAATTTAGAAAACAATGTTCTTCTAATTTTTCAAAACATGTCGCCAAGTGAGCGAACATGTTTTCAAATGGGTAGAATATTTTCCATCAAACTGCTGCGCAGTAAAACGCTATTGATGGCAATTTTATTTCTGTGGTTTATTACATGAAACTTATACGTCTTTCTTATTCATTTGTTATATTTTACAGTATCCATGCAAATAATAATTTCTACGTTATTTTTTGTTTAGAAAATAAGAAATTCGTGTACGGCACGTGTGATTGTTAACTCGTGTTCTGCTGAGAAAACTCGCTGCATGATGTGCATTCAGTTATTCAGTTCAACGGATGAATGTGAATTTTACGAAAAATTTGAAAACCATAATATATATATATATATATATATATAGACACTGATTTCGAAGGATTTACGTGACTTTTCGGTACATACTCACATAGATTCAAATATGTATATACTTATACTTACTCAAAATTCCATTAGTTTATTACTTTTTTTTAATATTATATCACAATCTGATGAAAGATTTGGCTATGAATCAAAATTTTCGTTGCCATTGATTCATGTCCACGGTTGTCCCCCACTATCTGAAAAGAAAATTCCTAGATCTCTGCAGGACGTTCCATTTGATAAACGAGAATTGGTCATGTGACAGGAAACGAAGTAGGCACCCTTTAATGACCCTCGGAGAAACATTAAAGTGTTCCCTCGCGTGCTGAAAAAGTCAGCAGCAAATTAATGTTTCCACTCAACCCAGATGACCTTTGCTTCATTAAAGTAATGCTGTTCCCCACTAATTAAAGAATCATTTCCATAATTTCATTTCTTAGCTTCTTTGCAGCCTTAGCACCGTGAATTTATATTCTTGCGTTCACAGCACAACTAAATCTGCATTGCATGAAAAAAACCATTTACTAAAAAGTTAACTGTATGTTTATTTGCACAAGATAAGTTTAAGCTTCATTTTTTTGCAACCAGAAAATGAATATTTTACAACCTTGCGAATTTTAGATTCAATGAATTTCCGCAATGAACATATATTGTTCATTTTTTTTTTAAAAAAATCTCATAACGGATTTTACTTAAGAACTTGGCTATGCGAGCATAAACAACTGTGACGTCTGCGGGAATTTCGGTTAAATCAGTGCTTCTCAAACTTTAAAACTTGCCACCCAATACTCAATCATAATTTTTATCTTCCGCCCTTCTCGGTACAATAACAACGCATTAAGTTCAATAATACGATACTTTGACACTGAAATTACAATACGACTTTTACTTCTTAAATGCCGCTGGTGTATATAACGGTCTCTCTCAGCCAGTGCGTGAATTGCCACTGGCGTATGTATACGTCTTTCCGAAATACGATCAATTCTGTTCACTGCTATCCATAAAATTATTTCGAAGGCTTTGGAATGCGATAAAAGGACTTTGACAGTGTCTGCGAAAGAATGGCTTATTTCAGAGGACTTTTTTTTATTTATCCCTTTCTCCCTCCTCCCCCCCAAATATATCTCATACACTTGTATACGTGCAAAATGGTGGCATTGGGGAGCGAACCGCGTAACATTTAATCGGCAGTTAAGAGATTAATTATAAACCGCACAAATTATCTAGATAAGTGTTAATTTTTGCATATATATGACAAGCCCGTGGGTCACTGGTAATTATTAAACTTGTTTTTAACTTAGTATTGTTAAATTAATTATAAAATACATTGTGCAGTACTGATACATTTAGAAGTGCATTATATTAGTGTAAATGTTATTTTTTTTAATTTTTGTTTTATGTTAAAGTGTATTTTGTTTGCTTACTTTCAATAAATTAATAATTTTTTTTTAGAAAATCTTTTGTTTTCGACCTTTTAATGTGCTCGGGCTTCCTTTCTAGGATTATCACGCCCCACAGTTTTGGAAGCGCCGAGTTAGATTGATATGTTACTCATAAAGGACTATTTAAATCAGCTCTTCTTTTACATATTGTATATAATAGCGTATAACGCGCATTGGTTTATGACGTGCACTTTTTTGACAAATAAGTCTAAATGTACATGAGGGATGCTCTTATCTTTTGAAAACATTTTTGAAGTATTACCTGTGGCTTTTGAGCAATGGTAATTTTTTTTTCAAAGCTACAACTTTAAAGTACATGGAAATTGGGGGGAGACATAATTTATAGCGTTTTTTATCATCGAAAGTTTATTAAGTGCATGGTTTTTTTTAAATGAGCATTGTATAGATATATGCAAAAAATCTATTCTTTTTAAGGTAGCCTTTCCTTTTTATTTTTAAAGCTATATATATTTTTTTCATATCCAGCATATAATTCGCATTAAGGTTTGCAATCTCGTGTTGAGTTTTTACTTCCGGGATTAGGATTTAACTACTTATGAACAAATAATTATACATTAGCAGAGTTAAAATTGCATAATAAAATAAACAATTTTTTAAAAAAATGATTTAATATTATTATTTATTCAAAAAAATCAAAACAAAACTGTATTCATCATAAATAAAACTTAAACAAAATAGTACATGATGAAATTAAAAAAATAACATTTCTTCATTTCTTGTGTTTCTGTAAATAAGCTTTTATAAAACACAGCTCGTCAAGCCTTTCATCGTTCAAATGGCTTCTTATTTTTGTTACAAATTGTCCTGCTGAAGAAAATGCCGGTCCAGATCCATCATTAAATAAAAGTATAGTTCTTCCCGGGTAGTCACAACGTTTCCTTCCAATTTCAAAAAGAGACATTTCTGTTTGAAATTTTGATGACAGAGCATCAAATCTAATATGTTGCATTGGTGTATGTCCCTCCTTGATAACTTTATCTAGTTCTGTTACACCTATCGTCTTTTGTGTATAAATTGATTCAGTCATTGAATTGGAATGTCAATGAATTTCCAGCGTTACCTCTTTTGAAAATAGAATATACAATTTCATGAACTGTTAGTAATGCAGAGGGATTTGAAGCGTCAAGTCTTTCAAGCAGGTCCACCATTAATTTACGACATTTAATTGAAGATTAAACTGGATAAAACTCTGTTCCTGAAGTAAGTATAAGAATTTTCTAAAATTATGCGTTGCACGAGCAAATGTTTGCAGCGCATCACGTGATACCAAACTGGCGCCACTTTGGCTCAATTCATCTGACTTTATAATCACATGATGGTAGGCTAAGCCATAGGATCCTAACCCTTTTTGAACCCCCTTTTCCAATGAATATTTCGAAACCACCCCCTCCCACTCCAAAGAAATAAGAGCGTACATAATGCATGGCGAAAACAAGAATTAAATTTAAAAAATATTCTATAACTAATAGAATAGATTTTTTTTTAATTTAGATTTTTTCTAAAGTCCTCAATTTTTTCCCCATGAAAATCTGAAATAGCTATTTCCCCGAATGTATTTAAATATGTTATATTATAAATCTTAGTCGTATGTAGGATACTGTTGGAATTGAAACACTACTGAGTTAATTCTTTATTTAAAAGAGAGGAATAAAAGATTTAGCATACCTATTAATAAGGACTGGCAGGGTTTTGATGATACGAATTAATCTGCATAACAAATATTGCTTTATAAACAAATTGACAGTTTTAGCCTTTCAATTACTGGTTATAATTTTTAATTATATTTCTTAGATAATATATTAAATGAAATGCAATGGGCGTGACTTTTTTCCTACTGCTCACAGACTACTTGAAAAGTATTTTTTTAACGTTTAAAGACATCAGATTTTAAACTTAACTAATAAGAAGATTGAATTTGATGCTTTTGAAGGAGTTTGTTAATATCAGGCTCGATTTTACTTAAAAGCAAACGTAAGTTGCTGCGTTCAGTAATATGGAGCTGATTTCTATTTTTGGTTACTAATGTTACTACAGCACTAAATCCACATTCTGCTAAATATGAATATGGGAATGCTATCAGAAATATTGAACAATCTACTATAATCCTGGGTACAGTTGCGAAATTTAATTCTGCAGTCAAAATTCTTGGTAACCCTTAAATTTAATTTTTATTTCCTCCTTTGTCCTCAGTTGTATTAGTTCTAACTGGAATGAACCTACCTAATGTTTATTGTACGTATTTAAATTTTAAATATATACAATCATTATAAGGTAACCAGTTTTAAAGTTTACCTTTGTTAGTACATAATCAACGTGGTTTTTTTAGTCTTTTTTTATACTGTACTTGGTAATTTGGCCAAAGCCCCTCCGTGCCATCTCAACGCCCCCTAATTTTCTCTAGGTTTTTTACTGACCCTTGAAAGCCTCAAACGCGCACGTTAAGAACCTATGGGCTAAGCAAATAGCCACATGTTTCCTTCGATTGGGTATTTTGGGGACATTTTTGGGATTTGCCTCTCTACTATCATATAAAAAAATAAAATTCTTTCTTTCCTTTAACTTAAAAAATACAATTTTTATTTTTACACCTTACTGATAGCTTTATAAATATTTTTTTTACAAAATTTCCCATTAATATTTCTTTATTTGTATTGCAAAATTACAATTTGTGAACTTTCGGAACACTTATCACTAAATTATGCTGCTTGGCTATTGATTCCGGTCACCAAAAACACCTATACTTAAATTACATGGCTTGGCGGTCGATTTCAGTCGCCAAAAATTAACATTACCAAGTCCCTTTTTCCTGTTCTGCACTTAAAAGCTTAATGCTTAAGCATAAATAATTTTGCTCAATTAAACGATTCATAATTTCTTAAAACACAATGTATCTGGCAAATTAATTACTAATCCTAAAAGTATACAAAAACAAAAGACACGAGGTCAAAGAACAGAAGTATAAACTAAGCTTATATCTAATACTGTAATCTAAAACTATGTATATATTTAATAACTATACGAAAAGCAAAATACTAGAAAATATATTAAAAATATTAGAGTACTAAAAAAATTTAAGGAATATAAAACTAGAATGTGTGTGTCAGCAAAATCGATCATTAGTGCACAACTATAAATGTAAGCGATTAGCTGTTATTGTTTACTTACCCATTAAGTCCATTGTAAACTGGATATTAAATGCAACAAATTAAAGTGCGTCTAATACTCTATCACTCAGTTTTTACAATTGCACCATCAGATTATTTTCCAATATATTTATTCCCCTCGGGGGCTCACCTTCTTTAGGTGAGTACGGGTTTCACGCTCCCGAGGTGCCCTAGTGATCTTTTCCTTCTCCCTAGGGGTTTACTGTCTTTGGTAAACACGGGCTTCACGAACCCGGGGAACCCTAGTGATCCTTCTCTATTTTCGGCCCTCTTTCTTGCCATTCCAATTTCCCTTTTCTTCTTTTCATTCACCTGAGGGGCTCACTTTCGGGTGAGTACGGGAGGCCACGTCCCCACGCCCGTCCGAAAAAAAAAAAAACCCAAAAAATATTTGCTTCGTTAGTGTTTAAGTTACAGGTCAATATTTAACGTTATATTTAGTTCAGTTCGGGGTTGTTTTGTGGTTACTTTTATTTTGGATATTTTCAGTTTAATTATTTCTACTATTTTAATTTTGGTTTATTTCTTTGGGGTATTTAAAACAAAAAGGATTTTACTTTTCTCATTACGAAATGTTACGACTGGTTTTTGAGTCTGACCCGCATGTTTGCCGTGTGCGGCGACCCGTACCGGGGGAAAGTGGAGTCTGGGGTTCCTGTTGCGTGCCCTTTGGCCCATGCTTCTCCGTAGACGGGAGGCAGGAGTGAGCCCGCTCCTGTCAATCGGCTGGTAATTAGTTCTGCGGATTCCAATACGGGTTCTTTTGGAATACCAAAGACGGTTGCTTTAAGGTTAGTATTGCAGTTAGGGGTGCCCTGGGTGAACTGGAGGATCACATCCCGAACCTGTACTACTATACTCCAGTACCACCTCTGAGGTAAGTGCCGTGCCTGACGCATGTCAGATGACCGGCGGGCTGCCTCCCCTTGTTGGGCTCCATGGTGGGTGGAGGCGTACTGGGATGAACACAAAAAAATTCTTATGGATCCCAGCAGTAAATCTCCTTCAGTGAAGCAACAAATTGTATCTAGCATTCAATCCAATAAACAGCAACAAGAATTTAGCGATTCTGCTAGATTCTTTATTCTTAAAACCCCAAACACCTTTTCCACCGTATCACCTTTTCTAATCGAGAAGGCGATCACGAGTAGCATTGGGCCGGTCAAGACAATTCGCAAGATGCGTTCTGGGGACTTGTTCCTCGAAGTAGCATCGGCGAAACAGCCTTCCGCCCTCAGGACCCTACGTAAAATGGCCCATATTGACATCACTGTCGTTCCGCACAACACCCTCAACTATTCGCGAGGCGTCATCTCGGCAGCGGATTTGTTGAATGTGTCTAAAGAGGAAATCATGGAGAATATGGAGGATCAAAAGGTCTGTGATGTTCGGCGAATTACGATTCGGCGGGATGGCCAGGTGCTTAAAACTAAGCATCTCATCCTGACCTTTTCGACGCCTGAACTCCCACAGTCCGTAAAGGCCGCCTATCTCCATTGGCCTGTTCGACCTTACATTCCAAATCCGCTCCGTTGCTTTCAATGCCAAAGATTTGGTCATTCCAAAACAGTCTGCCGCGGCCAGCCAACCTGCTCTAGATGTGCAGAGGTAGGCCATGATAGCGCAGACTGAAAAGCAAAGGAACGATGTGTCAACTGTAAAGGGGATCATTCATCGTTTTTTCGATCTTGCCCGACATGGTTATTAGAAAAGGAGATCACGGCAGTTAAAATTAAAAACAAACTTTCTTATCCGGAGGCTCGGCGGCCAGTTTCTGGTAAAAGCTATGCGTCGGAAACCAGCAAAACATACGTATCAACAGCCATTCAGGTAGACGCAAGTACGGCTCCAAAATCTGCACAGTCCGAATCTGTGAAACCGAAGACAATTGCAGTGGATACACGTACGACTGTATCCACTCCACCCACTGTTAAAAAGACTAGAAAAGCACGCATCAAGGAATCGGGGGTGCATGCTCACAAAAAAAGAGGTCGAACCTCTCTAAAAAACCCATGACATGGGAGACGATGTCATGGAAATTCATGCATCCCAAAGCGACGAAAGTCTGATGGACGATCTGTCGCCCAGACCTTCGTCTTCTGGCTCCTTGCGGGGAGCACATGCGAAGACTTGATGACCTCCTTTATCTCCTGGAACTGCCGTGGTCTAAGAACTCGACTTGATGATCTCAAATCACTCCTCTCCACGCACAAGCCCGCATGCGTTGCTCTTCAGGAGACATTTCTGAAGAGTCCCATGACACTGCAAGTGCGTGGTTATAATTGTGTACGACGGAATGTGGATGGCGATACATCTCCAAACGGAGGTGTATGCCTTTTTACGTCCCATCTATATCCCAGTAATGTCGTCACACTGCACACATCATTACAGGCTGTGGCTGTTCGGATTCACGTCCATTCTTTAGTCACAGTCTGTTGTGTTTATTTACCACCCAACGATGTTGTGCCACAAGTGGATTTGAATCATTTAGTCAGTCAATTGCCAGTTCCATTTATTTTGCTCGGTGACTTTAACGGACACAGCCCTCTGTGGGCGCATGGTGTTACAAATTCTCGCGGGCGACAGATCGAACAGTTGATTTCTGATCACTGTCTCTGTCTGCTGAACAACGACGAGAAAACTTATTTCCATGCACCCACGAGGACATTTCACTCCCTCGATCTAGCCATCTGTTCGCCAACTCTGCTACCGATGTTGAATTTCGAGGTTGCAAACGGTCTGCACAACAGCGATCATTTCCCTCTCCTAGTCTCGCATGTTAATGGTGCGGGGACGCGTTTTCGTCCCCCCACTTATCATTTTCATCGCGCAGACTGGGATAAATTCACGCGGTTAGCGATTATCACAGGCACAATGGTCTAAACAGGGCAGTTGATGAAGCAGTCTTCAATGTCACTGCAGCTATTCGGAATGCTGCCGATGCAGCCATTCCCAAAACATCCAATTCCCCTCGAAAGCTGTGCAAACCATGGTGGAACGCTTCCTGCCAACAAGCCAAAAAAGGAACAAAGGAGGGCGTGGGGTATTTTCAGGAGGTACCCCACAACTGATAATCTCATAGCGTTCAAACGTGCGAAAGCGTTAGCTCGTCGAATACGTCGTCAATGCCAGAGAGAATCTTGGATCCAGTATGTGTCTTCAATCACATCGTCAACTACCAGCCAACAGTTATGGAGAAAGGTCAAAGCAGCAAATGGCCTTTATCGGGAATTTAACATTCCGATATTGGAAACTTCTACTGCTTTGTTTTCGTCACCTTTAGATGTGGCCAACTTGATTGGCAAAACATTTGCTAGTGTGTCCAGCTCCGATTCATATAGCCCTGCATTCCAGGCGACTAAGAATCGTTTAGAGCGGACACCTATCCACTTCAGGTGCCGACAACCTTTACCATATAACTGTGACTTTGACATGTTTGAATTGAAGAGAGCCTTATCATCGGCCCACTATACTAGTCCAGGTCCTGATGGAATATCCTATGAATTGCTTCGCCATTTGAACGAGGATTCACTAGTAAGTATCCTTTACCTATTCAACCGAATATGGAGGGGGCAAGTGTATCCTACTCAATGGCAAGAAGCCATAGTGATCCCCATTCTAAAACCTGGTAAAGATCCAAAGAACCCTCTTAGCTATCGACCGATAGCACTCATGAGCTGCCTTTGTAAGACACTAGAACGTGTGGTCAATGCCCGTCTCGTTTATGAGTTAGAAAATAACAAATGCATTCCTCTGTTTCAGAGTGGCGTCCGTAAAGGAAGGTCCACTCTCGATAACATTATTCAGCTGGAAAGCAAAATCAGAAACGCTTTTGTCCGGAGGAATAATTTAGTTTCTATCTTTTTCGATATCGAGAAGGCATATGATCGTACTTGGCGCTATGGGATACTTCGCACTTTATTTAATTTCGGATTAAGAGGCAATTTGCCTACTTTTATTCAAAATTTTTTAAATTTTCGTACTTTTTGAGTGAGACTGGGTGGCACCCTCTCTGCTTCTTTTACCCAAGCTGAGGGAGTTCCTCAGGGGAGTATTTTGAGTGTCACCCTTTTTATATGTCATATCTCTCACATTTTACATGTTTTATCGCCTTCTATACAGGCTTCACTATACGTGGACGATCTACAGATCAGTTGTGAAGGTTCGGACATGCGCATGATTGAACGGCAGTTGCAAACTGCCGTCAACAACATTGTAAAAAGGTGCGACAACAACGGTCATAGTATTTCTGCGAGCAAGAGTTGCTGCGTGCACTTTGCCGCAAACGGGGTATTCATCGTGACCCCGAAATACGCATCCGTGCTGTACAAATTCCCGTAGTTCCCGACGTACGATTCCTCGGAGTAATTTTCGACCGCTGGCTCACTTTCCTTCCGCATATTTTACAATTGCGGAAGAGGTGTGAAAAGTCTTTAAACCTTTTGAAGGTGTTGTCAAACACCTCTTGGGGGGCGGATCGAACATCATTACTCAGAGTGTATCAGGAAATCGTACTCTCTCGCATCGACTACAGATGTGTTGTATACAGCTCAGCGTGCAACTCTACTCTGAAAACACTTGACCCTGTCCACCATATGGCATTGAGAATCTGCTCGGGTGCGTTTCGCACATCACCGGTGCAGAGTCTCTATGTTAACTGTCATCAGCTTCCTCTAGATCTTCGACGGAGGAAGCTG
This sequence comes from Trichonephila clavipes, assembly GCA_019973935.1. NCBI lineage: Eukaryota > Metazoa > Arthropoda > Arachnida > Araneae > Nephilidae > Trichonephila > Trichonephila clavipes. The sequence continues at coordinate 314,720 of BMAU01005756.1, read as the reverse complement.
TCTCTTGCGTATTATTTTAAGATCTTGTCCGTGCCTTCACATCCTCTGCAGAATGTGTATATGAGTACCAGCATGAAGAGACTTTATGATGCACGGCCGTCTAACATCCGGCCGTTTATGGATCGGATGAAGCTTCATATTTCTGAACTCGACCTACCTAACGTGCATATCCAGCAAAGGAACCTTTTCCTCTTCCAACCTTGGAATACGCCACGGTTCCATTATATCAACCCTTTTGCCACTTACAGTAAATCCACTGTAGCGCCTGTCGTCTTTCAACGCGTCTTCGCCTACCACCGCAGTCAGTATAGTCGTTATTCGGCCATCTACACTGATGGTTCGAAACGTGCAGATTACGTTGGCTGTGGAGTCGTGATTGAAGATGTTATGCACGGTTATCGGCTCGACACTTCTTGCAGCATTTTCACTGCCGAAGCTGTCGCCATTTACCGTGCACTTCAATTAATCGACTCCAATATGCCCCGTAAATACTGCATCTATACTGACAGCATGAGTGTACTAGAAGCGCTTGAAAACTATGACGATCGCTGCCATCCAGTGGTTTGTAAAATACTCGACATTACGAGTCGACTGTACAGCAAGGGTTTCGATATTGTGTTTTGCTGGCTAACAAGTCACGTAGGTATCATAGGCAACGAGCGAGCGGACAGCGCGGCAAAGTCGGCGACGACGCATCTGCCGCTAGCGGTTCCGCTATCGGATATGAAGCGCGTCATCAAGCATCATATTTTTAAGATCTGGCAGGAATCAAGGAGTCAGCAGTTGGATAACAAACTGCACTCCGTGAAACCTGTCATAGGAGCATGGCCTGTGATGCCAATGCGAAGAACTGATGTCAAATTGACTCGTCTTCGCATTGGTCATACTCGCTTCACTCACAGGCATTTATTATTGGGTGAAGATGCTCCTGAATGTCCGTCATGCAAGGTCTCTTACACTGTGCGTCACATTTTACTAGATTGTCCCGTTTTTAATACTTATCGCATGACCTTTTTCCATACATCTCTTTTAACCTTATCTGACTTGGTGGGGGAATCTCCCCACCACAATCTCTTTGCTTTTATACAGAAAATTGGATTTTTATATTTAATTTGACTTTTTTAAAAATGTTTTATCTCTTTACCTTTATTTTTTACATTTGTGCATGCAGGCATGCACATATATAATTCTTTTTATATAATTGTATTCATGTGTATTTTTAACAGGGTTTTAATGTCTTAACAAACGTGTGGCGCAGTTTAGCCAAGTTTGGCTCTTGCGCCATAAAACCCAACACTCACTCACTCCAATATATTTATTAATACGAAAATAATTATTGCACAAAAAATTCTACTTGCATATTTCATGCGAAAAATATACATATAAATTTTCTGAGAACTATATCCTTAGAAAATTTTGAGAAAAAAACTTATTCAGTTAAAAATTAAATTCCGTGATTAGTTATTTTAATCAAGGGATTTTTGGATTTGAGGAAACGCTAGGATCCAGGGGTTGCAAACCCTAACACGCACCCGTAAATTTTGATTTTTTTTGCGTTAAAATTACGCGTTATAAGAATACACCGCAATCTTTTTATTTATTAAGTAAGATATATCCACATATTTTTAATTTGAAATAACCACATAATATATTTCAATTTATTACTTTTTGATTAAAATTGTATAAGAATAATGCATGTGTGCAGGAACAACAAAAAATATGACATTGTCTGGTACGCTTCAAGTTTTGCATTTATTTTACTTTTAAAAAATAGAAGGTACTTCGCTGCTTTATTAATGAGAATTCGATAAAAGGAACGCTAGAAAACTGAATTTAAAAATTGTGAGAAAATTGTATGCAACTGTGATTTAGGTACATCTTCTTCAAAACATGTTTTGTATATAACATGCATTACAAAATATTAATTTTTCCATACAACGAATGTAATATTTTTGTATTATATGTTCAAATCTATTGTGGGTTTTATATTTTTAGTGCAAAAATTAAGGACAATTTTTACAAACATTACATATTTTCAAAATAAAATGTTATTTTTTAAAATGTTTATTATCTTAGTTTTGCATTTTTAAATATATAGTGAAGTTATTAACTTATAAATCAAGTGCATATATATAGTACAATGTGAATCTTGAGGATTATTCTAAATTAATTACACAGCTAGTAACACATTAACATTCCATTAATCCTAACTGCTTATTATTAACGTTCGAATAGTTATGAATAATTCTTGCTTTGTAACTGTTTTTTTACTTTTAAAAAATAAACATTGGTATATATGAGTCCAAAAACAAAGCTTCTTTTGCTGTATTTTTTTGAAAATGAGTTTCATTTAAACTAGACATAAAATTAATTCTCTAAATACATGAAAGACTTTTTCTTTGGGTATTCACATAACAAAGGTTAAACTATGTGCAAGGAATGTTGTGATATCCTGTAATTATGATGTTAAGAGCGAGATACAAATACAAAAAAGTAAATTACGGACATAAAAGATTGGTATTTTACAGGAGAATGTTTTGGAAAGATCGCTTGCAACACTCGGAGGGAGACGTTGTGTTTTGCCTCCTCCATCACCAAGAAAAATATTTGGAAGTATTAAAATACTCAATAGTTTGATTAACTTGTATCTAACTGCAAAGATTGTAATTAATAGCTGTGTGTGTAGACGAGCCAATACTTTCTTAAATATTACGCTAGTCATCAATTTTCTCAATACGTCACAACGTCTTTATGAAGTAGGGAAAGAAATTAAAAAGAGAACTCTTCTTAATTACTCTTTCTCTATACTTTAATAAATTAAATTAGTCTATAATTTATATAATTTGCAAATTGAAAACTGAAAAATGATGCTGAATATATTACTATTAATTATGATATGGCTTTACAGTGTATTCAAATATCATGTTATAAATCATAGATGAAAATATTGTTATTTACAATTTTTTTAAATGCACATTTCTTCCTGATTGGAGTATATTTTTCTCAAATTCTTCTTTATCTAAAGCACTGATATATCACACAGTTTAAAATTCGAAAATTTTTAATTAAGTAAATGATTTTTATTTTCAAATAAGCATGGAGAATTTTAGATAGAGCAAAATTTTTGCATACAATATAAAGGGAATTTGAATAACAAAATGTAAAATTGAAATTTTTTTTAATAAATTTATTTGTATAAAATTTTTTGATTTAATTCATTATATGGTCATTTATGCTCACAAACAATTAAAAATTTTAAAGAAATATATACATTGTATTTTAAGCCAAACGTACATTAAGGTAAGAACATGACTTGAAAATAAAAGTAAAAACAGCTATTGATTATTAATTGCTTGTATATAATTATTTATGTTTTGAAATGGGATATTTTGAGCAAACAGAAAATTCGTTGTGAAAATATTACTTCCATTGCTTTTAATTTAAAAAGTGAGAAGCATTTAAGTTACTGATTACAAACGAATTATTTATACATGGCTTAGCAAACATAGCGCATTTCTTGTAAAACTGTGTACGTCAACATATGTCGAGATGTAAATAATCACTTTTTTGAGGTGCATTTTTTATTTTTCACTAATATATTTCTCTAATTTTTTCCCTTCCTATTCCTCAATTTAAATGAACTTGAAGCAGCGTGTCAGATCTGCGAGCTTTACAACTACTGAAGGCCAGTGGTGTAGCTAGGTATCCAAAGGTTCCGGTGCTAAAAAAATGAGATCCGTAACTTGGTTGGATTTTATCAAGCAAGAAAGCAAAAATATACGAATATTTTAAATATATGAAGCTGCAATTTTTGTTTACTATTTTTTCTTTCTTGGCATCGTTTGCTCTTAAACGCACCACTGGGTTTATTTTTTTTTTTTATATCCCTATAATTTCAGTTTTATGACTTATGCAATATATTTCATATATGCTCAAGTACTTACTGACGTGTAAAGGAAGGATAAAAGTAATGCTACGTTACAAAACATCGTTGGAAATTTTCTGGCAATTTATTTGGTTTGATAGAACTCACCCACCAGAGAACTTACAGTCTCAAAATGGTCTATCGAGATGGACAGGAAGTAAAACAAAAAATATGCATGAGGAAGAAAATACAGTACGAGATTATTATAGTTATTTTTAAAAAAAACACCTGCAAAAGAACAGAGGAGAGGGACAAAATTACATCAGTCAATTGCAGATAAGAGTAGATTGCGAAATATTGCAACAAGAAACTAGCTTACTATGAATCATATCGTAAATATAAAAATAGAATGTAGCTAGGAACGAATTGCCTCTTATGTAGGTTTTTTAAGATGTAATAATAAGTATGGTAAGATTTTTTCATGGGACCTTCAAGTAACAGTTTGTAGAAAATGAAAAAAAAAATTAAAACACTATAAACTTTTTAATAAGTCAAGCTTCCAATACTAAACACACACAAACAACGGAAATAACTTAAGGAAATAACTACAAGAAGTTTTAATTTACTTTCAACTGAATCGCCATGATTATTGATATGCTGCAAACTTTTTTTATATCTTAAATTTGGAAGAAAGTATCGCAAGTTTGGCTTTCTTTGTGGTCAGGGTTCACTAGAGCGTGAAGGGCCCTGTGCAAGGCACCGCTTTGCCCATTAGTAGCTACGCTACTGCTGAAGGCCCACCATGTAATTTTGAGAGATAGTACCAGTTCAGGCTAGCCATTTCAAGTGTCGTCCTCGTCAATTAACCGAGGTTTAAAATTACCAAGTCCTTCACCAGCACACCTCGTGTTTTGATTTATAGTTTGATGTTAAAAAAACTCACTCACACACACGCTTTCAATTTAAGTATCTTTTAATGGTTTGTATGATTCCATTTCCTTAATAAAACGTACTGCATATGTCCTATGTATATAGCATACATTTTTATATGTACTACGTGTATTGTACAAATGTATGAATTTACCAAATACTCATTAATTAGTATGCATTATTTTCTAAGAGTTTATGCCCTTAATGGATATCATTCGAATAAGTTGAATCAAATTCTTCTACATGGATGCGTCAATCATGTCACAAAATTCTGACGTTGATGGAAACGTTAACCATCAATCATTTTAAGGATGAATAATGCATTACCTTTCTGTGATGAGCCCACACTAATGCATATCACTCACTTCAACTTAATTGTAGACTGGTGGATAAATAAGGAACTAATGTTGTTTAGTTAGCAGAACATTTCATGGATGGTCATGAATCATAGAACCTAATGTGTCCACTACTTTTAAAGACAAGAATTATTCAAACATTCTAAGACTAATATTAAAAATCTTAGTCTATTAATTTCAGAGCATAATTTTTATAAAAATTTTATTTAAAGCTTAGTATTTGAAATTAAATCATGTTGATAATTATTTATGCTTAATACAGTGTTTCTCAAAGTGTGGGGCGCGCCCCCCCCTGGGGGGCGCGATGACCCTACAAGGGGGGCGCGAGCGTATCGAAAATTTAAAGATTTTTTTTAAAAAAAATAACGGGAAAGAGAAGTAAAACAAAATGCTTTCTTCCATAATAAAAAAAATACACACAACAACACTGACATAATTTATGTTTATTATCTGGCTTTTTTCCGTCATCAAATAGCTATCTTTGATCCCAAAACCAAATTAAAGAAAAAAACATTTTGTTTTCTTTGCTGTATTTCCTCAATGAGAGATTTTTTTTATTACGTTTTAACATAAAATATTACTCGTTAAAAGAAAAAACGAACCCAGATCCTGAGAAAAATTCTAAGAAGATAAACAATTCACCACTGTAATTATTATTGAAATACTGTACATTAGTTGTAGAAAAAGAAAAGGGAAGTCATGATTCACTTTTTTCAGCCAGGATGCATAGTAAGTTTGCTAATCATTTGATTGACCTTCAGTCTTATGGTATGGTTATTATCAATATTAATTCCCTCCCATCTTTTATGCGTTTGCTTTTCGCTTAGGGAAATTGTAAATAATTGAGTTTTGCGATATTTGGAAAAGAATTGATTGGTTTAACATTTCTGTAGGTTAATTGAAAAGTGTCTGATTTGCGTCCTTTATTATGGTCTTGTACTTTTGAATAATTTTAGTTCAGTTTTATTGGATTTTTCTCAAATCATCAAAAAATTGAATAGTCCTTGAAAGGAGGTAAGTATACTTTCTATAAATTAAAATATTCACTAGAATTCCGATTTGTATCGTGTACAATAAAAATAATTCTAAACAAATGATTGGGGTGACTGAGTCCCCCCACACTACCATTAATGTTAGTATCGAGTACGCACCTGCTCCCGGGTTAAAACATTTTGAAGTCTTCTCGCTTTAAATGTTAAAAAGTAACACAATTATTCTTCATCGGAATTTTATATTCTTTTTCATAATTTAACATTAATTCTAAATGCTAATTGTGTGAGGTTTAAAATTACAGTTCTTTTAAACAGTTATTTACAATTATAGCATTTATTTTAAAAAAATCATTTTACGTTTTTGTATACAATGTCGTGCACACAATTTTACTCTCCTTACAGTTCAGCTATTATATCAAGAATAATGTTTTATTTTTTTAAAAAATGAACTCGTGCGAAGAGTCGGTGTTTCAGCTAGTATACGTTTGATGTATCAGTATTGAAGAAGGTATTTTATAAATAATTTCTTATTACTGAATTTGGCCGGGGTAGCCGAGTGGTATAGGTATCGGATCGTGGCTTGCATTGTCACGAGTTCGAGCCCAGTACCACTAAAGACCCGCCGTGTAGAGTAGCGATGCACGTTAAATCTGTTGAGAGTTGCAACGTTTTCCCGTTGGTGTGATGTGGTAGTTAGGAGAGAGAGGTGCCAGCTCAGGTGTCATCCACGTCACTTGACCATGGTTCAAAATTACGTGGTCCGTCGTCAAAAGCCCTCGTGCAGCTGAACAGTGCGACGTTAATATCCAATCAATCAATCTTATTACTAAATTAAGAACAAGTTTAATAATTATTAGGGACTTCCACAAGTTTTTCAAAGGAAGGTTTAATATCAGAAATTGACACTTAAAGAGTTATTTTTCTATAGTTATTTGAGATCTATATTTTGTCTTCAAGGCATCCACTGCAGAAAATCCGGTTTGAAAAAGGTAGGATGTTGAAAATGGTAATAGTATACGAAGTGCTTTTGTTTTCAGTACAGATAATTCCTCATCCACCTCTACCCCAAATTCAAAGAGCGATTTATTACAAAATTGCCTTTTAATTTTTCACTGGATGTGAAATATATGAAGATTTCTTCTTCGGAAGTTGAGAGCCCTTCTGGAGTATCTTGAAATAGATGCCTAATCCACTCGTAACTTGCTACCAAGCTGTCCTCATCCAGAAAATACTTTTTAAAATTCTTTGCCAACATAGCTAAATGATTTTACATGTTTTAAAAACAATTTTCACATGTTGTTCTACAGATTTGTAAGTTTTAACACATATCGAGCTGGGGCTTTTTTCCATCATTTACTTCAGTAGTGGTAAATCCAAAATTTAAGTATTTTTGATAAGATCGCCTTGATTTAATTTTCGGAACCATGCTCGTTCGTCTGTGTACTTGTTGATTCTTTATTATGGTCGAATGTTTGCTTACGACTTAAAAATGTATGTATGATATTGTTTTAATCTACTGCCGTAAATACTTAATTACCGTGAATTACAATTAACGTGGACATTTAAAAAAATGTACATTCAAGCTAGATTTGGTAGCTATAGGAGTATCGAGTCGACCAAAACTGACTGGAATTGTACGAGGAAAAGCATTTTTACATGTTTTGTGCAGACGTCCGATAGGTTGCCCAGACTCACGCAAACGTACCCTATAATGCCAGATGTGATGGATATGATAGAAAGCGACATTGACTAGACTATTTTTCTAATGACATTTGTACTTTGAGAAATGAATGCTGAAGGAAATAAATCTTTAATTAAATACATCATTTTGCGATCTGTTCCAATTTAAAAATTAGAGAAAGAAAAATAATATAATTCTAAGTAATATATATTTTAAGTAATTTTCTTAAAATATATATTACTTAAAAGTTACATATACACAAAATTTAATATACTTATCGTATTAATTTGTACGGTTTATAATTAAGATCGTATTGTAACTTTAGCGTCTCTCTCTCAAAGTGCATTTTTATTCCAGTAAATACATTATTGTTGTACAGGGGGGCGAGACAAAAATTATGATTGAAAATTGGGTCGCCAGTATTGAAAGTTTGAGAAACACTGCTTTTAATGTATGAGTGGTGCACAGAGTATTTTATGACTAATTAATTAATACTAAATTAAGAACAAGTTTAATAATTATTAGCTACTTCGATGGGCTTGTCTTACAGAGCAAAGTTTTTGAAAGGAGTTTTAAGATAAGAAATTGACCCTCTGAGTTCATTTTCTATATTTAGCTGATATCTATATTTTGTCTTCTAAGCAACCACCGCATTTTGTAATATGTTCCAATTTAAAAATCAGAGAAAGGAAAAATAACTTAGTAATTATCCTATTATTTAACTTTTTTTTGCTTAAAAGTAACATATACAAAATTTAATACTTATGTCATGAATTTGTACGGTTTACAATAAATATTGTTGCTTTATCGTAAAAGTGCATTTTTATTGCATTCAGTAAATTATTATGTATAAGGGGGGGGCGCGATAAAAATTGTGATTGAAAAGGGGGGCGCCAGTATTGAAAGTTTGAGAAGCACTGGCTTAATAAAATATATTTTATTGAAATATCCATTTTGAAGAGGTGAATAGCTTTTATGTACTTGAATTTGATTTTGTCTACTATATAAACGTCATTTAATGATTAAACTCAAACCACATTCAGAAACTAAGTATTTAAATACTTTTTTCTAACAAAAAAGTCCAAACTTTTTAACATTCAGACCGTTTAAATATTAGCTTATCTTTGTATACTTTAAAACAAATTTCTGGTGGGTTTTTTCCCTTGTTTACCTTTGAGTAATGATTTGGTTGAACACAATCCTTAGACTATTTATGCGTTGCTATGCTTGGACTTTAAACAAATTGAGTCGGAAAAAAGTTAAAAAGATCGATTGATAGATTTTTCCGTAAAGAAGGGAATAGTAAGAAATTGTATATCTTATCTTGCTGTGATTTTAACTTTAAAGTAGTATTCCTAAATAAACCTGACAGCAGACCTTTCTCAAAGATTTTACTGTATTGATTCCTTAAATTGAAACATCGATCTCAAACACGAGTACGGAATCTTTTCTACGAAAACAAATCAATATTTATATTGAATAATACTACGAAAGACGTTCCAAAAACAAGTTTTGCTATTTAAATTTTTTTTTACGCACACGAAAGCTTTACTATTAAACAAAATTAAATCATATCATCATGAACTATACACCCTAATGCATTTTACAACATAGTCAATTCCGACATAGAGTCGTTTATTATAATGTTAAAACATTTTGTAGAAACCTCTGTGGTAAAACTCGGGGCTCTGCGATGCAAGATATTGTTACACATGTTTTTCCATCTCAGCCCTGTCTTGGAAGTAATCTTTCTTCATTTTGAAATTGGTTTATCCCACTTGGATTGCGGGACACCAAGTCCAGTACTCAAGGGCATCTTAAGAATTTTTTGAGGTAACGGGGTCCTATGCAAAACATGCCCTACTTATGATCTTGAAAAGTAGACAGTTAAAAAGTATGCATATATTCTCAAATACTCGTACAAACGGTAATGGAAAACGTATTAACGTGCACGACTCACAATTTCACAAACCTAGGCACAAACCAGCTTGACTGATGGCCGTATTCCAAATAAATTAGCAGATGGATTGCTTATAGCGAGAGTGCACTGACTTTTCAGGGTACGGGGTACTTATAACTGTTTCAAGGTGTTGTGGTCCACCCTTTTCAGTCTAGTTGGCATTGGAGTTCCACAAATATGTTTCTTATAGTATGAGCGTCTTGGCTTTTAGTACAGGTGGTCCGCACAAAATGTCTTGGGGGGTCAACCGACCGATTGCGTTCGATTTAATACCTACCCTTGGTTTTTAGTACTAGGTCTAGGCCTAGACATGGACAGTGGTCCTCACATAATACTACAGTCTTATCACTTTTGCCAAATGATATACAGTTGGAAATTCCCTGTTTTTTGGAAAATATGAACATGAATAATATTTGACCAAAGATATCTGAATTATGATCTTATTCAGACAGATTTGAGAAAGAAACGATTCCCCCTTCAAGAGCGAGGCCCTGGGTCCAGGCTCAGTTGGCGCATGCCTTATGACTACACTACCTGTACTCCAGCAACGTTGTTTAAATGTGTGGATTTGTGGGGAAACTCGCTTCGATGTTCATACTCCAGATACTGCATTCCTTCACTGAACATGCAACACAAGCGAACAACCTTTTGATAACAGGTGCTATCTTCACCGTACTAGGTATGTAGGCATATATGAATGGCGTACCCACTATTTTCATGTGACCATTTAAAACTCGATAAGAGCAAGCACTTCCATTGGTGATCATGCTATCAGCATACGTCTGTCTGCTTCGTAATTTGTACTCGAATTATCTCGGGTATGCGTTTTTTCTACCTCCATCTTCGACGCACAGCGCACGCATCCTTTTCCCGGCAATGACGCTTTTTCTGTTTTTTTTAACCAACATCGAATGTAGTTTCATATGGAGACTGTGGTTCACCTGGTGTATTATCTTAATTTTATTTTGCACTTTTTAAAACATAACTTTTGGAACGTCCCTCGTACATTGTTATTAATAAATAAGGAGAAAAAAATTATAAATTCATTATACCTATTTAGAACACATTTATCTAGCATTTGTTTTCCTTTCTAAAATACAATAGATTTACATATTATGCATCGCACTCAAAACACTTTAATAAATTCGAGCAATGTTCAATTTCTTAATAATTTATTACATTGTTTTGTATATCGATGAATATTTTAGTTTCAAGCTATAAAACCAGTGTTTCCCAAAGTGGTCTGTATGGACCCCCAGGGGTCTATGACGGCCTACACGGGGTCCAGGTCAGCGAAAAAATAACTTGAGTGGTCCATGAGGTGTAAATGTGGGTCTACTATAGTGGCTCACATTAAACCAGATCGTCATTTTAATTTTCAAAAAGAAATTTAATCAAGTGGAAACCCAGACTTACATCTATAACAGATTTATTCAATAAATTTAATGAGGGCAATTTGCGGATTCAGGTGACAGCATAGTTTTTTTTAAACAATAACCACATTTTGTCCTTTCTTGACAGAATTAAGCTAAAGGAGTGTAAATTTGGATTTCGCACTTTTTCCCAGTTTCTCAATTGCCTCAAGCAATCTGCCAGGAAAAAGACGTTTTAACCTACGTTCAACATTTTAATGTCTTTTTTTTTAGATTTTGAAACTAGGTTTGAGATTTTTTTTTGACTGTTGTAATTCAACAGAAGGCAATGAATTCAAGTGGTCACAATGAAAGAGCTTAAAATAAAATTTAGAAGCGCATGTAAACAATTTTGACTTTAAAAAGATATACCTGTAGTTTTTCCATATTATGGAATATCTTGAGAAAGTTTGTTTCTCTGATTGAGAAGGAAGGAATTTCAGTGGCTTTCTAATCCCCCAAAAAAAAAAAGAAAAGAAAAGACTATTATCCTACGAAATATTTACGGTTAAACCTGACAAGATCGATGTCAAATGTTGAAAATTTGTAGCTGCATCACCAGATTCATCTCTCCCAGTAAAAGTATTTGTTTGTTGCTCAGTTGTTTTATGTAACAATTACTTTATTCATTAAATTTAATTTAATTAGCATGTGTTTTCTTAAGTTTTGAATACTATACTTCACTACAGTTTAAAATTTAAATCTTTTAAAGTAATTAAATCTATACCTGCTGTCAAAAACACATTTAAGTTGATTAATTTGCAAAAATTTAATATTAGGGAAGTAGGGGTCTACCGCCAATCGAAAAACCTGTCAAGGTGTCTATGAGACGAAAATGTTTTGGAACCTCTGCTAGAAACAAAATATTTATTTTATGTTTGCATTGGTATCGAATTCCCTTTCTGCTTTTTCCCTTCTTATGGTAAATGAAAATAGTACAACAGAAAAGTTTGTGGCACCATTACATTTCTAAAAAATACGCCGTAACCTCGAAAAAAACCCGAATGACGTGAACAAACTTGGAGGAGAGATAGAGAGCATTGTGAGGAGCGATAATTACATAGGAAAGCATGGGTGGAAGGCGACAGGTGGCACTCTATGTGAGTTCGAAAGGTCGGTACATGGGATTTCCTCATTTCAGACATGGACAGTGTATGATGGACATGAATCATTATACGAACGCCGAGTTGGTGGATATTCACTTCATCCTCGGCCTAGATAACGGAAATGGACGTGCTGCTGTTTGGTTATGTTGAAAAAGATATCTAACGAGGCTGTAACTGAATAATCAAACGTTTACTCTGCTGCATAAGAATCTGGTGGAACATGGATGTTCAGAACTGTGATTGAAGGTACTGGACGGCCCCGCGGATAGCATGGACACCCACATTCGAAGAGGGTGTATTCCTGGTACAAGTGTACAGGTGCTTGCTGTTTCAACCGAAAGATCTCGAACAACTATCCATCGTGTACTGCTGGGCAAGGCTTTACTTCCATACCATATGTACAAAGAGTGCAGTTATTACAGCCAGATGATCATTCACGACGTGTATCGTTGGCGCAATGGTTTGTTAACCACGTGTATACATGCCATTGGCTGAAATTTCGCACACCTGCTATTTTTTTATGTGTCGTACTTTTTATTTATTTATTATTTTTTTTTTATAATAAAGCGTTTTAAACTACATTATGTGTTATGGCCTTACTGCTTTTGTGTCTATTTGTCTCGTTAGGGTTACGTTTCCATCCATGCTTCCCTATGTAATTATGGCTCCTCAGTATGTTTTCTACGACCTCTTCAAGTTTTTACATGACATTCAAGGACACCCTGTATAATAAATTCTAAAACTATTAGGAAGGAGAACGTGAAAGATAGAGATAATCCTTTTATATATCAGCGATTTTTTTAAACAAGTTTAGCGTGTTCTAATTTATAAGGCACATTGGCTGTAATTTCAAGCCTTAGTACAAATTTTCGTTTTTTTTTTTTATTTATTTAGGTGTAAAAAACAGGTGGAAACTTACCAACAAATCTATCGATGTGTCACACAAGTATATATAAAGAATAAATACTTGTAACAATAAAAAATATCCCGTTCAAAAGAATTCCTACTTTGTGTAAACGTGCTTGTGAAAAAATAAGGCTTATAGAAAATAAATTGTGAAAATGGAGAAATCCAGCTCTTTTTGACTTCAATCACTGTTAGATTTTATTCCCTATAATGTCATGTTTTGATTAAGAGATTTAAACCCGAAGAAAAAGTTCTTCCGCTTCCAGTATTTCAAATGGGTTCTCAGTTTGTTTCTTTGTGTTAACTTTTTGAAAGAAAAGCCTAACAAAAGTTCAAAGCTTTTCAGATAAGCCGATTTTACTTTATTGGATAGGAGAGTTTCTAAGTTTCTTGCCTTATTTGTTGGAAATTTAATGCAAATATCTGCACTTTGGGTTATTTCAAGAAAGGAAGATTTCTAAATTCACTTTCGAGTTTTCTGTCCGTATAACGATTTTCAAACGTGAGCTTTTGTGAAAGTACAAAGAATGTTTTTTTCTTATTATTATTTCCTGTGTCTTTCAAATGTTCATTCCGTTTTAAAACTAATCTCTTTATACTATTTGGTATTAATTAACATGTTTTTATAAGACTGGAATATAAATTTGACAAACATTCATTTTCGTTTGAAGAATGTTTTATAAAATCAAATTGGGGAAAACGGTGTGTGTGTTTACATGTTTAATACAAATTCACAGAAACCCCGTGCTTGTGTGATTTAAACAGTGCTTTGCAAAATTGTTAAATATTGATGATAAATGTTAACATTGATGGAAGAATTTGTATAAAACGGTTTTTAAAGTCCGATGTTTACACTTTTTTGTAACACGCTACCCATCCCAAAACGGGTACTCAATCTTCATCTACAGGAAGTATGAGGTCACTAACCAAAAGGGTACAGAGGGAATGAAGAGATATATGGAAATGTGACGGGGTGTTCGCCACACGCTTATTATTGAGTTTTAACCGCACTCTAGCCTATTAGAAAGAGGTTGTACAGTCCACTGAAAAGTTGTCCTCCTTTATAGTCTTGTTAATTTACTCTACTCTAGAATAACCCCTATTATGTAGATTTTATTACATAAAAGTTTGAAAACTTATACACGTGCTATCAATTTATTCTTATTTTTAAAGTTTTATATATAATAGATGATTGCATTCTGGAATATTATAGAACTTTGAAATGAAAATGCATAATAAAAGTAATTCGTGTTTTTTCATCAAAATTTCATTCATTTTAATGAATGAATAAAGATATTCTGCAATAATTTCATCAAACAAAATATTACTTGTTCGAATCATAGATAAGTTGCAAGTTATTCTGATTTAGTTTTGCTACACTTTAAAGTAATATTTTTTCTGCTTATTGGAAATTTGAAAGAACAATCAAAATCATATCACCTTAGAAGAGTTTTTAAAGCATCTTTATTATATATTACTCCTGCTCCCCAAATTCAATGTTTTTATACGTTTATGTTTCAGCAAAAATTTAAACATTTAAATTATAAGCGAAATAGAAAAACTATACAGCGAGAGAAGATATATTAGGACATGTAAGGAGTTTTTATTAATATTCTGAACTCGAGTGAGAATTGTGTTTTGACTTATGGAAATAATGACACAGAAGTCAGTGATTCTCAAATTAGAGCCTGTACACCAGAAGAAGGCAAGAAGGTACTTGACAAACGATTCATTTTTAGCAAATGACATCGAGAAAGTGTTTTAAATTCCCAATTATTGTAAAGAAACACTATAAACATTTATCTAAAAACTTTGTAAGTAATTAAAGAAGATAGAAAGATTCATCTAAATAAAAAATGTAAGTCGAATAATGTATAAATTTCAAATTAGAAAAATAGATATAACCTTATTCTATTAGGTATGCATTAGCAAGAGAAAACCTACGTTATTTAATGAGTATTTTAAGTTAAGATGTCCTAAGTAACACCGAATAATATATTTTTTCTTATGTAATTATTTCTTATGTAATTGTTTCTTGTAATTTTAGATGTAGAAACAATATTCAAAAATTAAATTATTTTGAATATTACCTCAAAAAATTTCTTCTCTGTGTATGACACTTCTGATAGCCCGCAACAAAAAAAAGTAGGAAAATAATTATAAAAATTTTTCATAAAACATGCTGACCTTCTCATACTCAATTTATAGATTTCGGAGGTATAAAAGATAAGTATATTACCGATGAATTCACATTTAATTAACAGTGATACAATCTTCCACCGCAAAATACTTCAGAAAGAAAAAAATCAAAAATTTTAATTTCGTGGTACGTTAGAATATTCTTATTTGTAAACATTGGGTTCACATGGAAAAAATAATTTCAATTTGAGTCTTGAAGATTAAAGAAAGACCAACGTAAAATAAAAACTCAGCTGGTATACGAACACCTAGAGACAATTCCAAATAAAATTTTAAAAATCTATGACTGAATTATATCTGAAACAAATGGAATGACAAAAGACGGAGATGATGATTAACATTCTCTCATATTTAATTTAGTTGAGCTCTTCTAATTAAACTGATTTCATACATTCAACTTAATGCACGATTCCAATAATTTATTCAAAAAGCATGTGAATTACAAAAATGGTAATTAGGTTTAAACTCTAATTTGCCCCACTGAAATTGTCTCAAGCATAGTTTTAATAAAAACTAATGTGTGTGAGTAATTATTCCAGAAAAAAATATCATAAAGACAAAGATGTCATATCTATAAAAAAATTCAAGCGTTCAACGCATCAGTCTTCACGTACAAAACTTTGGTTCCTTTAAGAAATAAAGAAATATATCTCTTACTCCTCAAATAAATTCTTCAAAGCTTATTTATTATATTGATTATTATTTTTTGCTTTTAAAATATTTCTCAATTTTGGAATAAAAATTAAAAAACAACACCTCCACTCCAACACCAAGAAAAATTTATAATACAGATTTCATGTTATTTATTTGTTGCTATCCTTGCAAGATATTTTTAAAGTCACTTTGCTTAAGTTTCTTGAAAATATTACTTTTCTGGAATAGTTTGTACGGTTTATACAGAATTTCTCGTACACATAGCCTTCATTTTTTTTTACTTTAAACTTGAGATTTGGTATAGAATAAATATACATGTGTCTCTTGTATGTGCGTTTCCATGTTTGATACATTTTAACATCAAATAAAAAGAGAATGTCAACATTTTTTACAAATTGTAAATTGAAAAAAAAAAATGTTTCTTTAAAAAATATTTTGAAAACTAGGGTCGTGAAATAATTTGAATCTCCTTCTCAGAAATATGTTAAGAAACAAGAAAATAAAAAGTTTTACATGAGCATTTTTTCATGCTATAATAAGCATTATGTGTGTGTCACTGGAACGTTAAATATGTGTTTTTACTTTTGCTTTTATTTTTACTTTTGTAAATATAGATTAAAAGTTGGTATGTATTATATAATGGAATGTGCGCCCGTGCGCAATAGTTTTACCCTCTTTTTGTTTCGTGTATTTTAAATGCTTCGAAATATTACATTGTAATTCAGGTTTCCTTGACATGAAACTAATAATGCCATACATCAGGTATTTGCCGATGATATTCCTTAGTATTCTTCCTTTTCTCGTAATGATTGGCTTTGGTAACCTTTGCTGCCGCGTGAATGATGGGAAATTTAAACTGCAAAAACCTTCGAGTCTCGAGTTCTGTGCACGAATTATATGTAATGTATTCATAAAAATGTATTCAAACTCGGACAGTTGATAAGTGGTTTATATTCCTGTTATTTTACCGTTTTTAACTTGCTTGATAAAGGATCGTCACGTACCCCCTTCCTAGAGAGGAAATTCATTTCTGCTGTTGATGAAATTTCAGAGGGGTATATAGAGAATTTTGTTTTCAAAATATTATTACTATTGTACATTTGAGCGTCGTACAGAACGTTTTAAATTGACGGAATAGGAAGTCTCTAGGGGGTTGGCTTGGTTGACGCGTGTACCACTGACTTTTTTGCTACAGTTTATTGGCACTAATTTTGACTCTTCATGGAGTGTATACAAAATAAGTAGTGCAAGGCTATGCTGACATCTAGTGTTCAACTTCCGAGTCATACGCAATTTTTTTACCTCTGTTTGGGGAGCATGATCTTATAATCAGCCTTTATTCTACGGTTATAAAATAAGGCAGAATTTTTTAGCCTTCTGAAATAGATATATACGAATTTTAAAAATAAAAAAAATAATTATGCTTGTGTGTTTCCATGCAATTAAAAGTAAATATTTTATTGAATGCTTCTTATTTCCGTCTGTTTGACTATTGGTAATATCAATATGCAAGTATATAAATGAAAAAAAAAATCGTTTTTAAACAGTAAAAATAACTTATATTGGCTGCTGTGAGTTATTTTTTCGTAGTTATACATATAGAAAAAATTATGAAAATATTTGAATAATACGGCACTAACGGCGAGTAGAAGAAATTTCGAAAAAGTCATTAAATTATAGATTTTTTTTTTTTTTTTTTAAAAAAAAATTTACGTAAATTAAAAACATTTATATATTAGCAGCAGAATATTCTACAAACTTCACAATTTTGATAAAAATTATAAAACAATTTGGAAATATTTTTTTATAATATTTTACTTTGTTAGCCAATTACTTAAATTTCATTTCAAATATATTTGTTAAAATACTCCAATTTAGTTTAAATACATTATTACGCAGAATGAAAAGTGAAATGTACATTTAATTTAGAATGTGCAAATCAATATTTATTCAATTTATTGTAGAAAAATTACAAATTAATGGTTTACGTGCTATGTTGGGCCACCTCTATCATGGATTCATGATGTGATTCGGTCGGGCATTGAGACATACAAGTCCCGTATGATGTCATTGGACATTTCGTTCCACAGTGACTGTAAACACTCATTTTATTCGAACAAACTCGTATGCTGACCAACTAATCATTCTAAATGATCCCAGATATGCTCGATCAGTGACTCATCTGGGGAACGAGCAGGTCAGAAAAAAGTGGAAATGTGATGGAGGCCGCCTTGTGTATCCTTTCTTATGTGTGGTGGAGTGTATCTCTGGGCGTTGTGACATTTTTCAGCGAGATGTGTTGCCACTCTTGGCAGGACTTTCAGGAGATATTTTTCAACAGGAAACCGAGGGCTGCGGTAGCCCAATGAACAAGGTATCGGATCATGGCAGACATGTCATGAGTTCGAGCCCAGTACCACAAAAGACTCACTGTGTAGGGCAGCGATGCACGTTAAATCTTTCGAGAGTTGAAACGTCCTCCCATTGGTGTGGTGTCGTAGTTAGGAGTGGGGTTGCCAGCTCAGGTGTCATCCACGTCCCTTGACCATGGTTCAAAATTACGTGGTCCGTCACATAAATATTCACTCACTCACTCAACAAGAAACCGTAGTGAATGGTTGACTGTGTATGGATGACGGACAGTGAGGCAGTTGGCTTTATGTTTACGTAGTGGTATGATATGATGGTCTTCTCGTTTACTGGTCGGTCGAAGGTGCCCTGATCTTGCTTGCCACTTAAAAAACTTTTCTATTTCCACTTGTCCCAACACCACCTCTCAGTGAGGTCAGCATGACCTAGGTGGTGAGATATATGCAAGGCTGATTACCTGGTTTCCCTCATCCCTATGTTTTTTTCCTTCTTGAACTCTGACAGCTGCTCATATTGTCTCCGTTGGTGAAGTAATGGCATCTCTATGCAACCGATTAAATACACACAGACAAGCTCTGCTTACTTGTTTTATAATTCAAACGAGAACGTATTTCAACGCCCTCTGGTGGCTTTACGAAACACGCAATCACGCTGCATTTCTAATATCTTGCATATCTGCCTTACACGTAGCTTCATGCTAAGTTTCGTATCAATCCCTCACTTTTTGATGTGCAAATTTTTATGGTAATGAGGGCATTTAAAACAAATAAAAAAAATTAAAGTAAGTACCTACTTTGTTGAAAAAACGTCCTTATAATATATTTTGCAGATAAATCTAACTTCGTCAGAAATAAAGAAAAATAAATTTAAAATTAAAGAATAAAATTTAAATTAATGAATTCATAATTTTAAAAACTATAATAATATCGAGTATCATCCACTACAAGTTTAAATAAATGTATTTGAACTTTAGTGGATGAATGAAAATGATTTTATTAACGATTGAAAATTTGAACAAGTTATATAGAGGAAGAGAGTTAACTAATTGTAGGAATTGAAAAACGCCTTGAAAAATAGTTGAAGTAACTTAAGTACATATAAATATTTAATTTCCTTGTGTTTATATCATCTATATTTGAAGCGTTAAGATGTTTGAAATCGCTACGTTAGCTCTAAATTCTTTAACATTTAAAGCTACGATTTTCTCCAGTATTTTTTTTTACTAAGAACGCATCTTTTATTGATACGAGGGTTATTTTTTAAGTAAGGTTCGTTTAATTTTTAAAAAATAGACAGTATTTTGTTTCAAAAAACCTTTGTTTTAGGATTATACATACTTTTGGCTATTTTTCTATATAGTGGCTGAATTCATTACTGCACTTGTCATACCTTAGAACAAAGTTTTAAAATCCCTCATCAAAGAAGTCTGCCGCCTGATCGAACAGCCAAGAGTTACGGCCGCTTTCACTTCTTCGTTGCCATTTAATTGCCTTCTGCCAAGATTCAGCTTGAGATACCGGAAAATATGGAAATCGCTGGGAGTCAGGTTGGGTCTGTATAGTTCATGGTCCAAAACCTCTCACCCAAAAGATTCTTTTGTCCCGAATCGCTCGAGAATTGGGAACCCTCGCACTATCGTGGAGGAGCTAAACATCTTTCGACAGCATGCCGCGCCGTTTGTTTTGCAAGGCTCTTTAGAGTTTCTCTAGACTTGCGCAGTAGGCACCTGAGCTGATCGTTGTTCCTTTTGGCCTTAATAAGTCCACCAACAAAACACCGCGCCAGTCCCAGAACACTGTTGCCATATTCTTGCGCTTTGACAGCGTTTGTTTGGCTTTGACCTTGACGGGAGAGGATGTGTGCCATTCCATCGACAGTTGCTTTGATTCCAGGGTGATATGGGATACCCATGTTTCATCTCCAGTAACGATTCGACTCAATATATCATCCCCTTCTTCTTCGTAATGAATCAAAAAGTCTAATGAACTGGCAAACCTCTTATCTTTATGTTCCGGTGCGAGGGGGAGTCTGGATACCCATCGAGAACCCAATTTCTTAAAGTTGAGGTCTTCAGTCACAATTTTGTACACCTCCGATCGAGAAACGTCGGGAATTTCGAATGAAAGAGTGGTTATCGTGAATCTCCTGTTCTCGCACGAATTTTTGTTTCCACTGCTTGCATCAAATCATCAGTGATTACAGAGGACCAGCCTGAGCTTTCTTCATCTTGGACGCTTGTTCCCCCATCTTTAAACTTCTTGACCCATTTTCGAACTTTGCTATCACTTATTGCTTCAGTGCCATAAACTTGTGTTATCTGGCGATGAATGTCGGCAGCTGACATGTTTCTCGCAGTCAAAAAACTGATAACAGACCGTATCTCACACTTGGCGGGCTATTCAATCACCTTAAACATTTCAAAGACGCACAGCAAAACTTACACGACTGCTACAGAACTGGAAATGACACGGGTGTGTTTGCTAAGGATGCTGGTCAGAGATACCGAGACTCGTTACAGAGTACACGTGAACTGGGGAACTATACGCACCACCCGACCTTACTTAAAAAATAGCCCTCGTATTTCATATTACTTTCAAAAATCTTAAAAAGAATTTATTTGCAATTTTTTTTAACATCATTTTCTATGAAGCCTAGAATGTATTTTTAGTTGTTTTTTTTATCGAAATCTTAATTTGAAATTTTCTTCTGTTAATCCTTCTTAAAAGGAACTAGACAGCAAGTTTTCCTTTAAATCTTCAGATTAATTTTTAGAGCATTGCATATTATTCTGATTTCTTTTGATTACAAATGCTCCCAGAATCTATAAAAATTGTGTATTTATAGTAAAATGTTTCTCAAAAGAAACGAAACAGAACTTTTTTTTAAATCTTTATTCTAATCATTGAACTCTTTATCATTTATTTTTATAAGTCAGGAAAGTGGCATGAAATGATGCTAAAAATATTTTTAAAAAAACATTTAAAATTTTCTTTACACGGTTTTTCGTGACATATTTGAAACAACCTGGTATAATAAAAGAAATTGTATATGTGTTACATGACTGATTCATTCTAAAAAAAGTCTCGGGATCGTTAGTTTTTATACAAAAGGGTGAAAACAAAGCAGCTGTAGAAGTACTGATGACAAAAACACACCAAGTGAATATTGTTTTCGGATGAAGCGTAAAACAAATGTCTTTCTTCCTTTAAAGCATGTTTTACAAAAACTTAAACCTCTTGCAAAAATAAATTTAACACGACACTGAAAGCATTATAATTAGACTTGAGAAAGAAAGAATATATGGCACTGTGTTTTTGATATAAACAGAAATTTAGAAGCGTCATCTGTGAGAAAAAAATTGCTTTGTATTTAATGTTTTTAGAAATTATTTAATATATTCGTTAACAATCGATTCTATTTCGGTAAATATCATATTTTTAAAAATAATAGTATCATCCGATTAGTTCTTATAGCTAAGGACTTAAATATTTAAGCTTCATGATTATTAGGAGATAAGTTAGAGTCATAATTCCACTTAAAACTGGTCATGAACTCGTAGCAGAAATGCCGTAGGTTCAAGTCCTGGTGCCACTGAAGTCCCGCTGTGAAGAGGGGGGTGACACAAGTTAAATATGTTGAAGCTGAAAGTCCTCCCGTTTGCGCAGTGTCGTAGTTATGAGAATAAGGTGTCAAATAAGTCCTCGTCACATGACCTACGTTCAAAATTAAGAAATCTATCCCCAATAACCAACGTATTGTTTTATAGTGTAACATCAATAAAACTTGCTAACTTGAGGACTTTACCCGAAAAAAGACTCGCACTCGCTACTATAGTTATCCTGAGATGTGACAAGGTCACCTTAATCCTTTTTTTTATAATTATTTTTATTGTGCATGATTAGAATCATAATTGCTGTAAATTTAATTAAAACTAAGTATACTTATCTATTTTTAAGAACTTTTCTATATTTCTTTGATGATTTGAGAAAATAAAATACAATCAAACTAAACTAAAATGTTTTTAACGTGCGTTACTTTAATAAAGGACACAAATGACAAACTTCACTAACATTACACGAATGGTATTCGTTGGCAACACTCTCATATTTTGTTCAGGTTATTGTAGTTTTATTGTCCTTTGATGGTTGACAAATAACATGTTAAGATTTTTCTTGCTTGTGTAATTTTGACAGGGTGCAGTGTGTCTTATGGAACACTTATGGCTTCATGACTTTCTTGATGGAGTTTTTTAGGTAGCATTTGAAAAATTTTACTTTCTACTCAAACGTTTTATATTCGTCGCTTTTCTGAAATTTACTTTCACTACCATGATTAGTTTCCATTATTTCATTGTCATCCCCTTGCTTGATTATTTCCAACTTCATTCAATAGAGATTCCAAACGCCCACGTCTTCTTTTATGTTCTGTTCATTTACATTTATAAACTATAATCAATCATATATATTGTATGGCTCATTATAGTTTATAAATGTAATAAGTGTATAAAAGTGTTTAAAGTTATAATAACTATCAAAATCACTAAGTCATTCACAGGGGAAACATGCAGCTAGTTCATGGAAAATATTTTGGAATAAACGTGGTCACACGGGGAACTCAATCAACCTAAGTACCTAAAGATTGTAAAAACAGATTTGTCATTCCTAAAAAAGATGGAGATATGTGACAAATATATTTTAGTTCCCATGAAGATGGTCATATACAGCCCATGGCCAGAAAGTTCGGTGAATGAATTTTTATTTCAAATACAGTATTGTACAGCATCAAATACAATTTACTGTCCTTCAAAATAATCTCAATGGATGGTAATGCACTGTTGGGAACGAGTATACAAGTCCTGGAAACTCCAATAAAACAGTTCTGTCAGTATGGCTTTCAGCTCGGCCATCACGCGTTGCTTTGAATGCCGGTGATGTCCGTAAATCTTTCCCTTTAGGGCTGACTTCAATATGGAAAAGATGAAGAAGTCTGCAGGTGTTGTTTTCCTTAAATCCTAATTTCTATGGGTTAGTTAGGCGATCATATCCAAAGAATTTAAGTTTCCAGTAATTAGTCCAAGTCCATCTTTTAGTTAATTTTGTTTAAAGGACGAAACACATTGAAGACATCACTCAAAGAACATTACGTAAACAAAAACTACCTCTACAAGCCAAACAAAGTATATGTACTCTTAGCTGATTTGCAGCGCCATCTATATTAAAAAATTAATTTACAACAGCAGGTGCCAAATCAGGTGAGTAAATGGGTGATCAAGTGTCCCAACTCCATTCGCGGTCAGGAACTACCGTACAACCAAGGCGGTGTGTGCGACATGACACTCCACACCGCAACAATCTTAATAAACCATCCGCGCTCGGCGTTCAACTTACAGGGAATAAACGGTCTCAGAACC
Source organism: Trichonephila clavipes (assembly GCA_019973935.1). Classification (NCBI taxonomy): domain Eukaryota; kingdom Metazoa; phylum Arthropoda; class Arachnida; order Araneae; family Nephilidae; genus Trichonephila; species Trichonephila clavipes. The sequence goes on along the minus strand of BMAU01005756.1, from coordinate 290,879 downwards.
TTGCCAATTACAAACATGTTCTAACTGATATTGATCTTCACCACGCGCTGCATGTTGATATTTTACTAGTACAGCAGCGACCTCTACAGGCTCATTCACCGTACTTTGTGGCCACAGGTTGTGTAGAAGGATACCGATAAAGACCCATCATTTAAGATAATTTAAAGATTTCACCAGCCTGGGATTTCGAAGATTTCGACTGCTCCTGGGAAATCGAGAAATCTCATTTAGTACGAATATAATATATGTTTAACCAATTCTGATGAAAATAATACGTTTCTCAGACCATAGGGATTGAAACGCGAGCAGTTGATTAGTAAATTGGGATGTCGATATTCGCTCTTCTAATAAGGCAATCGATAAAAATAATTATTCAAGATGAGCATCATATTAATATCTTCCATATGATTTGTACATAAGAGCTAGCCTCTTCTCGCGAGCAATAATTGCACCTAAATATTGGGAGAAAAATATTATACATTTAGATTAGCTAAGATAGAAAAGTATGCCTGCATCTATACTTCTTTAATCTTAGTGTTTTTATTCAGAACACATGCTCTGAGGGAAAAAGTTCAGAAATATATATATATATATATATATATATATATATATATATATATATATATATATATATATATATATATATATATTTAGAATGCAATTTTTTTAAATATTTTAGAAAGGATGTATTTAAAAAATATTCTTTATTTTGTACAAAATTATGTGTTTTAATATATGTTTGAAAGAATACAACATGTAAATTACAGTAAAAATTAATAGGATGTAAACTATATTTACCTCGGAAATCTAACTATAATTACAAAGGGATCAAAATAGTGTCTGTAACTTTATAATTCATATGTATATCTTTATATTTTCGTGTTTTATTTGACGCTTAGTGCAGCAAAAATTCTCCAAGCGTTAGTTAACTTTCTACTAAAAGTTTGATGTTTTAATTCTTGGATTATTGAAACGATTTTAGTTTTGATATAAAAGAGTAAAGAAAAGTGATGCAGTGTTTTTTTTTTATTTTCTTCTAATTAATTTATGTATAACGATTGTACTGAGCACACACACAATATTAGGTCTATTTACGATGTCCTAAGTCCCCGCCGTGGGACGAGGACGACACCTGAAAGACCATCATTCCTCTCTCCAAGCTTCTAAACCACAACAACTTAAGAACATTGAGCTTGAGCTTCAATATATTTAATCATCATAAATGGCAACAGGACTGCAATCCACGACTCGACGGAAACAGTGCACCTGACTTTGAACAATGTATTATTGCAACATCTAATTTTATCATTCAGTGTAGCCTGGTGGTCATAGTTGTGAACTCAAGTTGTGGTGCTAGTGAACATCCGCCTTGCAGAGAGCTGATTCAGTCAAAATCTCTAGAGGTTCACAGTCCTTACGTAGGAACGTTAGGGAATTTCGAAGAGGCAAGTGCGAGATCTGGTGTCTTTCTCGTCTCTTGAAATCCGTCTCCAACATCCTTTTCGTTGCTTTGGAGTGCAAAACATCGAAATCAAACCTATCTTTTTAAATCTCTCAGGTAGCATATTTTTCAACTTTGATATAATATCAATTCTTATTTTAAAGTTTGGCTGATATGTCGTATAATTTATAATAAATTTTTATTTGGTGATGTATAACGTAACATCATTGAGATGTATTGATGTATTTTTTCAACCAAATATTTTACCCCATGATACTCTTAAAAAGGTATTTCTTAAAAACTTGAATAAAAAAGGTAGAAGGAATACTATTACTTCATAATAAATTTAAAGTAATTAGATTACAACTTACTATATACACTTTAAAAGTTGAATGAGATGAATGAGTAAAATAACTTTATCTTGTGAAGACGCCCAGCACCCCCAGGAACTTTTACGATAATTGACGACGAACAGTTTTTCTATAAAACTTTGCCCTCTTCTCAGAAGAAATGGCTTTCAAATCGATTCAATCCGCTTCGAAAATCATGTAAGGTTGTTGTGTTGGTGAACCTTTGAGGTAGGGAAATGATTTATCGAAGGCTACATAAACGTATAATCATTTCAAAAACCGATACTTTCCAAAATCGATATTGCGTTATCGCAGTTTTGACTTCTAGTGAATAATCTTCATAAAAAGTTATATTCATGGTTGAAGAATCTTCCTTTTGATTTGAAGGTTTTTTACACTTTTTTTTAAAAAAATATTTTTTTTGTGCCTTGATAATTTTTTTCTTTGGTTTGTAGATATATGCCAATTTTCAGACGTATTTCAAAGGTATCCGTACCGACACATTTTAGTTTTGAGTATTTATGAAACATGCAATAACATTATCCAGTCTATTTCGTAATGGTATTCGTACAATCCATCATTTTCTCAGTATTTAAAGTTTTCCCAAGATTATCATTTTATTTAAAACCATATCTATCGATTATGAAATCATTTATCATGTAATACGCTTAAAATACAAGATAAATGATTTAGAAACATGTTCGGCAGAGAAAAAAAAAGTTGTTTGTCTCAAAGTTCGTCAGACTGTAAATCTAATTTATGCAATTAAAGAAGAATCAGAGCAAAACGTGAACAAATTATTCATTTTACGAGAAAAAATAATTTTTTTTTCGATGATGTGAATGAGTGAGTGTTTATTAACGATACAGTTTGACGTTACGTTATAGCTATTGGTGACGGAAAAAGCAGTGGTAGGCAAGTGGTCAAGGTCATGGACTCGTGGCCGGTGTATCATGAGTTGAAGCCTCATGCCGCTGAAGACCCACCGTGGAGAGGGGTTGATGCACGTTGAAGCTGTCAGGGCTCAAACGTCCTCCAGTTAATGTGGTGCAGAATTTAGGAGACGAGTTGGTGACTCAGAGATGTTGTCCTCCCCTCTTGACCATGGGTCAAAATTACAAGGCCCGTCTCAAAAAGCCCTCGTGTAAACGAGGGCGACGTTTAATATATTCACTAACTCACTTATTGATGACGATTCGGTCAAGTGACGAGGACGACTTCCCTTTTCTGAAATTCTTCACCACGCAAACGGGATGACTTTGCACCTCGACCGATTTAACGTGCATCGCCTGCTCTGCAGTGCGAGTCTTCAGCGGCACTAAGTCTTGAATGCGACACAATGGTCACGAGACCGTTCATTTAATGGCAATGTGCCTATTTGATAAAAAAGAAGAAATATCCATTGACTCCAATTAAAGAAAATACAAAGTATTTTAATAAATACAATTTTTTTAATAAAACAAATGTGAAATAATTACGTAGTTAAAAACAATTAAGTGCAAATGTTTGTTTACTTGTAGATTTACGTACTATTAAAGCTACGCTATCATGCCATTATTATAAAGCAAATATTTTGAATTGTATTAAATTATCAAATCCTATATGTACTGAAAGACTTATTGCACTCCGTAACATAAACATCTCATCCATAAAAAATGATTCAAATGGAACGGGATTGCGCATGCGTAGAATATGCAATTAACTTTTAATGGCCTATAATGATCAGCTGAAACTTCCACACATTCTAATAGAAATCTGGATAATGTAAAAAAAAAGAGAACATTCCAATGCGAAAGCATAACGCTACGTATATAGGATTACATCCATTCATTAAATGACACCTTGCACACGGAGTCAAGAACAGTATAAACAAATGTCGCCACGGTTGAAAGTATTTGTGAAATGGACTGAATGAAGCAGAATGATCAAATAGTAGTAGGCCTCGATAGTTAGATAGGCGATGATGTTAGAAGAAAATCTATGGCTTTTCCGCCTGACGTCACTTTGACTGCACCCAGAAGGAAAAACCGGAAATGATGCAGCTGAAAACATCAGTTGTGAACACCAAAAGAATGAAGGCGTATTCTTTTCAGTGATAAGTCGAAATGTACTAGATAAAAAGATTTTATTCAAGTCTTCACCTGCAGAGTTCACGTGCATCCCTCCTACATAACAACAAGTAGTAAAATAAATTACGTTAATTCCTCCTAAGTTCAACAAAGCAAAATTTTTTATTTTAGCTACTTTTTATTAAACAGTTACAATTAATGCATTGTTGGCCACCGTAAATGCAACACCAAGAAAAATATGAGGTAGCACAAAAATATTTTTGCAGATAACATGTTGAACAAGTATCAAATGATTAAATTTTAGACTTCTGTGAAGTGTGGTTCTTGCCAGAATCAGTATCTATAGAGTAGCCGCCATTGTTAGAGATCACCGCTGCCACACGCCTCGGCATTGATTCAAAGAGACTTTGGATGTGATCTTGGGCTACAGCAGACCAAGCAGCTTCCACACGTTGACAAAGTTGATCTGGTGTGGCAGCTGGGAGTGTAATCTGGATTAATGGTTGAGCAACCATGTACCATATGTTTTCTATCGGTGAAAGATCCAGAGAGTGAGCCGGCCAGGAAAGAAATTCAATCTGGTGATTGACGAAGAACATTTAGACAATACGTGTCACGTGTAGTCGCACATTATCCTGTTGAAATATGGCTGTGGCCAAGCCCTGAAGGTAAGGAAGGACAACTGGCTCCAACACCTCGGAGATAAAGCGCTGGCTGTTTGAAGTACCGGTAATGCGTACAATAAGAGTGCGATAGTGATATCCAATACCTCCCCATACCATAATACCCGGTGCAGGACCAGTGTGGCGGTGCATAACGCAGCTGCTCAGCATCCTCTCTCCACGGTGTTTCCAGACTCGAATCCAACCATCATGGTGTTGCAGACAGATGCGTGACTCGTCAGTTAAGACGACTTCATTCCATTCTGCCACCCACATTCTTCTTTCATGGGCTCGATTGGCGGCGGAGACGTCTGTGGTTCTGCTTGAAGGGTAGACCAAGCAATGGACGTCTTGCGGACCGAACACTCTGCTGTAAATGGCGTCGAATGGTACGCACTGACACTGAATGATGCGTTACAGACTCAATGTGCTGTGCTACGGCTCGTGAAGTGACTGAGCGATCCATCACTACAATGCGCACAATTTTCCTGTCCTCACGTGAAGTGGTGCACTGAGGTGTAGGCGATCGACCACGTCGGTCCGTCTCACCCTCCTGCATCCAACGGTCACATATCCGCATTACAGTTGTTTGGATCCGTCTAACACGACTGAAAGATAATCCACAATCTCGGTAGTTCACTATCCTTCCTCTATCGAACTCGGAGACTTGATCAAAAGCTGATCGCTTTTTTCTACGAGACATAACTGATCGTTTTTTGAAAAAACCACACACAAAAACACATTTGCCGAACTTGAAACCGTCGAAATCTCCAAGCTTTAAATAGCTCTTTGAGCTGGCGCCACAGGCGTGCGTGATATGTGTCTGAGCTGAAATTCTAATCATTTGCACATATCTTCTCACCTCCGCTAATGCATGTTTTAAAGTTAATGTTATTTGCATGCTTCCTTCAGGGTGTTGCATTTACGGTGGCCAGCAGTGTACAAATATGCATATATATAGGACAGAATCACAACAATAAGTGGAAATTAATTTTTATTAATCATCATTAAAGTATCGTATTGTCATCGAAAACAATCGTGTCTATAAAATTTCAGTTCAACTGAATGCTTTAAAACGTGAGAAAAAATATTTTAAAGTTTTGACACAAGTCGCCAAAAATGATGCAAACGTTGTGGAGGTCCCTCGGGACCTCACTTTGAGAACTAGAATAATTATGAGTCACAAAAGAACCAGTAGCCATTTTTATAAATAACTTTCTTTATTTGGATATCTTTCCCAAATAGAATCAAAGACTTATTAACAAATTCGACTACTAATATTATGAGGTTTTAAAGATAATATCCTTTAAATTAGCTCAATTAATTAATGATCCAATTAATTAATTTATTAAATAAAATGATCACGCAGAAATTACCACGATAAGAGATCCCAGAATTATATTTAATAATGTTCTTATTGAACATTTAACTTTAATCTGACTCTTAAAACTTGAGTGAGACTTTAAATTCATAATGATATTTACCACTCGGAATCTCAATTCTTCATGAGGTTAATTTATCTTCAACAACAATATTTCAATTCAAAATCACTATAACTCTATGTTTCAATATCTATCTCCTACTGCTCCAACTTTACTATTTCGTTTGACTTAAATACTGAATCTAATCTGCATAACAAGGAATCCTGTCCGCTTTTTGGAGTTGATTGGAAATAGGTAGGGAATTAAATTTCCCTAAAAAGGTCGGTTCAGAAGGTTAGTGATAAAGTTCCGTATAGATTCGTCACAACGTGGCTGTATTTGTAATTCTTTAAACAATTAGTTTTAATCAATTAAATCTTACTTATTATAATTAAATTACTGTGTGTATTGCAATCTAAAATAATCATGTATATAAAATTTGAGCTCAATTGAGCGCTTTAAAATGTTTTTTATTAACGATTGAAAATTCCACGATAAATAAATATAGAGAGAGTGTGAGCTAATAGTAGGAATTGAAAAATTAATATATACAGTGTCAAAGGATTCCTGGTGTGATAGCATAATATTATTCAGTCGTACACACTGTACTTTTTCCATGCACTCACTGTCAAATCACATAGCTATAAACATATGATCCTGGAATTTATGAGTGGTTTATCCGGAGAATACAGACTCGGAATACATTTTTATAGTAGATAATGTGCTGCCACACACATAACTCACATTGTTGATGGATTTCGTGAAGCATCAGATTTTCTTCGTCTAGAAAAAATTTCTCAGTGTAGATACGCTCTTAGGAATTAAAAGTCTAGCGCTTTTGGAAAAATGGTGTTTGTTAATACACATACTTATTAACACTTTAATAAACAGTATGGCAGCTCGTTGCGACGCTTGTATAGGAGTTCACTGTGGCCACACTCCATATTAGACAGACTTTTTCCCTTAGTAAATGCTTTAACACTGATTCATGATTTCACACCTTTTCATAGGATTTGTATCTAAATTCACAATAAAGTATTTTCCATACTGTTATGTTGATTTATTCCTTCTGATATATTATAATATGTCCCTGTGCCAAATTTCATGTCAAAACAGAAAACATTTCTTTACATTCCGCAAATTTTATGTTTGTGACCTTAATTTTGTACATGAGAGAAAATTCAACAGTGTGGTCTGGAATAAGTGAATCGTGGCATTATATAGAGTATAGGACGGTCACTGGAGAGCGATGCCTCTGATGCATCCATAACGTTGGTTCGAAGTATATCTGGGACACCAATGATTGCAATGAACGTTGATTGGTGACTCAATTGACAAGGTATTGCACCGATTGCTCTACACCGTTGCACACGTTCAAACGCGTTTGCAGTGGTACTGCGTGCATTTGACTTGGAATCGCACGGGATAAAGCAGAAGTATATTCAGCGATGAACTTTGATGACGTACCTGGAGTCGTTTCTGGCAGTGGTAGAATATTCACCTGAATTTCGCTCGTGACACAGCCCTAAAACCCTAAGGGCTGCTATTATATTTCATAACCATATTCTTTTGAATTCCATCCATTACATTCTTACGATACGGAGGTACGACAACGGGACTTAGCGTTCCATTGTGTTGGCCTTCTTTCATCGATCAACGGATGCACAGTTCATCAGGATAGTGTCCTGCTGCAGGCAAGCATTGGTAGCCTTCGTTCTGTAACTGAGTCGATTAGTACTTTCTCAAGTAGATCTTGTTTGAACACTGATGGACAGTTGTTTCTGATCATCTCTGGATCCCATTGATCTATTCCTAGCATTGGAACGTGTATGTCAACAAGATATCCAACACAAAATCAACCGTAAAATCTATGGGCAAATAGCATACCAGATAACATGCAGTGATAGATGCAATGAATATTTTTTCCCAACTGAATTTCATAAATAGTTTCTATGATACACTTTTGCAGTATTTTATTTTCACTGCATCATCTATGCCGAATTTCGTCATTCAAATATATGGTCTTTCATGCGTGTGTATTTCTCTTATAAAATGGCCGTCGTAACATGGTCATGGTCGCGAACTCAATTTATGAATTTGAGTCCTGTTCAGTGGTGCACACAATCGTAAATCGTAAGGGACATGATAAAAGAATGGTGAACATTCGAACCCCCCCTTTGAAAAATTCCTGTCTACGCTACTGGTCCACTACTGGTGTCACTGAACCATTTTAGAGCTGATGAACTAAAATCTGTTGTAGCTCACAATCTTCATAATTGAGTGGTGTGAACGTTTGAAAAGAAGAATGTCCACTCAAGTATCATGCTCGAAATTTAACCAAGGCTCAGAATGATGAGGTTGATCACTCAATATCCTTGTGTTCTTTTAGAGTGTGACATTAATTTAAAAAACCAAATCATTTGATAGTCATCCGCGGAGTCTGTACCATAATACATCGATTTCTCAGTAGTCGCACCTTACTCTAATATTATAATTAGTTACTCTTTCCGTTTCCTTTTAGTTAGGCTGGGTTTTACACTCTTTTCAAGCTAAGATTTATAAATAGAATAGAACAATAAAGGAGAAATCAATTTTTAATATCATTTCTTTTTTGCTGTTGTTAGGTACACTTTCCTGACATTTTTTTTAAGAATAAAAGAAATCGACCAGACTGTACGACATTTTTCTGATGCTATTTTGTGGCCGCGGTAGCCGAGTGCTATGGATATCGGACCGTGGCTTGCCTTGTCACGAGTTCGAGCCCAGTACCACTAAAGACCCGCCGTGTAGGGCAGTGATGCACGTTAAATCTGTCGAGAGCTGAAACGTCCTCCCTTTGGTGTGGTAGTTAGGAGAGGGGGTGCCAGCTCAGGTGTCGTCCACGTCACTTGACCATGGTTCAAAATTACGTGGTCCGTCGCCAAAAGCCCTCGTGTAGCTAAACAGTGCGACGTTAATATTCAATCAATCTGATGCTATTTTTCTCTAATGTAAAAGTACGTGTTAACTTTTCCAAACAGCACTTTGATTTTGTAATTCTTAACTTTTCTTTCGAATTTGGAAAAGGAGCTGTGGAATTTTTCATTGAAAGATTGAGTTTTGCGATTGATAGGTTCAAACAAAACATTTCTTGTTTCTATTTTTTGATTCCAGCAAAAGGTGTTTGTATATAAGGGGACGGTGGACATTTAAAACTAATTTCTTAAATTGTTAGCTTAATTAACCGAAAATGGAATCAATATAGTAAATGATTATTATATTTCGTGATTTAAGTATATATTTTTAAAAAAAACTATTTTAAACTGATTTTTTTAAAAAAATTAGATTTTTAAAATTGTTCCTTGCGGCAATAGTTTTTAAGATATTTACATAATTTTTGTTTTGTACATAGATGAACTACAACAAAATATATCTGTGCATGAATTTTAAGTTCGGAATAATATTTGATAGAAAAAGGATAATATTTCTATGTTATATGAAATATTTCACCAATTTATCACACATTTTAGGCAGTGTTTCTCAAACTTTCCATATTGGTGACCCAATTTTTAGTCATAATTATCATCGCGCCCCCCTCATACAACAACAATGTACTGAATGCAATAATAATGTACTTCGATGCTAAAGCTACAATACGACTTTAATAGTATAAACTGCATATATTATCCATATATATATTATATTTTGTATAACAAGCCTATGAAAGTCACTAGTAATTACTAAACTTGCTTTTAATTTAGTATCGATACATCAATTATTAAATACCTTTGCCACACTGATACATTTATGATAATCTTATGTCAGTGTGAATATGTATTTTAATTTTAATCATGTCATAATGTATTTTGTTTTGCTTTCTTTCGGTAAATTAATAATTATTTTAAATCTTTTATTTTGGACTTTTCGATATGCTCACGCCCCCCACCCATGTGGGGCGCGCCCCACAGTTTGAGAAACGCTGATTTAAGGTATTCAAAACAACACAAAATATGATCCGTTAAATGTTTTTTAAAACTAATGCTCAAAATTTGTGAATTATATTATCTTTCTTAAGTTAAAATTTCAAAGAGATATGACGCAATTTGAAACGCAAGGAACACTTTACTTGACAATGAAATGGGAAAAATTACAAACTAAGAAAAATGCATTTTAATCATTTATTTGAGTAAAATAAAACAAATAATTCAGTAATTATTAATCAAAATTCCTTGACAGAATTATTCTATGAATTATAAGGAATGTTATTAGTATAAAAAATTAAAATCGATATTTTGACCGAAACTGAGCATTGTGAATGTCCACATTCCTCTTAAAATATATCAATACAAGATAATTAAAATTAATGCGAGATTTAAATAAGGTAAATTACTGTGAAAAATTTCACTGCTCGCCGTTTTTCATAAAATCATGCTCTTTATTTTCTGATTAATTAAATATATATATATATATATATATATATATATATATATATACACCTTGTTAATTTTTTTTTAAATAATTTCATTTTGTTTCGAAAAAAGAAGATTTCTGCACATTAAAAAAATATCAACATTGTGATTAATTAAAAAAATATAAAGAATTATTTGTTTGTTCTGGTACTGAGAAATTATTCTTCAAGTTAAATCATTGAAAAGAAAACTTTAATTTATGTATCTTTTTTCTAAGGCATAAAACGTATATATGCTACTATTACTTTCATTTTTTCTGAACTTTTTTTCCCTTTAAATTTTTTTAACTGAAAAAAATTCTGTCATTTTTTAAAAAAAATTTTGATACGTATCAAAACTATTTTATCAGTTAAACATAAAAGATACATTGTGTGCTTAAGAATTACTTCTAAAATGAAAAAAGACAGAAAAAAACTTAATTGAATTTTTGATTAACAACATAATGGATAAATCTAAAATAAATTTAATCAGAAAAAAATAGTTTTCCTATTATTCCTTAAAATAGTTTATTTACATTTATTCCACTTAAATATAATTTTTTGTACCGGTAATAATGCGGTTTTTTTGTTGTTTTTTTTTAATAAGTTATACGTATTTTAGATTTGATTATCAAATGGGATAAAAACATAGTATATTTTTCATCGTAAATGTTCTTTCGTACAGTAATATTTATTATGTAATCTCGAAAATTAACACAGAATTTCTCTCTTACTTCAGTTACAGGTGTTATGCATAGTTATTTTTACGCTCGTATGCAAAAGTAAACAAAAAGAAAAAAATAGTGTTGAGGCTCATGTATGTCACTAGATGGCGCTTTTTAATTATTCTGTGTGTTTACCCGGACAGTATGTATAATCAAAGGAAAGAAGATAGTTTTTGTGCCTATCGCTCTGTGTTGCAAATATTTTTATACGAAAATTTATCTGTATTATTTTTTAATTTGATAATTGTAATTGTTAAAGAGGATAATATTCCTCCAGCAATTTGGCCTTTCACATCCGGGTAAGGAATATGTTGTAACAGTACTAACTCTTAGAAGTATTAAAGGTCTCTTTAAAAGACCAATCCACAAACTCTGTGAATCTCTAGATCAAGAATAAATTCTTGATGCTGGAATTATTTTAGTGTTCATATTTATCTGTAAGTGGCGCTATTATGTTAATTTTCAGTGAATTATGTTTACCCGGGCAGTATGTGGAAACAAAAGAAACAGAGGTTTGGGGTGGGGTGGAGTGTTCGCTCTGCTTTACCGTGATGTTTATCTTTTTTATGGAATGAAAGCTATGAAACGAGGTCATGAATCGAATTAACTTTTAGACGTGTTTATTAAACCATTTTAAAATAAAAATAACTTTGGTGTTTGTAAGTACAAGTATGTCAATCAAATAAAATGAATTTGACATGAGAAAAGTATAACAAGCATCTTAGTACGCATTGTTTTATAAAATATTGAGTACGAATTGAATTAAAAATTGGTATTCACAAAGATGTTTGTTAATTATTTGTTACGAGCACTGTTTATATATATATATATATATATATATATATATATATATATATATATATATATATGAAAGCAATATGTATTATATATCAAAAACAAGAAATAATAGATAATAACCATAACAAGAAATAGCGTAATAAAAATATAAAAGCTGAACATGAAGAACTAAATTATAGAGAAATAAAAAAGAAACTACAAAAAAGAAGAACCTAGCGAGTCAGAAAGCAATTTCGGACTTGGGACCGAATAAGTGGGGTTTAACTAGTTTGAAGGTGCCAACCTTCCCCTTTGCAACTCGGTAGGAAAAACCAAATAAAATAAAATAAACAAAAATTCAGAGTATGTAAAAACTCAGAGTATGATAAAACCACTCACTACTATTATGTAACAAACTCTTCCAAACTCTTAATGCAGAAAAATCGCAAAACAAATACGTAAGAAAAGTAGAAAAATCCTAAAACAATTACATAAGATAAGTATTTTTCAAAAAATAATTTAACAAAATTTCTTTACTCACAGAGCTTTTACGAAGAGAATCAAGCATCTTGACATCAATGAAAATCAATTATTCACCAAGTTAAAAAATTCGAATATACATAAACACATCTTTTGAGCTAACTTTTAAACCAGCCAGCAAAGACAGATATAAAAAAAGACGACAATCAAATATGGTAGAATTTGAATTGGTTGATTGCCAAAAATGTAAATTTGCTAGGCTCTAATTTGGTTGGTTGTGAACAATGTGTAAGATGTTCAAGATGTGTGTGGAAAAAATGTAAACTGTGATATGAGTGTTATGATATAATCTTCATAGCAAGACCACTAACATGCTGACTTTGAAATCCTATTGTTGTGTGGTGGTTTTGAAATTAGAAGTAGCAAGAAGGTTAACGTATTTGTGATGAATATAAGTTCTTAAGAAATTAAAAGGGTATTCATGATCTAAACAACATTGAAAAAATTGTTTGATATTATTGTATTTATCTATTTTGTGGGTAGTTAAGTTATCATTTCTAAATAAAAAATTCAAAATGATATTTCTGTAAATTGATATATGCAAGTTACTATTCCATACAGGAATTTTAATTATATGGAACTTAAACGAATCTCTTTTGTCAAAAATGTTACTGACTACATTATTGTTACTAAGATGCAAGTCTAAATCCAAGAATTCCACCATATTAGAGTTGAAGTTAGTTTTAAGGAGCTTGAGATAATCACGGTAGAACGTAATATTTGGTTTGTATTCACTATTTTTACCAAAAATTATTATATCATCTATATAACAATAAATTAAGTAAGAATCATTTATAACATGATCTATTTCGAAAAAATGTAAATATAGGTTCGCTAAACAATTACTAGATGGACCCCTCTGAGGTAATCCTTTGATCTGTTTATAAAGATTCTGATCAAATGTAATGAAATTTTCTTTTAATACGAGGTTAACAAGAATATCAAATTTTTTTCTTTTTTCATTGAAGTATATAATTCATATTTATCATAAATTAACTGTAGAACATTAATCATATCGTCATTATCTATAGAATTAAAAAGGTCCTCGAAATCAAAGCCATGCATGGAAAAAATTGACATATCCTTAGTAACTCTAGCAATATCTAAGCTATTTTTAATTATTGCCGTGTTTTGTAAGTTATCAACTAGATTTTGAAGAAGAGATTGTAAGATCTTCCCAGACTTCGTGATATATGTATTGTATCCATTAGTGATACTACGGAATTTTATAGGGCTTTTATGAAATTTTGGTGTTAAAAAAATACTTGGATATTTTTAATTTTATTTAGATGAATATTCAGTCTTTTGTTCAAATCTAAAAGACGATTATCATCTTCTCTGTTGTTGTGAATTCATTTTTGAAAGAAATTATTATTTAGAATGTGGTTACTTAATATTTTACTGTAAAAGTATTTACAAATTATGGCATAATTAGCAGAGACCTTATCAACATATGTAATCACGAAGTCATTTTGGATATTTTCTATTGATGATTTAAGATCTTTATACATAATTTCATTTTCAACAGTGAAATCTAATTCCCGAACTTCTGTTGCTACATAAGATGTAAATTGATTGAAAGCTTCAATCGGCATTCCGTATTTAATTGCAATTTTAAGGTAGAATTTATCTAAATCTTTTATGATTTGTTTCATAACGTTAGATTTATTTTTTGTGACCATCAGTCTAAAACCGGTACCTTTTTCCATAAAATTTCTTAACAAATCATCTTTCACGATGCCAAGGTCTCCTGTGACAACGTGCTGATGATAATCATCAATATAGTCCCGATATAGATTGCATTTACATGAATCTGAACTTAGGAGCTCCGAGACTTGATTATAATTAAATATAAATCTACCAAGTTTCTTGTTGTATTTGAAAGCCTTTTTAATAATAATATTTTTACTAGGAAAAAAGGATTGATATTTTTGAAATATCCTTGAAAAATTAATTTTGTTAAAGGATTTATTCATAAATAATAATCTACAATATTCTGTAGAGTAATTTTCACTTGCATCTAATTTAATATTCATTTTCTGTACTAAATAGTTATTAAGGTCTCGAATCATATGCATACCATGAGAATACCATGATATATATATATATATATATATATATATCATGGAGTTTTTATAACGAAAGCGAGAGGTGGAGATAGAGAAACAAAAAAAATAGATTTCCATTTATTCTAAAAGCAAAAAAAAAAAAAAAAAATTGACAAGGGCTTTGAAAAATTTATAGCTTGCTTTAGATTCTTTATCGTAATATTGTTTTTTTTCTTTTTAAATAAAAAATATATTTTGGTCTAGACATAGTGTCTATTTATTTATTTCATCATTTTTTTGGTGGATATATACGCGAGCATCGTGTCACTTCAATAAATGTCTTTGGGATTGAATATTCTTTAGTAATGTCTGTATATCGGATAAAACTATTACCGAAAAAATTCCAAAGACTTTGTCGAGCAGAAACGTCTTTTTTAAAGCACGGGGGAAATATGAACAGTAAAACCAAGTGAAGTACGAATTTCCGAATAAACATTTTACTTCATAAAATCTTTCGAAAAATAAAAGGTTTGCCAGAATCATTTTTTGTGTTTAATGGATTTTTTCAACTTTTCTTCAATTTTTACTTTACGATCTGAACGAGAAAAATAATTTATTATATTTTCTTGCAAAAAGGAGAAAGGAAAATCTGTAAAAAAATACGGTTCTGAAAAATAAATTTCTAGTTTGTTTAGCACTATTTTACGACAGATGTTTAATTCTCAAGCGTTTCTTAAAGAAACTTCAATGTGCCATCAAATGCTGATGTCCAAATAAAGATAATTGAAAAATATTCTGTTGAAATGTTTTGCCCTTTTTCTTCTTAACACACAAAACCTTTCAATAATCGTAGCTAGTAAATTTTAAAAATGTGTGTCAGTTTCCTTATATACTTAAAACTGTATAAAAATCTCAAAAGACCGTGCAGTTCCTCAGTCTAACCTCACGTTTAGGATCTTTTATTTTTCGAACTTTTTCCTGGAACCAAGAAAATTTTACGATATGGAAATATTAATCTCTATTTGATAAATGTTCTACAAATTAGTTATTTTTGAGATTTAGGGGCTTCATTAAATAGAGGTTTAACTCTCGTGTGTTGGAAAGAACTACAAGGAAATCCGAAAATATTCATTAATTTTCTAGCACTCTACTTGAAATTTATACGAAATTAAACACCAGTGCAAGAAATAATTTGTATCTATAACTATACTTGATTGATTGATTGAATTTAACGTCGCACTGTTCAAACGAGGGCTTTTGGCGACGGACCACGTAATTTTGAACCATGGTCAAGTGACGTGGACGACACCTGAGCTGGCACCCCCTCTCCTAACTACCACACCACACCAATGGGAAATTTAACGTGCATCGCTGCCCTATTCAGTGTACTGGGCTCGAACCTGTGACAAAGCAAGCCACAGTCTTATACCTATACAAATAATATACAAATAATACGAAAATTTAAATTATTTTCATGAAAAAATGTACTTTTGTCTTTTATACATGTAAAAATCTAAGGAACATGTTTAGAAAACATGAGGCTTAATTTACAATATTGATAAAAATCTGAATAATTTACCTAATTATCAATTAAGTAGTCTTTTTTATTAATTAATATATATATATATATATATATATATATATATATATATATATATATATTATAAATGTGAAAGTTTGTGAAAATCTTTGTGAGTCTTTCACGCAAAAACAACTTAATGGATTTTAATGAAACTTTACAGTAATATAGCTTATACATCAAAATAACACATAGGCTATAATTTATACCATAGGCTATAGTTTATAAAAATTTGTAAAAAGTGTCCAAAATATAACGCTATTTGTCAAGTAAGAAGGAAAAAATTTTGCCATCTGCAAGCAAAAAAGCCCACGTCAGCATATATCTATCTTTTGTTTGTGAAAAACTCTTTTTGTTTTGGCTATGCAAGGGAATCGCTTTTAATTAATTCCTGTGATCAGAAAAATGCCTATTTTTTATTTCAGAATAAAACTAAGTTTTGAAGGGAGAGGTTGTTATAAATCTCTCTTTGTTTTAATGTTTTTTTTATGATTTTATAAGCATATTTGGTAGTAAGAAGTTGATCTATTTTCAACATGACTACTTTTATCGCTTCTGGTACTCTTAAAGTATAAATAAACTTTTTCTTTCACACTACATCATTTGGACAAACTTTCATAATTTTTTGTGGTTAGTAGTTAATTATAACGCTGTAATTTTAATTGATATGCAGATATTGTATTTTTAAGAATAAAACTAATTATAACTACTGCACTGTATTTTTTGCAGTGAGTGAGTGAGTGAATATTAACGTCGCACTGCTCAGCTACACGAGGGCTTTTGGAGACGGACCATGTAATTTTGAACAATGGTCAAGTGACGGGAACGACACTTGAGCTGGCATCCCCTTCTCCTAACTACCACACCAATTTAGCAGGAATATTCTACCAATACTTAGCTTTAATGTTCTTTGAAATCGACTCTTCCAAGATATATGGCAGCACGAGTTCTATGATGAGTATTTTAGTGGGGAAGGCGAAAAGTTTTGTAGTAGATATTGCGTTTTCAGCGGATTGCAAAGATTATTATTTTTGTCGCAAAAAAATAGTTAATGTCAAAATTTAAGTGTCTTATGGTTTTGTCTGTTAATGAAGACCTTGGAAAATGATTTGACTACTTATTTTAAGTGAACGGTGTACATAATTAATTTTACAGTGGAATATCTAATTAATTTATTAGCTCTAACGGATTAAATTTTCCAAAGTGGAGTATTTTGTTTATGTGTATCCCTTAATTTGTACATGTAGTGATCCAAAAAAAAATTGTATGGAAAAAACTGCTGTAAATCATAATGCGGCTGGATAAAGTATTAACGTGCATTTCTCCCCTACACGGCGGGTCTTACAAAGCTCTAATAAAGCTCGAGCTAGGAAAAGTAGCAAGCCATTTGCCAACATGACTCTATCGTTAACATTTTGCTATGTTTTTCATTGAATCGCCATTGTAATTTAAGAAACGGCGTTGCTTGCGAATATTACAATTTTAAAATAAAATAAATACTGCAGAAAGTAATATTAATGTATTACACATTCAGATATAAATTATTTACACTACTTTAAGCGTTCATTACGCAAAACTTTTAAGAATGTGTTACTTTTGCTGAGCAGAGATCAGCTTAGGGAGGTATTTTTAAAAATCGACCCTCAAGAGTGTTACGAGGAATTATAAATTTAAAAAATCCTTTTTATCGGCTATTAGATTTACATAGTTAAAATTTAACAAAGGTTTTTTTTTCTTTCTTTTTTTTGTTTAGCTGAGATATACAAAAAGCTTTTTTTGTTTAATTTTCAATTCACATAAAATTAACTCATTAAAAACGTCTTTTTCCTTCAATTTGTGTTTAATTTTTCAGTTCACCCGTGCGAAGAACGGGTATACCAGCTAGTTAATTAATAGTGTTAAGGTCATGCACAGGAAGTTTTTTCAGTATCTTTTGAAATGTTTTTCCAAATGTTTTCACACACTTAATACTCATAATATGTGGTGCAAGATATGCAATGACGCATACAACGGAGGTGGGGGCTTTCGGATCCAGAACCCCCCAACGCTCTGACTTTCTTTTTTTTTGATTGATTACAAGTACATAGTATGTAAAATACAGTTGCGTATTTGTTGTTAATAATTCATTTTATTAATTAATGCTAATTATTTATTCAACAATTTATTTACTTTTTACTCTTTTTTTGCTCCCAATCATCGACAAAATTATCAAAAATATATGCTTGGCTCCGTATTGGAGTAGGATACGAGAATGTTAGGCTTCCAACCCTTGACACCCCCTCCCCTTGAAAAATTCCTGTGCGCGCAACTGAAAGTACATCGTTTCTGAGAATTTCAAACAGTAATAATCCTAAAATGTTCCCTTGGGTTCAGGTAAGAGCTGCATGATAACCATTCATGAGGTTGAGCATTAACTTAAAATCAGGATTCACTAGAGATTGTCCAAACATGCATGTCTTTTTGTACTTGACAGATGTTAAGTCCTTCTACCTTAATGCATTTTAGGGGAGGGGGAGCCCAAGTCCTCTCATTTCGAGAATCTTTATAATTCATGTGAGATTCCATGTAAATAGCCCTTTTTTACCTTCGAGATTTGACATTTTTTTATCTGAAAAAAGAACATCATGACACTGATCCCTCAAAGCAACATGTTTATTTGTGAAACTAAGCATTCCACTTCTTGTCTCTTAGAGGTTGTTGGAATTTAGTTTTATTAAATTTTATGAGTGACTGTTTTGATCGAGTACCAAGCGCAGTTCAGCTGGTACATAGGAGATTCAAATCAGTCACCTACTCTGAAAAAGAAATAGTTTTACGACGGATGGTGTACTCTTCAGCTTTGCTTAGCTCTCACTATTTTATGCAAAATTAGTACGCCACAGTCATGGAACTTCTTAATCTTTAATTATCCAATAATTTAAATTTCATTGTACAAAATGAAGGATTTTACGTTTTTTATTCCATGTAAATTGTTTGCATCTTGGCATTTCTACAAAAAATTCTAATTTGCCATTGTCATGTGTGTATAATTTGTTAAAGAAGGTTCATAGCTGGTAGAATAAAATTCTATGAAACTGCGAGTGACGTCATTTTTTCTTCAGTTTTTTGCTTGTATAAAAATAAAATTAAAAAAAATGCTTTTTAAATTAAAAATAAATCTATTTTATTAAAATTATAAGAATAAGAAATATAAAAGCTGTAACTTTCTGCATCACGCTTAATTCTGTATAAAATTCAGATTTGTACAGATAGAAATAAAGATTCTTGCCTCGACTTATCTTTTTTGTCAGCACTATACGTTTGTAAGTTTTTTGTAAGGTAAAAAAAACAATACACTTTTCTTAGACTCAAATTGAAAAATGAGGCATATTTTGTATTCTGACTCCTATTCCATTTGTATTAAAATGTTTTATTTATTTAATTATCTCACCCTTTTAATGAAATAACTAATTTAAGCTTAGTTATTTTGGGATGGGAGAGAAAATTATTAAATTTACTAGAACTCAATATCTGAAAATCTTTTCTGAAAAAAAAAACCTGTCAACTCCAATATACCCTGCTCCTTATTTTTTACTTTTAGGTTTCTTTTATTTCTGTCTTCCCCAACGAGGATTGAATGGTACCATTTGATCGTAACATGGCCTTAAAAACAATATTTTTCTGATAAAACTAACATTTATTCAGATAAAATTAAAATCAATATTTCGAAGCCATTACTAATTTATACTTTTTGTCAATAGCTGAGACTAAGACGTTATCTAAATAAATAAATAAAGTGCCGTTTATTAATGTATTTGTGTGAATACTTAACCAATGTATCCTTACAAATAATTACACCAAATGTATTAAGAAAAAGCTACTTTTACAAGTTGGCATTGGCTTCTGTCTAAAAAAGTATATTTTCTATTTGTTTTATCTGCACGTGCGTGGAACAAAATATTCTTCAATTTAAGGCTCGTGAATGTTCCCTTATTCCTTAATTAATTTAATACCTCTTTAACAATAGTAAGTGGCAAGATTAAAAGAAGAGATGTAGCCCCTCTTTCAAATTTCGTCTTTATTATTCAAAAGAAATACTTCGTGAAACACACACATCCTAAAACTTCTTATTTCATTCACTAATTTCATCTATAATTAGCATAAAAGTTTATTGAATAAATTTTATTTTGAAACATTACATATTCTCAGTTTTACTTTATTAATTTGTATTCATAGTACTAGTTAAGAATATTCTAAATACCATGCTATTTATGATGCGAATTTCTTAGAATATCTGTGTAAAGTGGTCACAAAGTATTTAATATTTGCCAATCAAATTTAGTCTTATGAAACCAAGTGCGCTTTTATGTGTTTGTGATACATTCAAATGTTGCAATATGTAATCAATAATGTTATTTTTTTCGTATAGTTATAGAACTTTTGTAAAAAATATGTATTCGTTTTCGTAGTGCATCTTTTGACATGGTTACACTCTGATTACAATCTGCATGTATTCAAGAAATCTCTTTAAGCTTTTATCACACTGAATATTAGAACACATTATGCAGGGCTATGGAACTTCTTATTTAACGAGGTTGAGACCTGAGCGACCATCTCTTCTCTCCAAATTACCATCCCACCCCAATCGTATGCAAGCTTTCCTATGAACATTTAAAGAAAATTCCGTCAAATTTTAACATAATGTAATCCTTCTACATATAGATTAACAAAAAGCTTAAAAAATGCATAAATAAATACACAATTCTTTCAAAATAGTTATTTGTAACCTGTTTCAAGTAGAATAACGCAATACCCTTTACACCAAGGGTATTCAGCATTTTTCCCCACCGGGTCGCATACACATGACAGGTATTTCACGTCGGCCACAACATGCGGAGAGATAGTGGAACAAACACTCTATTAGTCAACGCAACATTGACAAAGCACAATTGATCAAAATATTAAAACCCAGTTTTAGCTTTTATAGCCATATTAACTCCCCGATCCAACATACACATAAAAATAAGTTATAGTTTTAAAAAACTAAAAACCACGCTTTGATATTAAATCGAGCTAAAAAGTAAAAAATTATTTCTTAATATAAGAATAAAATAATTAACGAAAAAGTTAATGTTATTGGGTTAAGAACATGGGATGCTCTATATCAGTGTCCCCCAATCTTTTCACCATCGAGGACCGGTCAATGTTTGATAATTTTACCGCATCCCGCTGGGAGTAGGACGTTGATTGTTCATAGATTTTTTATTAAATTGCTTTTATTTAAAAATTTTAATGTAATTTTATTTGATTTCCCCTTCAGAATAAAATACAGTGATACCAAAAAAATGAATATAAAGTGATTTAACATGGAATATGAAATGATTTCTATGTTAAGTCGCACAAACCTGAGAGAAATATACCCCTGTAAATAAAATGGGACTACTTTAATGTTCCTGGGGCGGCCCGGTGCCAATTGATGCGCAGACCGGTACCGGACCACGGGTTGAGGATCACTGCTCTATATCAATTGTTACAATTTCTTACTAGTTCTATTCCTAAATGCTGAGTTAGTGTAAAATTGTAGTACAAAGCACCCCACGCTATTACCACAATGACATTATTTTTTCTTTATTCATTTTATTCTTATATTAAGAATCATTTTGTTTACTTTTTAGTTCGATTTAACATAAAAGCTTGTTTTTTAATTTTTTTAAAACTATAATTTATTTTCCCATTTTTTATTTGGATCTACAATAAAAGCATTCATTTTTAGTTTTTTAAACTATCAATTATTTATATATGAATTATAATCTTAAATGGGCGTCATTGTTTACAATCTTGAATACCCATTGGCATCCTATTAGTGTGTCGATATGACGTGGTTTGCAAAATGTAAAATCAGCCAACTGAAGGAAATCTGGAAGAGCTAAGTTTGAATATTTCATGCGAAAATAGGTGTAAGTCAAAGGTGTATAGGAAGCTTACCCAATATCTATATTTTTGACCAACCCGTCCCCTGGGTCACTGAATTTAAGTACCTAGGGTTCATTCTCGACGCAAAATTGAACTTCTGCCCCCACATCCGTGCTGCACTTCAAAAAGCGGCAGGAATGAGCCAAACGCTCAATTGTTTAATTTCTCGAAAGTGTAAGCTCCCAATCAGACACAAGGTTTTGCTCTATAAATTATTTCTCCGACCAATTTTGTTACATGCATCTCCCATCTGGGCTTCTGCTGCAGTAACTCACTTGAAAAAATTGCACGTTTTTCAAAATAAACACCTTCGAAAAATTACTAATGCTCCTTGGTTTGTCAGAAACGAAATCTTGCACAATGATCTCAAAATTGATCCAATTCTTGATTTCATTAAAAATCAGTCCAAAAAGATTTTTGACAGATTACCTCAAATTCCTAACCAATCTGCCCAAGTAGTCCCTGCCTATGAGATAACTCGGTCCCAAGCTCTGCAAAAAGAGCTGCTCTTCACCACATATATCAGCATTTTCCAGTCCTTAAATAACTTCGGATATCCTAAATATAGTCTTTGGTAACTCTTTTCAAAAATTTTTTTCTCTAAAAAAACAAACAAAACATTCTCTAATTATAACTTTTGTCATTTTGTATATATGTGCAAGATTTCATCTCCATTAAATTACTTCGACTTAAACCCACATTCTTTTGAATCGGTCTTGCGTGGTAGTTTAATTCCATGTCAATTATTCTCCTTTTCCACATCTTTTGTGGATCATCCTTTATTTTACTCATTTTCCAGCAGATGGCATCACAATTATGGACGCTTTCTGTGTCAACACCTTCTCTTTTCGTTCGCTGTCCAGCGACACTCCCGTCATCAGTACACGATTCAGCAGTGTTTGTCCTTTCCCTTTTATTTAAACATCATGTACCACGAGCACCACGGCATTAATTGCTTTTATTTTCCATTTCATCTTTTTTATCTTCCAAATTCCGTGTCTACTTTCTGATTTCGTTCCGTTAAGGACGAATTAGAGAAGAGCACAGATTTCTACCACCTCCCTCCGGGATGATGCCTCATTAAATATGTTCCATACTTGCCGATTGAATTATTTCTCGCTCTCTCACTGGTAGTATGTCCTCAGCTACTGGTGAGAAGCTTTCTTTTAGAACGGCTCTGAGCTGTTGTTAATAATTTTGATAGTATTTTTTAAATTTTATGGAACACTTTCAATTAATTCTTCTCTTTTTTCTTATTAATTATGATGAGAGGGTAATACTGTTTTTTTTTTTGGTAAGGTACCTCATAATTTGAAGCCGTGGGCCGTGGTGAGGTGAAAGTCAATGCTATTTTTCACTAAAAAGAGCTCGATATTCTCTCTAAAACTTACATCAGTACTAGACACAAAAGTACGGTTTTTAATCGAAGAGTTTGTAAGAAATTATTTAATACAGTGACCTCTGAATTAATTCTCTGCTGTTTTGGTAAAATAAAGCAATGAATAATGTTTCATTCCACATATACGACACGAAATTTTAGAAAAATAGACTTCATGTCTAAGTTTAGCGATTAGAACAGTGCTTCTCAAACTTTCCATAGTTGCGACCCAATTTTCAGTCATTATATCCATAGTGACTTTTTCGACGCTAAAGCTACAATGTGACTCTTTAATATTATAAACTGCACATATTATCAATATATGTATTATATTTTGTATATGACAAGCCCATGGAATTCAGTAGTAATTACTTAACTTGCTTTTAATTTAGTATTGATAAATAAATTATTAAATACTTTTTGCCGCACTGATACATTTTTAAGTATCTCATATCTGTGAATATGAATCTTATTTTTTATCATGTCAGAATGTATTTTGTTTTGCTTCCTTTTGGTAAATTAATAATATTTTAAATGTTTTATTTTGGACTTTTCAATATGCTCGGGTTCCCCACGTAGGATTATCATGTACCCCCCTAAGGAGGGAACAGTCACAGTTTAAGAAATGCTGGGCTAGAATATGATTTTTTTTCACATGTGGACACGAGTCTTATTTTTTCTTATCTCCATTTTCAGAAAAACTAGTTAAGTGTTTATATTATGCTAAGAAATCGCTGACGCAAACGTTTTCGCTTTTATAGGGTTGTAACTTAACCTTTTATTTTCCGAATCTGGAAATGGGATCTGAAATTAGTCGCCAAATCTTGAAATGGTATATGGAATTAGTCACCAAATCTTCAAATGGAAAATGGATTTAGTCGCCAAATCTGACAATTGTTATTCCTAAGGATCCTAATCACGACAATGGAACAGAATTATGATACTATTGCATTGGCATCGGTCCTAGACAAGTATGCAAAATTTCGACTTAATCTGACCTTTTAAAGTAGGTAAAAATCGAATTCAAAGATTCCGTTAAATACAAGTGAAACTTATAAAAGCTGCTTAATATTCATTTTTATGCATTCTTTACTGATAATTTCCATTTCCTTTCATCTTTGACCAAGCCTCTTGCTTACATTTTACTATGGAAAAAATAAGTTGATAGCAAAATTGATTGCTTGATTGATATTTTTCTGTTAAATTTTTAGTAAATTTTTCTTCAGTAACTGAATTTCTTAGTGCAATGGGCCCTGACTGGGCCACTCAAAAAAAGGCCGGTGGACCGCAGATTGAGTATCACTGCTTTACACTGTTTGGAATATTTTGCAACAAATATTTAGAACGTTCATTCATATGCATTAACCAAATACACATATTTTAATTAATCCAATAGGTTTTAACTTACCTAAATGTAAAATGTAAATACAACCGAATGCCTCCGAAGTGCAGATTTTCTTAGAATATTCTCGAGGGGAGACACGTCTTTTAGAAAAATTTCAGGACAAAATTCTGCAACGGAACACAGAACATGAAAAGGATGAATGCTATTCCCTTCTACATCAGAGATGTTTGAAAGCTTACATTACATTTTTGAGAGATTCGGTATCCCTACCCCATTATTCCAGTTCCTTTTAACGTTTCCATCCTGCATGTTGGGTTCTTTTTCATGTAAATAAAGTGTATATGGAAATGTTGTGTTCCATTACTTTTGAGGACATTTTAGCCACCCTTTCAAGGTAGATAACAAATAGTTTTAATGGAGTGATTTGTGTAAGATTTAAAATCTGCATTATCATTTGGTGCATATGTAATGTACAGGTTGGGGCATGTAACTCTCGTACTAAATGAGCTGTTGTGCTTTTTAGTTCTTCTTTTATATGACTTTCTCTTCGAATGCTATAATGCACTTAAAGCAACAATATTTATTATAAACCGTACTATCTGCATCAGTTAGGTAAATACACATTGCATTTATTTATTTTTAAAAAAAGAAAAACAGCTGTGCTAGTTTAAAGTTTTATCATTTGGTGCATTTAGGAAATACGCTGTAATGTATGCAGGTTGTGTATATAACTTTTAAGTAATATATATATATTTTAAGGGCCGGGTATTTAATTAAAGTATTTCTCAAAGTACAAATGTCATTAGAAAAATAGTCTAGTCATTGTCGCTCTCTATCATATCCATCACATCTGGCATTATAGGGTACGTTTGCGTGAGTCTGGGCAACCTTTCGTCCGTAACATTCTTTTTCCCAAATGAGTAGAAGTTTTGCAATTTTTTACCACTTAGGATTGTGTTTCATAGGTAATTAAGTTACGGCAGTAGATTAAAACAAACATAAATCTGGTAGCCCTCAGTAAAAAATTAAAATGCAATTTTGTAATAAATCCTAGATGCATGGTTATACAGACAAATCAAACTAAATACCAATGATTGTGAAGAGGCCGATATTTATTGAAAACATTTTTCTTATTATCTTTCCAGGGGATCTATAAAAACTGCATTCGACCAAGAGCAGTGCTTCTCAAACTTCCAGTAATTGCGAAGAGATTTTCAATCTTAATTTTTTATAAAATACCTTCTTCAGTACGATACATCAAACGTATACTGGCTGAAACACCGACTGCAATAACAAAATGTATTAATATAAAAGCTGAACTGTAAGGAGAGTAAAACTGTGAACAAAAAATTTGATGCTAAAATGCTACAATAAAATAACTGTAAAAGAACTGTAATTAAACCTTACACACATTTAGAATTAATGTACATATTATCATATGTACTAAACATTTAAAGCGAGAAGACTGCAAAATGTTTTACTTTTAAGTGAAATATATTTTTTAGAATTATTTTTACAGTACACGATAATCATTTTTCAATTATTTACAATTTCTTTGAAAAGCAAACACATAAAAAGATGGGAGGGAACTAATATTGATAATAAATACCATAAGATTGAAGGTCAATCAAATGATTAGCAAAGGACGCAAATCAGACACTTTTCAATTATTACAGAAATGTTAAACCTGGCTGAATATAATGTTTTTCAAATAATTACAGTGGTGAATTGTTTATCTTCTTAGAATTTTTCTCAGGGTCTGGGTTTCGTTTTAAACGAGTAATATTTTATGTTAAAACATAATAAAAAAATCTTCATTGAGGAAATACAGCAAATAAAAACAAAATGTTTTTTTTTTCTTTAATTTTGTTTTGGGATCAAAGATAGCTATTTGATGACGGAAAAAAGCCAGATAATAAACATTTATGCCAGTGTTGTTGTATGTATGTTTTTTATTATGCTTGTTTTACTTCTTCCAGTTATTTTTTTAAAAAAATCTTTAAATTTTCGATACGCTCGCGCCCCCTTGTAGGGTCATCGCCCTCTTTGAGAAAACTGCCCTAGAGGGCTCGCCCCACAGTTTGAAACTCGCCGGGTTACACACACACAGCAATAAAACTTACTTTCCAACCTCTAAGTGCTCAGCTGACACTCTTTGAACGGGTTTAATACAACTCTCAACCTTCTATACCTATTGCTAACTGCTGCCAAGCCACTGCTTCTGCGTTTGGGAAACAAAGTCCATCTTTAATGACATTTTCTATAAGAGGTAAAAAGTCGTCTTGCAGTGGATCCTGACACATTGCGGGCCCTAGAAATGTGACCACATATAAGTTTGTAAAAAAAAAAGCGTGTTCTATTAGGCTTCTTTTGAGGAGGTGTTATACTTTTGGTACTTCAAATATTAATTTTTCGCAATAAGGGATTTATACATATCCGATACTGAGCTGTTCTGAATCGTGCAAAATAGACTAATTCCCTATGTATTTGCTGCTCACTGTATACACTCTTAAAACTTCTAGTGCTATATTTCTATTGACTACCCAAAATTCGCCATTTTGGTGAACATTTTCGATGTTTCTGTTACATTTTCATTTTATAGCGCCTACTTTTAAGATTCCAAAAACACTCTATTTTTGTTTCTACGGTATTTAGAAGTAAAAGTTATAGCATAATTATAGTAAACCGGGAATGGAGTTGACAAAACCAAAAGCAGATCTTACATAAAATATTTTTAAGATATTGAATTGAAATTTTCAGAACGTATTTTATTTAATTCTACCTGTGTTATGAATGGAAATCTACCTTCTGTGTATATATTTATGTACTTTATTGCTTTTTTATGAAAAAAAAATCATCAATTTCTTAAAAAATCGAATTTGTGCATAAAATTTGTTATTTTCAAAAGTATTACAAATCTTTAATTCCTGATACATATAAAGATGTTATTTATGTACTGTATAAATATTATTTGAATACATTTTTTGAATTTTGTGTAAAAGATCGCAACTGCAATTTTTCTTCAATGTTTCACTAAAAACGACAATTGTTATATTCTAAAAACTCTCCAAAGAACCGTCAAAGGGTAAACAAAAATCCTAATTAGTTAAACATGAAGCTATAGAGAGCTTGAACTATACATAAATATGCTGATGCATGCAAAACCTACAGTGTCGCAAATCTCTCAAGTTAGCATGGTGTGGATTCAGTAAGTGAACATTAACGTCGCACTATTCAGCTACTTGAGGAACTTTGGCAACGAACCTCATAATTTTGAAACATGGTCGAGTGACGAGGATGACACCTGAGCTGGCAACTCCTTCTCCTAACTTACACACCACACTAACTGGAGGGATCTAGACTCTCGACAGATTTAACGTGCATCAGCCTCTCTGCACGGTGGGTATTCAGCGGAACAAGGCTCGAATTCATGACACGCCAACTGCAAGCACGTTACCTTGATCACTAGGCTACCTCACAGGGGTATAGTTACCGCCGTATCTTTGATACGAAACCTCAACATGTGTAACTGCAGTACCACGAAAAGGGCTTTCATTTCTATAAAGGGCCCCCGAAGGATTTTTGATACAATGCCTATTTAGAACTAGCTACACCAGGTCTGCCTTGGTTTCTAGCTTGGTGTGGAGGCTAGAGGACCATAGTAGGTGTGTTCATTACTTGATAATTGTGTTCAAAGTTAGGTGGTCCGTTGCCAGTAGCTTTAGTGAGGCTTCATAATGCGATACAAATCAAATCAAAAATTGCCCTTTTATAGATCTTTAGCATTTTAAAACATATTTGAACATTTGAAACTTATGAAAATGATTTTTTCTTTCAGTTTCTCATTATTATTATTATTATTATTTTGAAAATGCTGGCAATCTTCACTGATGACAATGTGAAAACAAACTATGAATATTTTTTTTATTCTAGTCAATCTCATATAATTTGAAGGGAAAACATGCAAGGTGTTGTAAAAGAATGATTTTTTTTAAAAAAAAATACTAATTATATTTTTGGGTGCTAATTTGATATAGGGGTGATAGGTTGCTGTTTGTGTTCGCTAAGATGGGTGATAACATTGCAATATGGCTACCTCGATATATTTCTATCGTTTGGTGATGAGGATGCCATGAGGATGACAATTATTATAGTTCACTTCCATTGGTTTTTTTATTCGCGGTTTAACCCTATTAATTCCAGACGATATTTATTCGATTTCTTTAAAATGCTCCCTATTTTTCACTGCATTTATTCTCTCTTTACCTGTTACTCTACTCTGGTAGTGTTGATCTTTTATCCGTGTTTTGAATATGGATATTTCCAACATTATCGGTGAGTACTAGGATATTTTTAAAGGAATATGAGGAATGTTCTTTTAATTTTTACGGACCCAAAGGTGTTCCGAATTCTCCCTTTTGATCTATTTTATTTTCGGAATGTACTGACAATCTGTTCTCTTTTTTACGTAAGATTTTACTGACATTGACCGTCATTAAATGCGACAAATGTGCCAGTGAAATGATGATGATTATTTCCCAACAGTGCAAAATATTTGACGGTCGAATATTTTACTCTGGATTTTTTGGTGCAAATTCGCGCTGCCGAAATAAAAAAAAATCCATCTGATTTACTTATTTTTCAGGCTGAAAATTTGCAATTTCCGCCATTTTACTTCTAATTAATGAATTTTTCAGATGTTCCTCTTTCGATCAAATTCATTCATTGATGATATTTTAGGGAAACTTATATTTTATGTTGTTTATTTCTTATCGTAATAAATATTTTTAGGAGATACATAATATATATTGTAAGTACAATTTTAACTTTTTATTTATGTTGAAGGAATAGTTATATTTTTGTGGCTTTTTAATGTTTTTTTTTAATCAATATCTTTAAATGAAGCATAATTAATATGTAATAAAAATGTCTGTATATTTTTTACCTGTATTCTCTAACTCCATGCATTGCTGTGAATCTAAATATTTTCTTCCGCGTGGCACTTTGAATCATAGTGGCAGCCACACTACTGCTTTAAGGTTGCCACCTCGTACTCGAAGCTATCGGTATACTGAGGAAGTTTGGATAATGCGATGCCAGATGAAATGTCGTACTTATCTCTGTCAAGGTTAAGTATTAAAATATCCCTAGCCAACAATTTTCGTTCTGATTCAGAGTCCGACGTTGTAAAAGCAATCAATGGATTCAGAAGCTTTTGTAAAATAATTAGAAGCATTGCGTTGTATAAATAATTATTTATTTGTACGAAGATTGTTCCTCTCATTTTTCTTATTTATTTTCCAATTTTAGCACTTGCGTTAATTCACAACTAAAATTCCAATCTAAACATTTCTATCTACTTATTTCTAATACTTTGTATTTCACGAAAATATATATTTGGGGTATATTTGTGATATCTTATTCATATCAAATATTATGTTTCGAAAGTTGTGCCATTAAATGTTGAGATGAAATCTCATACTAACGTACAGAGAGACCGATTGATTAGCACGGATACTGAATAAATATTGCTTCCCAGGATATATATTTGAATCGGATTGCCGTTTCCCGGAAACGCGTCCCTATATATAGTACCTGATTGCAGTTTCTATATTATACTAGAAAACTACTTGCTTTTCAGCAATCTTCTTATAACTTAGAAACAAGCTGTCACCGTCTTCTAGTTATAAATATTCTATACAAAGAAATAAAAGTAGGACTTATATACTAAGGCTAAATAGTAGATTCAGCGATATAAAAGAGCTGAGAAGTACACATGCGCGAGGTGTTTTGTAATTTCATTTGAATTCCCGTAACTAGATTTCTCTGGAGTTTCGAAGAGTTGTGAAATTACTCTTATACAATAACGCTTAATTCTTTTAATTATATAGGGGATGGAGTTTCTTCTGTGTTTGGAAGACGGAAATCTAATTTCAAGATAAGTATTTAGTTATAATACGGGCTGAATAAACTTCAGTGTACGTGTATTTCAGATTATTTCGAAACTTTATCCTCTGAACGTTCGAATCGCCTTGTTTCTCAATATCGAGGTATTTCAAGAATAAATCCATTCTGGTAAAGAAATAGGTAAAACATTTCGGAACGCATTTGTCAAAGATAACGAGTCAGAATATCTAGTAGGGGTTCAACATGCAGACAGTTTTGTTAGTAAGTTTCCTATAGTTTACTTGTAAAAATAAGATAATTTTTTGAGGTTTGATAATTTTAAAATATATAACTTCATTGGTATCTGACTCGGTTGAAAGAGTGATTTTTAGCTCTTGATGTCTTGGCCTTTAGAAAAAAAATCTAAGTATTGAAAAAGGAGGAATTATGATATATAAAACTAGAGAGTTTTTAAAGTATTTACATTATCTAACTTATAAGAATATTTTTTTTTTTTGTATTTTGGGAAAATGAATATTCCACGATAGTTTTGTGCACGAGAAACAAGACATATCTCCAAAACAATCCAATCAAATACAATGAAATTAATAATATTGTTACGAATTTTGCGTAAAGTAGTGCAAATAATTTCTATTTGATGTGTAATGCATTTTTATATTACTTTGTGATTTTTATTTTATTGTAATATTCGCAACCAACAACGTTCCTTACATTATAATGGGGATTCAATTGGATCTTGGCGAAATCTTAGTCATAGAGCCAATTTGGCATCACTTTTAGTGATCCAGCTTGCTACTTGGCGACCATTTTGGTGACTATGTAATGGCGACCATTTTTGGCGAGTCCGGAACACTAAGGATTCTTCTAGAAATTAGTGGATTCACATTCTATGACGCAAGCGGGTCTTTCTTGAAAGATCCGCGAATGCTATAATTAGAGAAAAGCTCTCAGAAACTGGTTTAGTATTGTTATGACAAGTGATTAGTAGTCTTGCTTGACCGCGAAAAGTCGACTTGTAATTCGCTCGGCTGTTGAGTATGACGAGTGTTGTTTGTGAATAATATTTTACATATCTGAGCACTCTAGAAGGTGTGAAGTCCTTCTGATATTTATTCTGCGAATTTTGCTGCTGAATCATGTATTTCAAGGATTGATTTTCGACAGTAAATTACCTTTGCTCTTAAAAAAATAGAAACGAGCCTTACAGTAGTCGCATATGATATGTAACATTTGACATGTTGTCGTGGTAAATACGCAATACTATCTTATATCCTTAAAAATGAATCGAGTATGATTGGAAATAATTTTCTATACAATGACTATATCTTTAATGAAATTTTTATTTAATTAACACACGGAGTAATGCGATTTTTTATCAAAAATAATTATTCTTGTTCAATTTAAGTAAAAGTGGAAAAAATAGATTTATGGTAACTAAAATTTGATGCATATACTTGGGATTTCAAAGTATTTAAAAAACGTTGAAAAACAGCATCAAACACAGTACCACTGTTAGTAGTCGAAAGATTTTGATTTGTGTTCATTTCGTACTTGAGTTCATCATTCGAAAAAGCCATGTGCAGCTCAGCTTTTGGCAAACTGATGCTAAAGTTACAATCGCCACTCAAAATCATGGAAGCAAGTGATAGTTTTTTTTAAAGAGCAGTACCCTTTAAAGACCCAAATTATTTTTATCTTTAAACATTACATTCTTCTGGTTAGTAATACTATATGGACCCTAATGACACTGGAAAAAAAAACTTAAAAAATTCCCACTCGTTCCCCTGGAACATAGACGGCACCCGCACGATCATGCGGGTTGGGCGTTACCTGTGAAACAAATCACCTATGTAATTTTACGAGTTATACATTTTTAGCTCTAAGTTGATGGCAGAAACAATCTTAATTCAACTAAACTTGTTACAAATAAAGAAATTATTGAAGTATAATTATCTCTTTTTTTAATTCATTATTTATTTACTGTACAAATCTTTTGTTTTGTTTTTGGCAAGTATAAATAACCATTGCATTTTTCACAACAGATTTTCGAACTGCTTTCTTAGTTTCCATATCTGCATTTGCGAGGCCTTGAAATGTCATCAACACATCGAAAATGTCTATACATGCCAAGCCTAAAGCCGTGACATGTATAACAGGTGGATTATAACGCTTCGATCTTTTTACGAGTGGAATTACAACACTGTTGTCTTCACCATCAGTTAAAATACTTTTGTTAGTAGGTGGAGAGGCTCATAATGCTTCAACTATCTCTAACTTAAACTTTAAGCCATCCATTTTGATTTTTTGAGGAATTTTACTTAATATTGCATCTTGTTTGCACAGAAACCAAGAATTTGCAACAGCTAAATAAATTTTTTGAAAGTTCTAATAAAATAAATTCCCAAAAGAAAGAAAAAACGTGGAAATTTAAATTTGATCAAGAAAAATAATTTTCAAAGGAAATTAAAATGAATTAAAGCAAATTTGGAAGTAGCAAGCTCCCGGGAATAGAACCCAGGATAATTCATTTCAAGTCAGCTTCTCTAACCACTAAGCGACGAAGGATGTAAATTATGCTTTTAGGATGGGTAAGAAGAATACGAGGGTAGCGAAGAGATAACACGCGCTCTCATTGGTCAAATCAAATAGCGCACTTACGTCACTTCCTGTTACCCACATCCATCCCTAACGTGATACATTTTTATTTAATAACATGACACTTTAAGCGTACATGTGATCATTAAAACTATAAAATTCTTCTGAGAATCAATTTTTGAAAAATTGGCCTCTAAACCTTGTAGGGTTCCTTTGAATATTTTCTAAATTTAATAATTCATCTTCTACTTAATAAAATGTGTTATCTAAAAAAAAACGGTATGTGCAAAGTTTTGCAATGAATAGCATAGACCACCAAGGTATCATGCTTTGTATATCAGTATCCTCATAAATAATGGATTGGATTTAAATTAATAGTCTGACTTGGATCAAATTGGATAATTTTATTGATTTTAGGTTTGGATTTAGTTATTGAATTTAAAATAAAATTCACATTGATTGATTGTGTTGGAATTTAACTTTGTTAGGCTGCAGACTGGTCACTAATGGGACGGTCATATTGAAGATTTCATGACTGTGAATTGGGCAAGTCTCAAAACTTATTCCAGGTATTAAGCCTGAGTTTTGGACGTCCGAGTGAATTAAGAGAAGCCAAAATTAGTATTGCGACAACCATTGGATATATTCTTTGCCTTTTCCTTAATAGCTATGCTTCAAACGAGAAGTCCAATCTGTTGGTTTCTTGATAAAACGCGCGAACCCATGTCTTATAAACTTGGGAGAGCTGGTCAGTAAAGTTGTTGGACGTAGCCGAGATAACTATGTAGCCTAGTTCTTCTCAAAATGTGGGGCGCGATAACTTTACGAGGGGGGCACGAGCATATCGAAAATAAAAGATTTAAAAAATAATTAATTTACTGGAATGAATTGAAACAAAATACTTTCAGACATAATAAAAAATGCACTTTTACTCTGATATAATTTATAGGCGCGCGCGATATTAAGTCATAAAAATTAAAAACTTCTTCAATACTTAATTACATATCTTTGATCCTATAACCAAATAAAAAATATTTTATTTAATTTGCTGTAATGACATGAGTGAGTTTTTATTACGTTTCCTTTTTTAAAACTAACATTCTACTCTTTCAGAGAAAAAACAGGTCACAGATCCGGAATCGAAAAAAATTTAGGAACATAAAAAATTCATCACTGTCATTATTTTTGAAATACTGCCCATGATAGCTGTAATTTAATTGACCTTCTAAGTTATTGGTAAAGTTAGTTATGACCCCTTTCTTATGTATTTATTTCTCATTTAAGGAAGTAGTAAGTAATGTATTTCTCTGTTGTGCTTTTTTCCATACAAAACAGTTTTATGATATTTGGAAAACCATGGAGAGCACACACACACACTTTGATGGATTACTTGGCCAAGACTTAGACCAAGATGAGTATTTTCAAACATATAAAGCATAACGATTGATTTTAGCAGTAACATACATATTATCATAATGAATACACTTTTTACCCGGAAGTGGTCGCGCGGGACACACAGATTACGAAATCGTTAATTCTGGCAAAACTGTTTATTTGTTACCAAACAAAAATTGAAAAGTCCTTGAAAGTAGGTAAGTAAACTTTCTCTTAATTAAATTATTCACTGGAATAACGATTTGTATCGTGTACAATAAAATAATTATAAAGAAAAGGATTGGGGTGACTCAATAACCCCGCTCGGCCGTATCGAGTGGGCGCCTGCTCCCAGCTTAAAACAAGTTAAAGTCTTTTTGTTTTAACATTTTGAGGACGGCTGGCCGATATAAAGGCCAAAAGGAACAGACCTTTAAAAGACGGCTCAAAAAAAAACATCGAGTGTCTCTTTGAGCTATTGCACGAAATCTTGTATTTTCCTGAGTAGCCCGTTTCAGGGCTCTCTTTGACTGCGACGATGGATATTTCCGATAAGGAATTATCTCCAATTTCCCGATCTAACAGTTCGTCCAGATCCTCCACGCCAAAGCCAGAAAAGCCTATTACTGATTGCGAAAGACGAAGGAATGCTATGATAAGGCTTCATCAGCAGAATACCATGATTGCTGGATACAAACAATACTTAAAAAACCCTATACTTGCGAAAGGCGAAGAAGCAGTTCACAAGGAAATGGAAAACCAACTGAAGTTAACCATGGCTGCCAGGGAAACATTGGTAAGTGAGCTACGGACTATGCCCCCATGCTTAGTATTTAACTGCCCAGTTCACACTACTCTTGGAACCAAGAATAGTGTCCCCAAAAACTTAACTGAAAATTCTATAACTAATGATAATGATAAAAAACCCTCTCAGAAAAGAAAAAACACTAAAAATAACTCGGATGACTTTGTCTTTCCCAGTAAAACCGCTCGCCCTACCACTCCAACGAAAGTACTTGAGCCAGTTGAAGTTCAAAACTCCTATGATAATCTTGATGAAGACCCCGAAATTAACGTTACTGAAACTTCTGATAAACCAGCACCCTCGCCCCCACAGCCTATTTTTCTAAAAATTAAAGATAACTATAGAGATTAACTTAATAAAATAATGCAAAAATTCCCAAATGTAAAATCTAAATCTTCCGGAAAAAATATAAATTTAAACACAGATTGCCATTTTGAACATCAAGAAATCATTGATTTCATGGATGAAGACCGAGATTTTGAATTTTACGTATTTAAACCAAAAGAAACTAAACCAATTAAAGTAGTTGTTAAAGGATTACCCGGATGCACCAAACCAAATGAAATCGTCTCGGACTTAGAAGATCAAGGTTACACTGTTTCCAGTGCTAATCAATTGATCTCCAAAAGAACAAAACTCGAACTCCCCTTTTTCCTTATCACAATGCCCAGAAATGAATTTAATTTAACTGTTTTTGACCTTACCCACTTGGGTTACATGCAAGTAAAAATTGAGGGCTATTCTGTTCGCGGAATCACGCAATGTTTCAATTGCAACACAATTTTTATCATACTGCAGCCAATTGTCACATGATCACAAGATGTTTAAAATGCGGAAAAGAACACCCAACAAAAGAATGCGATATTAAAGAAAGACAGGAAAACCCCTATTGTATAAATTGCGACACATATGGACATACTGCCTGTTATACCAAATGTCCAAATTTCCCTAAACCGAAAAAAGGTTCCCCACTTCTAAATAGAAACAACAAAAAATTCACCAGTAACAATGTGGTTGAAGGAATTTCCTTCGCTAACATGGTTTCTGGAAATAAAAATAACAATGACCCTTCCCCATCCAATAATAATAATAAATCGGAAAGACAAAGCACTCCCCGAGTTTCCCCCTCTAATGAAATTAATACCTCTGATTTTCAAGACATCATTGATCTCTTTAAAATCGTAAGCAATATCTTTAAACAGTTCCCTAAGTTAAAAGAAATTCTCCCCGATCTCAAGAAAACAAAAGATTTTAAACAGCAAGCACTTATGTTAATGGATGTGTTTATGGATTAATTTTTATTTCTCCATACTCCATCTTATTAATATAATTGTTCCTAAATTCCAAATTTTAACTTTTTTCTTCCTAAAACTGATCAGAAAATTTTTTCATTAAAGTCCAAAGTTCACGGATCCAATCGTATTCCTACTTCCAACCTCCTCGTACGCCATTGGTCCTTCACGTAGTGGCCACACCTCTTAAACCACCGAGCCAAGTACAGCAGCACAAGGCACCCTCAGATCCAGATATGGGATGGAGGAATCTGCCTAGGTTCCAGTTCCCAAATTGAAAGTCGAAAATGTATCGGCCACGCAATGCTTTCCCCTCTTAACAGCTTTCGAAACAGCATGAGGCCTATTACAGACCTGGAAAATCATTTGCTTGACCGGTTTCTTTTGTATTTAAAAAGGAGGGGAATACAGTTCCCTCTTTCACCCTTATCTAGAAATCCCTCTTTTTTCCCTTATGCTTAAATTCTCACTAGCGGAGAGTGCATAGTTATTTTTTCAAGCGATTTTGTCATCTCGATTACCTAATCATTTCATTTTAAACCAATTTGATTTTTAAAAAAATGCCTAAACGTAAAAGGGGACTTACCACTGAGATGAAATTCAGAAAGTTTTAGCAGATTTAGAAGATTAAGTTTTTGATGATTCTGATTCCGATTGTGAGTTAGAAAATGAGGAAGATGATCTGATCTCTGCTCAGCAAAAAAAAATTGTTAAAAGTTTTGTGTAATAAACGCTCAAAATAGTGTAAATAATTTATGTCTAAAAGTGTAATATTACTTTCCGTGGTATTTATTTTATGTTAAAATTGTAATATTCGCAAGCAATGCCGTTTCTTAAATTATAATGGCGATTCAATGAAAAACATAGTGAAATGTTAACGATAGAATCAAGTTGGCAAAAATGTCTAGCTACTGTCAGAACTCGAGCTTTGTTAGAACTTTGTAAGACCCGCCGTGTAGGGGAAGTGATGCACGTTAATACTTTATCCACCGCATTAGGATTTACTGCAGGTTTTTTCATACAATATATTTTTTTTTTGGATCACTACATTGAAAATTAAGGGATATACATAAACAAAATACTCCACTTTGGGAAATTTAATCCGTTAGAGCTAATAAATTAATTAAAGATATTCCACTGTAAAATTAATTGTATACACCGTTCACTTAAAATAAATAGTCAAATCGTTTTCAAAGAATATTCCTGTTAAGTATTGGTAGAATATTCCTTCTCTAAATTGGAGCGGTGTGGTACTTGCGAGAAGGGGGTGCCAGCTCAGGTGTCATCCACGTCACTTGACCATGGCTTAAAATTACGTGGTCCGTTGCCAAAAGCTTAACAGTGCGACGTTAATATTAACTAACTCCAAAAATACAGTACAGTATATATAATTATATTTTATACTTAAAAATGCAATATCCGCCTATTCAATTAAAATTACAGCGTTATAATTAATTACTAAACACAAACAAATTTTGAAAACTTGTCCAAATGATGTAGTGTGGAAGAGAAAGTTTATTTACTTTAAGTACCATAACGGATAAAAGCATTTATTGTGAAAAATAGATCAATTTCTTAATTCCAAATGTGCATAATAAAATCATTAAAAGGCATTCAAATAAAGAGAGATGTATAACAACCTCTCCCTTCAAAACTTAGTTTTATTCTGAAATATAAAAAAAATTAGGGATTATGCTGATCACAGGAATTAATTAGAAGCGAGCGCCATGCGTAGCCAAAACAAAAAGGGTTTCTTTACAAACAAAAGATATATATATGCTGTCGTGGGCTTTTTTGCAGCGCACGCCAGAATTGCTTGGAATGGCAGAATTTTTTCCTACCTACTTGACAAATATCGTTATATTTTGGACACTTCACACAATATCTTTATAAATTATAGCCTATGTGTTCTTCTGATGTATAAGCTATATTACTGTAAAGTTTCATTAAAATCCATTCAGTTGTTTTTGCACGAAAGACGGCCAAACATCCTCACAAACTTTCACATTTATAATACATATCTAGATTACACAATGTATTACTGTACAGAAACGTATTTTTACTGTTATCTTACGTTATGCTGAAAGAAGAATTTTTTTAAAAAATTTATATTGAAGCATAAAAAAAACCGTATTTTTAATGGTGTATAAACAACAAAAAACAAAAAAAAAAAAGATATTTACAACAAAAAATTACAGAAATATTCGTTACAGATTCTTAAAATTATCCATTTTAATCCTTCGACTTTATTTATAAAATGCACACGAAACTAACTTCGACATTTTTATTATAACAATTGATGTATAAAAAGTCGAGTATTCGAACCAGAAACTCTTAATTCCGATATAATTTCTTTGAAATTTGTAGAAAACATATATTACAAGCTCTTCAACATAAGAAAAAAAGCCTCGATTTATACAAAAACCTTAAAAGCAAAAATGAAATCCTTGCTTTTGTTACACAATCATTCTTTGAAAGTTCTACAGTGTTGGATTTCCTGATTAAAAAAAAATTAAAGTAAGTGTCCTTTATAATAATAATTACAAAAAAATTTGCAAAATGCTCTAAAATCTATCTGAAGAATAAATATAATCAGAACGTAGTCTAATAGATAGTTATATTGAAGTAAAAAAAAATGTGTTTGTTCTCTTTTTTTTTTTTTCGCCCAGTTATTCGTGAGTCACACTTTTTAGGTATGATAGTACAAAGAAAAAAGTGTTCGTTTGCGCTCTAAGGCTATTCAACTTTTGAAACTCTGAATACAGAATCAGATGGTTCTTGTAAATGAGCATGAAAGCAGGTTGTAAAATCTTTTATATCGATAAAGAATGCTTGCCCTCTTGATTATTGTTGATGCTTTAGTTTTTGGTCATTGTTGATTATCCTATGCCTTTTTTTGGTGTAATAAAACCTAGAAGTGCACATCTGCCTTCTTGTAAATATTCCGTTGCTTTCAAGTAGCCGGAAAACTATTCTTCCTCTAGTTGCCGTAATAAATCTTTAGAGAGTGCATTTCCTTTTCAATGAAATTATCGTACATAGGATAAATAGAAACTATGCCGACCAAGCCCTTCTTCAAGAATGTCCTATTCTACTTGGCGAACGTTATTAGGAGAATGAAAGTAACCCTCTTCGCGCGGAGAACTGATATTGTGTTAGATTTTGCGAGATAAGGTAAAAAGCACCCAATCACTTAGGGCAGTGATCCGCAACCCCCGGTCCGCGGATCAAATGGTGCCGGGCTGTCTAAAGAACATTAAACTATTGCCATTTTATTTAAAGTGGTGCATTTCTCTCTCGGATTTGCGCAACTTTCAGAAGAAATCACTTTTATTCATTTTTCGTGTAACTATATTTTATTATGAAGGCATATTTAAATGTAACTGAAATAAAATTGTTAAATCAAAACAATCTAAAATATAAATAATCAACGTGTCCCTCCCTTATGCACAAACTCACACACCAAAGTCAGTTCATTACCGCACAAAAATCAGAGCTGTAATCTTAGAATTTAAGCAATAATATGCAATTATTTTGAAATTTTAAATAAAAAGTAAGGATTATTCAAAGGCTAAAAATATCCCTTTTTTGTACAAAAAGTGAAGAAAAAAATTAAGAAGTCCCAATATGTTACCCTTACTCGCAAAAGAAACAATTAATTAGAAATAAGAATAATATAATCCTTTGAATAAACAAGTTTGTCGAGATGCATGAAGCTCCTCGGCAACTTAAATATGTTTGTAGTCATAATATTTAGTCTTTGATATCTCTCAGCTTATTGTTTGCGTTTTACTATCAAGTATTCTAAGAATTCAAAGAATTTTCTCTTTTTTACTAATGAAAACAATTTATTAATGTTGGAAAAAATATAATTTTAAATTTCTAATGTATATTTAAAGAATTTATTTTTAGGAACACGAGGTATATATAAATTGATAAATTATTAATATTTCATTTACGAGTTCTATTAGGGTCAAAGTAATAAGACGGACCTCGTAATTTAAATGACGATCAAGTAACGAGAACAATAGTCGAGCTAGAGCCCCCACTTCTTATTTTCACACCACGGCAACGTAAGGACTTTGATTTTATGCGTATCAGCTCTGTTACACAATGGAACCTCTAATCATGACCATTTTTCAATAAAAACATGTAGTGACTACAATGTCGCACTATCCAACAAGGGCCAACACTTATAGGCTTAGGATATTCATATTTTATAGCATAATGCGAAACACTTAACTGCTATTAATTTCATATATTTGGCACAGTAAATGTTTTATCATAATTTTCTGTATATATAAGAAGAATTAGATCAAAATAAAAGATTTTTATTTTTGAAAGATGCTTGTTATAATAAAATGTAGATTTAATCTTAGGATTCCTTGAGTACTATGAATTCTAATGTATCATAATATAATGGATTATGGAAAAATAAAAAATGACAATTATATACATCAAATCTTTCATTCCTTTATGGAAGATATATACGAAAAGATTTTTCTGGCATGTTCTAAAAAAGAAAAACAATTATAAATTGAGCAACAATGAAGTTTCCAAAAAAGGATTTATGGCAATATGTTTATTGATATGCAGATGCTTGTAAGAGCTTTTAAACTCATTTTATTGTCGATTTGAGAAAGTCTGAACTTTGCATTATAACATAAAGAGACATGATCAGCAATTGGGCTTTTTATTTTATTTTGTATTTTTGCTTATAATTATGTGCAAGTTATGAAGAATCATATTATTTACTTCTTATTTCTAATTTGACTATTTTAAATTTTAACACCAGGTGTGTATCAAATTCCAGCATTTATATATATGAATAAAAAATAAATTTAAAACATTTTATAACTATTTTAATAAGTTTAATTGAAAATCAAAATATATAAATATTTTTTCTTAAATAAAATCAATTAAATTTAGATTAGTTTATTGTACCTTTTCCTACAATGATATAGGCGTTTAATTTTTTTATGAAATTCTTTATATCATCACCTCTGTTTTGTGCTAAAATTTCTTGAATTTTCTTGAACTGAAAACATTAGTAATTACTACATTGGATTCTTCAAGGAAACATGTTTCCCTAAGACAGGGAGACTATTTGTGTTTAGGGACTTTCTAAGCCGTGAACATCCCCACTATTCAGCGGGGTATCAACGACTGCTCTGCTTCTTTTATCCGCCGATGTATGGTGTCATAAATCAGCTCCGAAAAAGGGGGGAGTAAAGTTCGCTAGAAGCGCCGTCTTTAAGGGCATTTTTCTCACAAAGACCGCCGTCTCCAAAAGGTTAAATATTAAAAAAATACAATTATTCTTCATCGGAATTTTATATTATTGTTCATTATTTAGCAAGAATTATAAATGCTAATTCTGTGAGGTTTAAAATTAAAATTTTCTTAAAACTAATTTTAATTTGAGCAAACATTTAAAAAAAAACATTTTACATTTTTGTAAACATTGTCGCGCGCACTTGGCTTTACTCTCCTTGCAATACAGCTATTATATCAAGAATGTTTTATTTTCTTTTAAATGAACTCCTGCAAAGAGCGGGTACTTCGGCCGGTATACTTTTAATGTATTAGTGCTGCACAGAGTATTTTATCACTAATTAATTAATACTAAATTAAGAACAAGTTTAATAGGTATTAACGACTTCCATGGGCTTGTCTTGCAAAGCAAAGCTTTTATAAGGAATGCTTATGATTATATATAGAAATTGACCCTTTGAGTTATTTTTCTATATTTAGTAGATATCCATATTTTGTCTTCTAAGCAGTCACCATATTTTGCAATATGTTCAATTTAAAAATTAGAGAAAGGAAAAATAACATAATAATTATCCTATTACTTAAGTTATTTTTTTGCTTAAAAGTAGTAGTCAAACTTTAATACTTATGTTATTAATTTGTATGGTTTATAAGATCTCGTATTGTAGCTTTAGCGTTAAAGTGCATTATTGTTTCATTTAGTGCATTATAAATGTATAAGGGGGGTGCGATAAAAATTGTGATTGAAAAGGGGGGCTACAGTATTGAAAGTTTGAGAAGCACTGATGTAGCCAGTATGTCACCCCTTGTGGAGCAGACTTTAAAATCGGAGATTGGCGGAGAGTATGGCGTGATGTGAGAATCAAATTAAAGTTTAATCCGTGCCATAAAAAGTAATAATTCGTAATAAAAATATTAACATTTTTAATTTATAATTACATTACAGAACATTATAAAAATTACTAACAAACTACTTAGGTTAATGCATGAAACTTGAATAAAGGGTGGAGCCTGTGCTGTTGTCTCGTGTGGCTCAGGCAGATCAGCGAGAGAGATTCTCCGAGAAGACAGATTTTTCGAGTGTGCATTCAAATCTCAGTTCACTTCTCTCTGCTCGCAAGCTGGTTTCAGTTAAGAGGAATTTGGGTGGATTCCGCGGGACGCCACAAAGAGTAACTGCGCCGGTATCTCACATCTTTGCGATGTCCCATAATATGCGTCGAAAGTTTCCTCTTTTAGATTCTTGCCCACAGAAATCAAGTGACCATTTGGAAACGATGTACTTCTGAAGAGGATGTAGGTTACATTGCGAAAACTACCGTAATTGATTTCTAACAAATTTGTAAAAAAATATTAATTGATGGATTGATTTCAAAAGATTTACATTGGCTGATTAAATAGTGGTCCAATATGTAGCAACAAAATGTATTAATGATTAAAACAAATCTAATTTTTAGTGCACGGGTCAGCAATATTTTAGGTGTGGCATGCCAAACCAATCTACCAATGTGAATCAACGTGCAACACAGTAAAACATTTTTGAAATAATTCAGTTCTCGTGATAATGTATGGAGCATTAGAGATTAAAGGTCAATCATTCAGATTTACAGTTTTATTATAGATTAATTCTTTACCACTTATAGATGTTTCTTAAAATAAAAATAAACAGCAAAAAGTGTAACTACACCTGCGACAAAAGTTTTTTTTAAAAAAAGTAGTAAAATTGTACACATATTATGTATTTTTAAACACATGTATTAAAATACGAAATAGACAACGTAAAATATAAGTGTTTTCTTTCATTACAGCTAAATAAAAAAGATAAATAAAACAATTTTAATGCGAACTTTGTACAGAACCGCTCTACTTACTTACAGCACAATCAGAGGTAAAATGAGGGATTTTCAATTTTAGACGATTCTGAAAATTTAGTTGTTATGCAATTCCTTTTCGGACTCGAAATGTTTTTCATTTGAGGAGAGATTTTTTTTTTACTTTGATATGTACAAATAACCAAAAACAGAGAAAGCAGAGTACGGGCAATTTTCTTTCTTCTAAAAATTAAATCTCTCCAGCAATGATATTCAATAGTTTACATAATAGCTGTAAATTTATCTTTATAGTTATCTTTTAGATTTTTTAGTAATTCCGTAAATGCCCATAATTTTCTGAAAATGTTTGTCAAATAAGGTCTATTTTAAATTTATCAGTTTCTATCCACTCAATTGTCGAGTAGTGCAGAGTGCCTGTGAGAATTTTGCCACAGGTTACCGACCCTTGTTTTAGTAACTAATAAATGTCTTCGAATTTTAATTTCCCATCCTTACCACTAGCCTTACAAAGCTATCCGTATAGAATTTTTCGGTCCAGTTGATGGAATGTCGATCTTTAGTTAGTGATATACTATTTCTTATGTCATGTTGTGAGAGTAGAGTGATATTAAAAACTACCTTTATCATTATGATAAAGCAGGTATGGGATTATAAAAATTCAACTAAATATACAAAATTGGTATTTTTTATTTTGGGCTATGGAATATATCTTCCCCGGCCATAATAAAGTAGGTACAATTTGTAAAAGAAAATTAAAAGAAAATTCTATAGATTGAAAGTCCTTTCTTTTTTTAAAGTAATCTTTCTTTAAGCAAATATTTTATGTTCGAAACTTTTTTTTAATCATAAGGAATCTTCGATAAAATTGTTATTCTTCATTTCCTATGCATAAAAGTACATTAAGGACGTATCTCCTTTCAGGTTCTTTCTAATATTTGCTTTGCAGTTCTTATAATAGATATCCTAAGGCATCAACTTTAAATTTAAAAAACAAATTCTGACGAAGTTTGCAAAACGTGAATAAGTGATTGGAAAAAATCACATTTTCTCTGAATGTCAAAAAAAAAATTTTTTTTTTCATATACACAATTTGTAAACTTGTGATATGCATTTAAAGATTCTTTTTTAATTATTTCTAA
Source organism: Trichonephila clavipes (assembly GCA_019973935.1). NCBI lineage: Eukaryota > Metazoa > Arthropoda > Arachnida > Araneae > Nephilidae > Trichonephila > Trichonephila clavipes. Next base: position 245,948 of record BMAU01005756.1, on the reverse strand, counting down.
AGTTAGACATACTAACGAGATAAAACTGCGTTGTTAATTCTATTTTTGCGAGAGGCAACTTAGGGTAAACTGTATGTAGAAAATATTTAATTATTATATCAAAAATTGGATGACAAATCTGACGAAAGAAATTCTTTTGAAAATGAATTATTTTTTATGTTACTTATATTTGTTGAACAATATTATTTATGAATATAATTTTTAAAAAAAACTATAAAAATAATGTGATATATTTTATTTTATATTATATTTTGTAAAAGAAGGTTTTTTTAGGTTATTATTTTAAGTTTTCTAATTACAGATTAACAATTACAGACTAATTACAAATTTAGGCAAATATTATCCAACATACTTTATGTGTCTTGTAAACGCCGTGCGAAGTTTTTTTTAGTCCCATTAAAGGTAATGAGATCCTAACATTTCTTCAGTTACCGGAATTTCTCTAAACATTATTTGCTGTCAATCCATTCTTGCGTGGCAATTTTGCAAAAAATTATATGTTCCTGATCTATGATAATGCGTTTCAAATGCTCTTTTTACTTGCATAAGCTGTATAAGTAATACGAAAGTGTTTAATGTGTGTGCATTGATATATTTATGATTATTTATATTAAAATGTAATGCAAGCGTATGAGTGTTGAGGAACATTACTGTAACAATTTTCTCTATCAAAAAAGACATTTCTTTTGTATTATTCTTTCTTAAAAGTTCTGTTGAAGAAACCACATAAGTGACTGAAATAAGGACTAATTATTAATAAAATAAGTAAAGTTTTGCCAAGAATTGCCAAATGGTTGTTATGGAACTTGTATATCTTTATATATATATATATATACTAAAATGTATCTATTTTGAATAAACTATAGATTGTTTGAAATATTGATTGAACATTTAATCGAGTAATTTGACGAATGCTTGACAAACTTATTGAATAATTTATTGTTTTATTGGTTATTTCATTTAAAGATTTATCTTTTTATTGATCTTTGATTGATTAGAAAGTCAATAATCAATTGACTAACTGATTAAGTGATCAATACATAAATGGATGGAAAAATCGATTGAGTGAATAACAGATTAATGAATCGATACGTTAAACGAACATTTTTATGAATCGATACATTGAGCGAACGTTTTATGAATCGATACATTGAACACCGATTCGTTGATTGATTGAACGATCTATAATCAATTCATTGATTTAATGTTTTACTAAATAATCGGTCAATCGGCAGATTGAAAGACCGAACAATAACAATACATGATACACGCTTTGAGTCAAAAAAATGACGTGGTAGGACAAGTGGTTTTTATCTAAAATATTAGTCACATAGTGCAATCTTCCTTATTTTTCCGCGAAAGAGGGCATTTGTTTACATACAAAGTTTATCCAGAAATTAAAACAGTGTACCCTTCTTTTGAACCCATTTGGATTTATTAAAAGTCATATAGCTCTATCTTAATAAAATGCTTAATAGCATGAATAATATTGCCTTGAAAACGACTCACATCATGGTATGTGTACACTTTTTAATCCGTACTAAAGTGCACTAAATGAAATTCAAAGGAGATTTTCCAGTCTGGTGATCATTGCTTCTACCTACCGATTTTGCAGAAGTTCAAGTGCGAAAGTTAAGTCTTGAATCTGTGGAAAATACACTGTTATTATTTTAAACGTTTTGTTATAAAGTGATACAATTGTTAAAATACAACCAACGGAATAGTTACATTTTAATTTGGAACAGGAGTTAACAATAAATGATTTAATGCGTTTATATAACTTTAACAAATATATTTACAAATGTATGACAATCTAATATTTGCTTCATAAAACGGATGCAGAGAAACCTTAAGCCCTTGAAATACAAAGACTTCTTGGAGACGTATCTCATTTCATATGTCATTGTAAACGCTGACATCTCCGAGATGCCAACTAGTGATCTTTTCCTATTTTTCCAAGGGGTTTACTATATTTGGTAAACACGGATCTCACGAACCCGGGGTATCCTAGTGATATTTCTCTATTTTCGACCCTTTTTTCTTGTCGTCCCATTTCTCCTTTTCTTCTTTTCCCGTCTAGACCACAGACCACTAGTTCAAGATATACATATTATAAATAATAATTTTTTTCTAATGAGAAAATTTACAATTATTTATTAACATATTTTGGTTTGCGTTCTGTATTGCGTTAATTAGGTTTCTTTTTCGTATATTTCTTTCAATACTTTGATTATGTTGCTTTACTTTTCTTTTTCGACTAACACCGTTGGTTTCTCTACCCGCAAGTTTGCCGTGTGCGGCATCCCGTAAGGAGGAAAATGGTGTTCTGGAGATCCTTTGCGTTCCCTTTGTCCACACTCCTGCCATGTGGAGGATATTGGTGGCCTAGGGATACCTCTGCATTCCCTTTGGCCCGCGCTTCACTGTAGACGGATGGCAGGAGAAAGCCCGATCCTGTCAATCGGCTGGTGGTACCTATCTTCGGTGTCCCCGAAGAGACACTGCTATAGGGTTAGTGCTGCAGATAAGGGGTGGCGGGTTTACCCGTTGGATCCTCGCCCTGATGCTGTAGCATTATATTCTGCGTGTACTCCAGGTAAGCGCCGTGCCTGGTTTTGGCCAGATGACCAGCACCCTGCCTCCCTTGTTGGACTCCGTGGTGGGTGGAGGCACGCCAGAACGAAGTTGTATTATGCGCTTATGGATCCAAGTCGGCTGTGCACAGGTAAAGGTTTTGTTTTACCCAACCTAAACATTGACGTTATTTCTAAACATTCACGATTCTTAATTTTATCACTGCCAGACAATGATATGATGAAAAAGTCGCAATTCGCTATTCACAAAGCACTAATACAAGTAGGTGGCGAACCTAAATCAGTAAAACGTTTACGATCCGGTGATTTAATTATTGAAGCAAGCTCTGCTCTGCAAACGAAGTTTTTTTTTTTACTTGCCAAATCTTTTCTCGATTCCCCTCTAACACTAAGTCCTCACAAATCACTTAATACTTCCCGCGGTGTCGTTTCTGAACCTGACTTGTTGAGCACTCCTGAAACGGAAATCCTTGATGGGTTCTCCGATCAGGGTGTGATTCAGGTCAGAAGAATTGCTATAGAAAAGATAATACAATTATTGCTACAAAATATTTTATACTAACATTCAATTGTCCTCAGCTTCCGTCTACAATAAAAGCAGGTTACTTAAACTGTAAGATCCGTCCCTATATACCGAACCCTCTGCGCTGTTTCAACTGCCAAAGTTTCGGGCATTCACAAACTTCTTGCAGAGGACAACTGACTTGCTCTAGATGTGCTTCTGCTGGACATTCTTCCACAGAATGCCACCTGGAGCCAAAGTGTATTAATAATTTACAACCTCATCCATCTGATTCTAAAGTATGTAGCAAATGAAATCTTGAAAAACAAATTCAAAAAATTAAAATCCACAAAAATATTTCTTATTCAGAAGCCCGAAAGCTAATAGTCTCGCAGAAATCACAGACATATGCTCAAGCTACCAAATCCTGAACTGTAACCATTACAACACAAACTGAAGAAAATATTACTAAAATAGTATGACCACTTTTTTACAATTACTTAAACCATTACTATCCTTTCCGAAACCCATTATAACTCATACTAAATCTGCTGTTTCCACATCGTCTTCCTCAACTCAAGCACGCCTCTTACCGTTCACCTCTTCAATACCAGTTACGCTATCCCATCCCACTACCTTATTTACTACTACTACTTCCACATCCAATAGTATATCTGTTTCATCATCCTCATCTAATAACACTGTTCCACTCTCCAGAGATTCTATGTTTTCAGCCTCGTCTGCTGAAACGATTCCCTCTGGTTTTGAACCTACTACATTCAATAGCATACCTTCTAAAATAACACCCTCTGGATCCCAAACTTTAAAACAAGCTTTGAAAATTCGTAAAAAAAAAGCATCCCTGTAAGACCATATCTAACACTACAATATCAAGTAAACCAACAATAGAAATAAAAATGGCACCTCATAAAACTAAAGCGAGTAAAACTAAATGCAGATGAAGATTTGGATATTCATTTAACTCCTGGAGCATACCATTTAACGCCAACCAGAAATCGCAAATGAGTTTTTTCGCAAACATATTTATTTATTTATTTTTTCTTAGTGGAGGATCTCTCCCCCAGACTTCTTTATTTTTATTTTTAATGCTGAACTTTTGTACATAAATTATGATTTTACCATTTACCATGAAAACTGTTTTTATTAATCATTTTAGCTGCTTTACACTTTTAATATTTTAACACGCGTTTGGCGCAGCTTGGCCAAATTTGGCTCTAGCGCCATAAACCCAAACACTCCCCCGGGACACCAAGAACTGTCTCTAGGGGATGTCGAAAATTTAACATCGCTTCCGCTTTGTTTCCTGAAAGCTCTTTCTTTCAATTCTCACTGTTGCCGACAATGTGCAGTCTGGAAGAATGTGTATAAATTTTGTTTGTATTTGGGGACTAATAATAAATACGCATTTAATGTATAAGGCAGAAAGCTCAAAAGGAAAATTTAACTTTTTGTCTCTTCATCCATTCGTCATTCATCAATAATAAAATAAAAATAGCAAATCAATTCTCGATGGGCTACAAAAAATTTTCAATGGAAAAACTAAAAATGAATAAAATTAATAATTATCAATGAAAAATTTATTTTATGTATTTGTTACTTGTGTCACCTAATCGAGAATAACATCAGATCACGGTCCACGAAATTCATCTCGTAAAGGGGTTAGTTGTACACCGGTCGTAAGCAGTAGCATTGAGCATCTTTCATTTGAAAACACAATTTGACTCAGTCGCACATCAATTTTGAAGGAGAACATCCTGGGGTAGTCAGGGATCTCCCATCACTCTTCCCTTTCCATCAACCTCAGGAGAGGACTTGCGGCTCGAAAGCTATTTTGAGTACCCCCCCCGACGCAAAGGGACTATCCATTTACAAAATCCGGAATTTTGTAACTGCTGTGCCCTACGACACAGCAGTCAGCTTCACTAACCACTATACTGGACGGGCGGCATTGCAATTAAATAATCTTATAAGAATTTATAATACTTTTATAGGCTTATTTAATCCCTTAGGAATTTGAAGTAATGCTTATCTAATATATATTATAAATATGAAAGTTTGTGAAAATCTTTGTGGGTCTTTCACGCAAAAAACAACTTAGTGGATTTTAATGAAACTTTACAGTAATATAGCTTATATATCAGAATAACACATAGGCTATAATTTATAAAAATTTGTAAAAAGTGTCCAAAATATAACGCTATTTGTGAAGTAAGAAGGAAAAAATTCTGCCATCTGCAAGCAAAAAAGCTGCAAAAAAGCCCCCGTCAGCATATATCTATCTTTTGTTTGTGAAAAAACTCTTTTTGTTTTGGCTACGCAAGGGGCTCGCTTCTAATTAATTCCTGTGATCAGAATAATGCTTATTTTTTTTATTTCAGATTACAGCTAAGTTTTTAGGGAGAGGTTGTTATAAATCTCTCTTTATTTTAATGTTTTTTTTATGATTTTATTATGCATATTTGGTAGTAAGAAGTTGATCTATTTTCAAAATAACTACTTTTATTGCTTCTGGTACTTAAAGTAAATAAACTTACTCTTTCACACTACATCATTTGGACAAACTTTCATAATTTTTTTGTGGTTAGTAGTTAATTATAATGCTGTAATTTTAATTGATATGCAGATATTGTATTTTTAATAATAAAACTAATTATAACTACTGCACTGTATTTTTTGCAGTGAGTGAGTGAATATTAAGGTCGCACTGTTCAGCTACAAGAGGGCTTTTGGCAACGGATCACGTAATTTTGAACCATGGTCAAGTGACGTGGACGACACCTGAGCTGGGACCCTCTTCTCCTAACTACCACACCACACCAACTTAGCAGGAATATTCTACCAATACTTAGCTTTAATATTCTTTGAAATCCACTCTTCCAAAATATATGGCAGCACGGGTTCTATGATGAGTATTTTAGTGGGAAAGGCGAAAAGTTTTGTAGTAGATATTGCGTTTTCAGCGAATTGCAAAGAGTATTATTTTTGTCACAAAAAATAGTTAATTAATAAAAAATTTAAGTGTCTTATGGTTTTGTCTGTTAATGAAGACCTTGGAAAATGATTTGACTACTTATTTTAAGTGAACGGTGTACATAATTAATTTTACAGTGGAATATCTTTAATTAATTTATTAGCTCTAACGGATTAAATTTTCCAAAATACAGTATTTTCTTTATGTATATCCCTTAATTTGTACATGTAGTGATCCAAAAAAAATTGTATGGAAAAAACTGCTGTAAATCATAATGCGGCTGGATAAACTATTAAAGTGCATTTCCCCCCTACACGGCGGGTCTTACAAAGCTCTAATAAAGCTCGAGCTACGAAAGTAGCTAGGTATATACCAGCTTGACTCTATCGTTAACATTTCGCTATGTTTTCCATTGAATCGCCATTATAATTTAAGAAACGGCGTTGCTTGCGAATATTACAATTTTAAAATAAAATAAATACTGCAGAAAGTAATATTAATGTATTACACTTTCAGATATAAATTATTTACACTACTTTAAGCGTTCATTACGCAAAACTTTTAAGAATGTGTTACTTTTGCTGAGCAGAGATCAGCTTAGGTAGGTATTTTGAAAAATCGACCCTCAGGAGTGTTACGAGGAATTATAAATTTAAAAAATCCTTTTTATTGGCTATTAGATCTACATAGTTAAAATTTAACAAAGGTGTTTATTTTTCTTTCTTTTTTTGTTTAGCTGAGATATGCAAAAAGCTTTTTTTTGTTTAATTTTCAATTCACATAAAATTAACTCATTAAAAACTTCTTTTTCCTTCAATCTGTGTTGTTTAATTTTTCATTTCACCCGTGCGAAGAACGGGTATACCAGCTTGTATATATATATATGCATATATATATATATATATATATATAGTTTTGCTTAAAATGATATGTGGATCTTAAATGAATCTTTCTATAAATTTTTGGTAGTTCTCTTTTTACTTTTCATGATGTTTTCTGTACTATCTCCGTATTACTTTATAATAAATTACTGCTGAGCTATTGGGTTATCATATTTATTTCTCACTAATTTGTTTAAAACAATTTTTTTATTTCTCTTACTAGAAATAATAAAAAGTGTATTTGTGTACTTATGTACACACATAAGAAGTTATACTTTTTTGGCGTAACAAGATTAAAAGCTTTCTAAAATTCTTGAGCAGGGCAAACTGGGCCAAGTATGAAATGCGATCATAAGCAGAGTTGAACGATACGAACGTTAAGTCAATAGAACTATACTAACCAGAGATAATAACGATTTAAATAAATTTTAAACACCCCCGCACAGGGACATTAGGACCAATATCATGTGGGGGAGGGGGTTGGCAGACTGTATATGGTGAACCGATTGTGACACCTGAGACCTCATATTGAATGTCTCATTGGAAAGAATCATTCCTGAGAAAATTAAGACATCCGCCTGAAGAGCCCCCGAGTTACGGTCATTTTAAAATAATTAAAACATTTATAACAATTAACAAAAATAAGGGGTACCCAGGAACTCGAGACTGGGCCTGGTTGTGAGGAAACACAAGAGGAATTCATTTGAACCAGTCCGGAGTCTGTAATTGCAAATGGGGCTGTGCTAGTTTTGGAAAGGAAAACGAAACTAGCTCCCTCGGGGGGAGGAGGGTAACAACTGTGACGTAAATGGCCACGTACATCCCAACGGTGCCCAGAGTAGTGCGTGATCCCGAAGTTTCATCCTTCTATCTTTGTAATATCGTTGACTTCACCAAACGATCGAACTCCATAGGAATAGCATGGGATTCCAGTTTTAGTGATAAAGCCGCCTAGGAATACTATCTTCACACGAATTATAGCAGATGAAAGAGCTCAACGATGACAACCTATGGCCCGAGTTTCATTAACGAAGTTCAAAATTCCTTGGAGCTATGCGGGATTTCAAAAAACACTTTAAAATAATTTTAAAATGTTAAATATAGGTGAAGAAATGGGGCTGTGGTCCTTAAAAATATATCTGAGGAGGGAGCAACAGAGCGGGCCAATTCCACGTAAAGCTCGTGATAATACGAAAATATGGCGGCCCTCCAAATAAGTCCCAAACTCAATTTCTTAGGTGAAACATTTACAGTCCCCATAGGATTAACATTATATCATGATATGTTAGTGCTTAAGCTCTCCCCATACCTATACAAAAGTAATCAAGTAGATGACTGGATGGGTCTTGGAAAAGTTGAACAGTTGGTTCAAAATCTCAAGTCCGAGACTCGAACAGGAGCCAAGGTATTGCGAATTTAAACACATTTAAATTTTTTAAAAATTTAAAATGCAGCTAAAGGCTATGGAAGAAATAGCTCTATGAGCTTGAAATTATAATAACTGGAGTAGTAGATAGAGAGGGATTGAATGAGCCAGGTCCGAATGGACTGTTAGGCTAGGGTGCCGAGATATTGGCCAAAATCTGTAGAGGTAAAGAATGCGTCCCAACAGGTATGGTATATAACAATGGTTATTACGATCCCCGAAATATCAGTTCCCTAGCACCAAAAAAGCGGCATGTTAAAATATTAGACATTTGTGTTCACGCGCATTGGTGCCGTGACCGTATGAGTGCGCTTAAGTGACGGTTTTGCGTGACATCCGTGACGGTGAGAGCGCGCATCGTAAAAATTTACCCTCATCCTTTTTCCCAAAAGCGCAAAAAGAAGTATAGCTTCAATAATTATAAATTTATTTTAGTTTATGATATAAATAAATAATACATAGCGTTAACTAACCTCAAATTCTACAAACGTTCTCAAAGTAAAACGTAAAAACCATTTTTACCATTTACAATCTCAGTAAATTATCTTTAAATCAATAAATTGTTGATAAATATCAGTCACCACGATATACGAAGTTTGAGGCAAAAGTCATGACAATTTTTTTTTCCTTGGATATTTGACATATACAAACGAAAGTTTAAGGTGTTATCTACATGTGTGGACAATGAAAGCACTGGAATATCGTAACACACTAATTTATCACGGTAGTATATTTTTCAATGTGCAAAAGAATGGCAACACAGTACACATAAAGTTGACATGACAAACTTAGGCCTATTGCCCCCCCCATGAGCTGCTCGATGACGGCACGTGCCAAGTTGCACACTGACCAGTCGTCCCAAACTTTGCTCATCACTGGTTGACACACGACCTTGCTGAAACTGCCCTATCCAACGTGCTACTGTACGGCATGGTAGGGCATTATTACTAAGGGCTTCCACTGTGACATTCCATTGTATTTCTCTCTCGGAGAACAGCTTATTTTATGTAAGCGCGCTGCTCAACACGAGTTACTTCCATCTCGCACGACACTCACTGATTTCACAGAACTCGCTGCGCTACTACCAACTATCATAGATCCATCTGTTTTTCTGCATACACACTATGCCTGCAGAACTTCCACATGACACATATACGTTTGTGATTCGTTCACATATCTACAAGAAAAAGAAATAGTTGCCATGACTTATGCCCCATCTCTCGTATTATTTGAAAAAAATATATATTTATATATATTTTATTCGGACTGTGATACAAAACACGTGTTTTAGGTTCAGACACACTTGAATAAATTGACATCACAGTTGGAATCTTCCCCTTTTTTACGTTTAGGGATGGCTTCTGATCGTTCCCAGTCGCCGCGGTAACCGAGTGGTTAAGGTCACGAGTTAGAGCGCAGTACCACTAAAGACCCACCGTGTAGGAGAGCGATGCACGCTAAATCTGTCGAGAGCTGAAGCGTCCTCCCGTTGGTGTGGTGTGGTAGTTAGGAAAAAGCGGTGTCAGCTCAGGTGTCGTCCACGTCACTTGACCACGGTTCAAAATTACGTGGTCCGTCGCCCAAAGCCCTCGTGTAGCTGAACCGTGTGACGTTAATATTCACTCTATTCATTCCCAACCACTAACAACTGTGGCGTAAATGGTCACGTAAATCTCAACGATGCACAAAGTAGGTGATCCCAAAGTTTCATATTTCTATCTCTGTAATATCGTGATGTCATCAAAAGATCGAACCCCATTGGAATAACATGGGAATCCCAATTTTAGTAAAAACGCCCCCCACAGGCCTACTATTTACACACAAATTATAACAGATGAAAGGGCTCAACGGGGAGAGCCTATGGTCGGAGTTTCATTAAACAAGCTCAAAAATCCTCAGAGCTATGCGGGATTTTAAAAAATTAAAAACTTTAAAATTTTAAAATGTTAAATATAGGTGAATAAATGGGCTATGGTCCTGATAAAATATATCTAAGATGCTCATAGGGAGAACAATCGTAGCCCAGCTGGTGCGGTCGACCAAGGTGGCATAAAATTCGAGTTATTACTGGGGGGATGGGAGTACCGGAGATGACCAATTCCACATACAGCTTGGGCTAATACGAAAATATGGCGGACCTCCAAAAATCAGGTCCCAAGCTCAATTCCTTGGAGGGGGAAGTGAAATTTTTCCCGGTCCCCTTAGGATTACCATGGGGGCATGATATTTTAGTGCTTAAGCCCTCCCCATACATACACAATGGGAATGAAGTAGATGACTGAATGGATCTCGACAGCTGGAACAGTTGTTACAAATCTCAAGTCGGAGACTCGAACAGGAGCCAAGATTTTGCGAATTTGAACAAATTTAAAAAGTTTAAAACAATTCAAAACTATAAAACGAATTGCCCTATGAGCATGAAATTATAATACATACCTGTAAGAGTAGATAGAGAGAGATCGAATGTGCCAGGTCCGAATGGACTGTCAGGCACGTGTGTCGAGATACTGGCCAAATAGCTGTTGAAGAGGGATGCATCCCAACAGATATGGTTTATAACAATAATTACGATCCCGCAAGCATCAGTCCCCTATCACCAAAAAAGTGGCATGTTAAAATATTAGACAATTGTGTGTGCGCGCATCGGTGCCGTGACGGTGTGTGTCACATCCCTGAGAGAGAGAGAGAGAGAGACGGTGTGCGCGCGAATCGGAAGAATTTACCCTCATCCTTTTTTCCAAAACATGGAATATGATGTACATCTTCAAAAATGTTTTTCGTGATGTTGTTATAAATTTATATGTTAATAAGGTGTATAGTTAGTTAAGATTGAGAGAGATAATAACATTTGAATTTAACTAAAGAGCAGCGTTCAAAGCGATCCTACATTCCAGCACTTTCTTGGAAATATCCGTTTATGTCATAGGGCACGATATCATAAATTTTTCTAGCAATTTTCAGAAGCATCGCTACGGTTGCTAAATCGCCAAAAAACGCTGCCGACAAACTCGGTCACCAAACAAATAAATCACAGGGGCAGACTTCTAAAAATATGGTTTATATGTAAGATTTAAACCATATTTAAACATGGACAATTATTGCATGTGGCTCGGTCAAAGCGTAGAAGCAAATACGGAATAAAAATCTTGTGCAATTTGGAGGAAAAGGCGATTAGAAACACTGCTTTTGAAGAGGCAATACATTGAAGCATAATTGTTAGAACTACAACTTGCCTGCAAATTGCAGTTATATAATTTGAACAATGACTATGAACAGTTGAAAAAAATTGTAACGTCCCAAACATCTAAGTGATGACACTTATTTGGTCTTTTGTAGGTTTATTTCTCAATATCACAGGACAATTCACAGACATACAAAAATTTGTACAATATTAACACTTTTGTAGAAATCATTGGCGATCCGATTATCGACATTTTTAGAGAGGTCATTCTTTACGCTCGCTGATGGAGCAAAATACAGTTTCTCGTCGAGAGGTAAAAGCCAACTGCAGATATCCACACTGCGCTCACGGGGGGAGCTCACAGATCCCAACCGCTCTCGTCGAGAGGTAAAAGCCGACTGCAGATATCCACACTGCGCTTACGGGTGGAGCTCACAGATTTCAACTGTTCTCTTCGAGAAGTGAAGGCCGACCGCTTATGGCTTGGTACTCGCGCACTCGCAGTCCTTCCGATCAGTCCGCGTTGCCACATCGAGTTTTAGAAGTGGTCTCGAGTTCGCTACAATATGTATTACAAATGCGGGTTGAACAAGAGATGAACACTTGGGCCACAAGATAACAATCCTAGTGCCGGTTTATCCACTGGGCACTTCGGGCGGTAACCCAGGGGCCCGGGGCCTAGAATAGACTTAAAGAGTGCGGATAAACTGGACCTAACCAGAATTTCTGATTATAAATTTTGATTCGCCATTGCCAAGGGAGCCCGTAGATCCTCTGTGCCCGGGTCTCGAAATCAGCTTAAACCAGCACTGAACAAACCTCTTCATCTTGAATCACTTACAAAACGTATTTTTGAGAAATTAGTGGATACTTTTAAATTTGACAAATTAGCAAAATAAACAAACAAATCCAGAACTAACTTTCAAGGCACTGGAAAAGGCCTTGTCCAAAGCCCTGTAAAGAGGCTGTTGCAAAGCCAAGACTAAAAAGAGGCCATGATTGCACAGCACATCATCTTATCTGTTTCTCGAGCATCTTTCCATCGAGTATATGCCAAATTCGTAATTCCGTTATTATACAGAGCATCTTCTTTTTTGCCCAGAACTAGATAAAGAATCTCAAAAACTCGGAGAGAAAAGCAAACTATACTGCAATGCCAGAACTACATCGCTTATGGCATAAGCGATGTAGTTCTGGCATTACAGTATAGTTTGCTTTTTTTTGCTCCCCTAGTATTCTTTTCTTTTTTTAACTTTTTCTTTTGTTCGCAAGTTAATATTTTCTGGTTCTTTCTGTAAATGTTTGCTCTTTTTTTTATTATTTATCATTGTTCTTGTGTGATATTTGAGCTGTTTTAAATATTTGGATTGATTATTCCAATAAAGCCACATGTAACAACACAGTAGGGGTTGGTCCTCCGTTAGTATGGACAAGGAGAAACACCTTCCCCCTAGTCTTAATTAAAAAAGATTTTTAGTGAAGAAAGTCTAAGTCTTACTTTCCAATTAACTATGCCAAATACATATTTGAAAAGAGACAGATAGAGTTTCGTAGGAGAAATTCCATTTCTCATAAAGTTCGTAACATTCGAAAAACATAAAAGATTTCACAAGCGCTGCAAATAGTTTAATTCAATCAAAACTTTTCTCCCAGAAAAAAAAATTATTAAAAGGATGTTTTTCGCAGTTTGGAGTTGTGCCAGAAATAAGATATTCACGCTCGAAAGGGTTTGAATCCTTTGGAGAGATCATTTTTACTGAAGGTAGAAGTTGTTGAATTTGATTTGAAAATGAGCTGCTTCAGTCGAACTTCTTAAATTCCAAAAACTACCCTACAAAAAGCGTCTTTCAAATTTGGTTTTTAACACCGGAAGGAACAAAAAAGGATTAAAAAAAACATTTCTTTCTGTAAGAATGTATCCTATCTAAGTTACAAAGACATCTGAAATATCAGAGCTTTTTCGTCCGAGTAAAACTTGTTGGAAATAATTTATAAAACCGTAACTTTGGGAAAGTAAAATAAATATTAAAGGAGCACTTTGTTATATTAAATTATATGAATACTTGTAAATCTATGGAAATTTAAAGTAAAAAAAAAGAGTAATATATAAATTTTTTTAAAGGTTTTTTTTTATATCGCACACTATTGTTTAAAGAATATTTTCTTGTAATCTATATTTCGAAAATTCAAAATCAATAGATAAATTCAGTACAAAAAGGAAAGTTTGCTTTCATTTGCTTTATTTTGCTATCACATGTCTGCTTTTACCAGTAATGAACCAATTAAAAAAATAACCGTATAACTATAAAAAAATGTGTCAAAATTTTTTTGTTGCAACATAGTGAAGTTCATTCAAACTGTATACATTTTTTTTAAATTTGGAAAATCTAGAAAAGCGCGTAAATCATCCAGAATTTGCATTCAACTGAAAAGTCGTCATTTTTGCATTGAATCTTTACGGCTGTTTATATTTTTTTAATTTGGCAAGGATTAAAAATTTTGAAATTGTAGCAAATGTGTGAAACATCTAACTATGTAAAAGACGGCTCTTTTTATTTGTTTCATTTAATTTTTAAAATATTTAAAATTACGTATGTTAATTAAAAATATGTTTAAAAATATATGTATGGGAATTTGATAAAGTATTTGAATTTCAGAATATGTATTTTCATCACACAAATGAAAAGAAAAGAAAGAAAATGTTATCATTTAACATAATGGATGAGTATCCAGGATCAGTAAAATTATTTAAGAAAATACTTTAAATTTTGATTTTAAAGTTTGGAAGGAATTAATAGTTTTGAAAATATTAGTTTTCTTTTACTTACATTTTATACAATGTACTAATATCAAATCAAAGATGGCAAAAGAAATATTTCCTTTTATTGTTTGAAAATAAATTTATTTTTAAATGCGAGAGAAGAGTTTTTATTTTATAAAAATGCATTCAGTTTGTCAAGAACATGTATTTTGTTTTGTTGCCGTAATGAAATTCCTACTTCAAACATTTGTGAAATGTTCCAAGAAAAATTAAAAAAGACTTCTTTTCAAAAAACAATAGTATTTGGTAGTAAAAAAATAATTTTAATTTTTGATTTTTAACATTTTAAAGAAGATATTACTGGGTATTCTTAAGCACATCTTCGACAGATTCCGTCAAATGAAAAAAAGACGTTGCCAAATGCCAAAATATGCAGCTAGTAATGGAATTTCTTTTTCATTTTGGAAAATAATAATGACAACAGTATTTGTAAATAATCTTGTAAATAGCTGTATTTTTTAAATTGTGGGAACGTCTTTATATTTTATATTGGTCGATTATATAACACCTAGCATCTATTATTCTGCTTAACTGTTGTACTGCATTATAATTACTTACCAAATGAATAGTTCGTCTAACAGGATTAGTATCTGAGTGTTTTGCGTCGTTTGCGAAGAAGTTAATCATATATGTCCTGTAAATTGAGACATATATTATTGTGATGCAAGATCTATTATTTATCTCCATACAGAGTCATTATTATTACACTGCTGGACAATTGCTAAGGACCGATCACAAATTGCTATGTAGCATAACATTAGGCGAGATATGAGGCCTAGTAGGATAAAATATAGTTGCCACACTGTTCAGACATTAGAATAAAGAATATTTATTTTTCTGGAAAGTACAAAAGCTGTGAAATATCTGAAAGAAAAAAAATGTTCATTTGATCTGCGTACGGAGAAATGGAACAATGCATCTAAAAGTCAGCAGGCACCTTAAAGAAATGTATCAGTACGGGATATGTCCACCGTGGAGTGTGGTGCAACATTCCACACGTCGTACCATACTTTGCACAACATTATCCAGCAGCTGTTGAGGCAATTTATCCCATTGCTCTGTGAGTGCACGGATGAGGGTGTTCTTGTTTGTCGAAGGATAGTTTCGACCAGCAACTTGCCTCCCCAAAGCATCCCACACTTTTTCAATAGGCTTTAGATCTGGACAACGCGCTAGCCATACGAGATGTTGAATAACCTCTCTGTCTAGACAATCCTGAACAGAGAGTGTTCGATGACATGTTGCGTTGTCGTCCATAAAACAAATTTATCACCGACAGCACCACGGAAAAGACAAACATGAGGAAGTAGAACTTCATCAATGTATCGTTGGCCCATCATAGTCCCATTCGCAACCACATGTAGGCGCGTGCGGCCATTGATCATGATGCCGGCCCACACCATGATACTGCATGTCGGATATCGGTCCAATTCCTGAATATTTTCTGGACGATAAGCAGTACCACTCTCGCGCCAGATCAGTTGGCGTCTACAATCCGATGACAGACTGAACCTACTCTCATCTGAGAATAGTACGCATGCCCAGTCCTGTTCAGTCCAATTGTGATGCTCACGACACCATTGCAAACGGGCAGTACGGTGCTGTCTGGTCAATGGGACATACACAACAGGTCTGCGTGCATATAGTCCTCCTCCCCTCAAACGTCTGGCAACAGTTTTTTGGGAGATCTGCTTTCCTGAGGCAGCAAGAAACTGATTTGCCACCTGCTGAGCTGTGGTGCGCCTGTTCCTTTATGCTGATAGGACGATATATGTCTTCTGCAGGCGTCGTACTTCTAACACGACCTCCCCGCGCCGTCTACTACACATTCCAGTAGTTTTAAATGACTTCCACAGCCGTGAAACAACGCTGTGAGCGATGTCGAACTCCCTGGCTACATCTATTATTTTTCGCCCTTCGATCTTTCCAATAATTCGGCCACGCATAAAATCATCTATGTGATGTCGGGAAGACATGCCAAAAATTTTAAGTTCGTCTATTAAATCTTTCCTTTAAAACTTTGACTTGAAACAACAACTGTCCACACGCGTCAAAACCTTTAAAGCTCTTATGAACGCTATCACGTGATGAACAGACGTGGAAAGCAAATTTGCATACTCATACTTCTTCTTACTAATATCCCCCACTTATTCTAATTTTCCACATTCTGCTTCCTTTCATTTTGTGGTTGCTATGGATGATAGTGTTATCCGTCCTTAGCAATTGTCCAGCAGTGTATTGACTTTTTGACAAAGCATTCATGAAATACTTCCACATTTTTGCTCTGTATTACCTTGTGGCACCATTGAACTTTTTTTTCTTGTTTTCATGGGCCATGACCATTTTTTTAAATACATGGATGCAATAAAGAAAAGTCGATGCGAAATTGAAGGGAATGGAATAAATTTTCGTCTTTAAACTCAAATCTTTAAATATATGGTGACTTTCCAGGTACTTTTTTTAACGTAGTAATATTTCGATTTCTGTTTATATCTAGCTGAAGTGAAGAGAAAGTCTCAAAAATAGCCACGGTTATGGTAAAGAATTATAAAGTTGACCGATTTTGCCAATTAAAAGATGTTGCCAAATGCAGTTTTCGTTATTATTAAAAATGCTCGAACATACGAGGGTTATGGCTTCCGTTATAGCCCGTATATCACAATATTTATTGACGTTTTTTGATTCGAATAACTTGTCTTACGATGCAATTCTTAAGCACCTAACAATTTCCTAATATATGTAAAAATTACAAATAAAATAATTTGTTAATGTACTTTAACGTTTTTCTTTACAAAATTATTTACTATTTGTTTTCTTATGTCTATATATACTGCCAATTAAATTTCTAAACCTTAAAATTAGATGAGATTTTTGCTCAGATAAAAAACAATTATAGTACTTAAATTCGTAGTTATTTATTGCATTGTTGACCAATTTTAACAAATAAAAAAAATGTCGCCAAATACAACCATCATCATTATTATTATTGGATACGAACACATGAGTTGAAAATGTTTTCCGCTGCAAATTGCTCCATTCGGTGACGCCTTATTTTTTGATATAAGGGGTCGATATAATAATATATTTAAGTTTAAAATCGCATGAATTAGAAAAAGAAATCACGCACTATGATATCACAAATTATTGGATCGAATGCGCTACATCATTCTGAATGATTGTAAGATTATAAAAGCATATACTTGAAAAACAGCCATAAACATATCCCTTCACAGCCAAACACGGGGGAAGGTGAAAGGTATTCTAGTGTTGTTGAAGAGGCTTAGCGTGATGGATAGAGCACAATGACACCCTTGAACGTTTATAGTGGGTTGTCCTATATATATATATTTCCTCTACTTATTCACACCTTAGTCTTTCGAAGCCGTTTAATTCATGTTCTTTATATCAACGTTAAGGCCAGCATCTTTGTCCAGATGTGCTCGCCTGATCAGTTGGTGTTCTATTTTCAACTATGATGGGTCAGCTTCTTATTTTCGACTAGGGAACCATATTCAAAGTCGTAAATTTAGTTATAAGATTTTCAAAAACATCGTGATAGCAATACTTTAATGCAGAGGTGGGCATTGCGTCGATTGTGATCGACTGGTGGATCACCAAGACATTTTTGGGTGACTATCTGAACATTATACCAGTTAGTAATTAAATACGAACAATTCATGGTTGGCTGACAATACGCAGATTAAGTCTTCTATAGACTATAATAACGAAAACTAACTTAAGATAAAAATGTTTTATTTTTTAACGTATTTTGAATTGTTTCATAATAAATGCATCATTTAATATAATTATGTTTGGGACTATTATGATTAAGTTTGTATCTTTCTTTTTGCGTTAAACACGGTTCATAAAGTGTTGTTTTCTTATTTTAGTTCTGTAGGTAAGCACATATTCCGTAGAGCCATGGGTATCCTAGAGGTTAGAGCATCGGAGTCCAAACCGGAAGGCCTGGGTTCGATGCCCGATGCCACCAAATACCCTCCGAGTACGTGCTCGTTAAATAAGTTGGTCCGAAAGTCTTATGGGTGGTCGTAGCTGAAACCACGAGTGCAGGGAACTGGAAAATATTTCCCTCCCCTCCAGTTAAATGACTAAACTGTGAATGTGGATATCGGTGGTGTCGCTATCTATCGTAAAGATCTATTGTACCTTCCAGCATTTCACCAAGCTAAATCGTACTGTCACCTGTTTGGTGCTCAAGACTAAGGCCAACGACAGGCGTACTTCTAGCAATTGCCATGATGAATTTCATGGGCCTCGATCTGATTTGTCAGATAGGGGGCATGAGCGACAACAACATATTTCTTACTTATTATTAAGTTATAATAATAGCCTTTTCCTTAGCTCACCACATCTATGGCATTGAGCAGTGGCGCACACAAGGATTTTAAAAGAGATGGGAAAGGTCAAGGGTTGAGGTCTACCATTCTCGAATCATACCCCAATACTCAGCAAAATCTATTTTTTTTTTGATTTTGTCGTTTGTAGGGAACAAAAACAGTAAAAAATAAATTACTTAATAAATAATTAACATTCGTAAAAAAATTACTAATATCAAATATTTAGTTACATTTTACGCACTATATGCATGAGACTATAACGAATCGGAAAAAAATTAAAGGTTATGAGGGAGGTTCAGACCCGTGAACCCCTATCCCACCCTTGTGTGCACCACTGATGTTGGGCGGACCACAAATCCTTGAAAAAATGAGAAATAGCCCGTACCCTGGAAAAGTCTGCCCGCCCCTGCTTTAGTGTTTCTAAGGAACTCTAACGCTGACATCCGAAAAAAAAAAATAAACCATCAAAAACAAATTTGATATTTTGTTTTGTTTTGCTAAATGGATACACACGCCCAGATTGAAGTTAATATTCATAGATTTTCAAAATTTGAATCATTTGTAAATTTGGTGTAAAGCAAATTGTTTGATAAACTTTGAAATGAAAGGTTGGGTTTATTTTTAGAGGGACTTAATTCAGTCTTTTCCAGCAAAATTCTAAAATCGGAAAATGCAATAAAGTTTCCGCAACTACAGCCTGATCATTCCAATTTTTCATATTTTATATTAAACGGTATAATTACTGAAGGGATGCTAGAATTCACAAAGTATGCTAATCAAATTCGCCCGGGTTGCTTAAAATTTTCCACAATCACGACGCTCTATTTTCAATCATACAACTATCGAAACGAACAGTTCTTCGATATACTTTTCTTCTATATCTTTTAATAATTTGAATTTCAAAGTTTCTTCAGTTTTAAAGTTTTATTTTATACGAGCAAATACACTCTGTCGCAAAAAAATATATGCACCCAGAAGAAATTGAGCTACATTCACGAAATTTGGTATGCATGTAGTGTATATGAAAATAAACAAATGATTAAAAATTCAGAACAAAATATCATTTTATTAAGCGGTTACAGCTTGCAAAAGGTTAAAAATCAGTAAGTAGTAAAGCCACCTCTTGCAGCTATACAAGCCGAAATTCGGCGTGGCATCGATTCAATTAGATCACTTATGACCCCCTGTGGAAGATCCTGCCATAGTCTTTGCATCTGCGCAGTTAATTCTCCTGTATCTCGGGACGGCTGCAGTTGCCTTCCCAGCGCGTCCAGACATGCTCTATTGGCGAAAGATCTGGTGACCTGGCAGGCCATGGTAGGACGTCATATCCTTGAAGACATTGTTGGGAGAGTCACGCAGTATGTGGACGAGCATTATCCTGTTGATAAATGGCACCTGGGCGACTTGATAGCATGGGTAGCACAATCGGCGTTAAAATATCGTCCACGTATCTGCGAGCTGTCAAAGTGCCTTGAAGGACCACTAAAGATGATCGTGTGTCCCAAGAAATTGCTCCCCACACTGTCACACCTTGTGAAATTGCTGTATGCCGCTCGACAATAAATGCCGGATCGGACCGCTGGCCGGTGCGCCTCCAGATACGTGTGCGGTGGTCATCAGCACTGAGACTGAATCGGGATTCATCACTGAAGATGACACGTTTTCAGTCTGTCACACTCCAAGTTGCCCGAGGTCGGCAAAAATCCAGTCGACACTGCCTATGATGTGGGGTCAGTGATAAGCGTCTTAGCGGACGTCGGCTCTTCAAGCCAACTTCGGTCAGTCGTCTCCTTATGGTTTCTCTTGATGGCACTGGATGTCTGGAAGGAGGTAAGTGGCGTTGAATCGATCCTAGCGACGTTGTTGGTGCTGAAGTGGCCACTCTTCTGATTGCACGATCCTCGCGATCATTTGTGTTCCTGGGACGTCCTGACCCTCCGCGACGGTACACTCTACCTTCTGTGATCCACTGTTGCCAACACCGAGCAACTACCATATCGCTCCGACCGAGGTGGCGGCCGATACGTCTATTCGACCAACCTGCTTCTCTGAGGCCTATTATATGGCCCCTATCAAAGTCCGTCAGCTGCTCGTACTGCCACCGGTTACGTCTTAGAGGCATCCTAAGTCTCAATATCGTTTATCAAAGTCATCAGATTCGTTTGGATAGCCGTACGGCACTCGTACTCATGCTTTTAAACTCTCCCAGTTGCGCAACTAATATGCGCATAGCACACTTAGCCTTGTCTCATTGGCTTCGAAATTTTAATCATTTGCATATCTCTTACCAGACTACATTCTTGCCGAGTTTCGTGATTGTAGCTTGATTTCTTCTGGGTGCATATATTTTTTTGCGACAGAGTGTATTATTTGAAAAATATTTCCAGAAAGAAGTTTTATAAGTT
The DNA here is from genome assembly GCA_019973935.1 of Trichonephila clavipes. NCBI lineage: Eukaryota > Metazoa > Arthropoda > Arachnida > Araneae > Nephilidae > Trichonephila > Trichonephila clavipes. The sequence goes on along the minus strand of BMAU01005756.1, from coordinate 224,785 downwards.
TTCGATATTACACTATAACTCTAATTCTCTCAAGGAGATTAAAAACTTTTTTTCTAGAAACTTAAGTGTAACATTTATCTTACTGCAGCGTTTCTCAAACTGTGGGGCGCGCCCCCCTTGAGGGCCCCAAAAACTCTACGAGGGGGGCGCGAGCATATTGAAAAGTCGAAAACAAAATTTAATTTAATTTGTTTGTTAACTTTCAGTAAATTAATAAATACATTCTGACATAAAGAAAAATATAATACACATTTACACTGATGTATTACACTTATAAATGTATCAGTGCTACACAATGTATTTTATAATTAATTTAAAAGTACAAAGTTTTAAGAACAAGTTTAATAATTACCACCAACCCCATGGGCATGTCATATATAAAATTATTTACAAAGATTAACACTTATCTTGACAATTCGTACTGTTTATAATTAATCCCTTAACTACCGATTAAAAGAAACGCGATTCGCTTTCCAATGCCAACCGTTTTCCACGTAGGCGCGCATATGCGATGTTTGGGGGAGGGTAAGGAATAAAGAAGTAAATAATCTGAAATAAGTAAATATTTTACAAACATTGTCAAGGTACTTTTTTGCATTCTAAAGCCTTCGGAATAATTTTATGGATAGCAGCGCACAGCAAAGATCGTACTTTTGAAAGACGTATATATACGTCCGGGGAAACTAACGCTTTGGCTGAGCGTGAAGTTGATGCATGCCAGTGGCACTTAAGAGGTTAAAGTCGTATTGTAGCTTTAATGTCAATGTATAGTATTATTGAATTCAATACATTGTTATTGTATGAGGGGGGTGCGATGAAAATTATGATTGAATATTGGGTCACGAATACTGAAACTTTCAGAAGCACTAACTGCAAAAGCTCCGCAAAAATTATTTTGCTTATATAAAGTATACGTCACATGTATTGTTAGGGAAAATTGATGGGTAGCGGGAGAGTTAAGAAATTAAATAATCAATTTTTATTTACGCCCACAGCTACTAAATGCAATATTTGCAGTTTTGTAGAAGTTACTTATACTATTGATTATTTCAATACTGCAGAATATGTTATTTGTGAAGGAGGTAATAAACGCAACCATACTTCTTGATGTTTCAAACCGGATTGTCCCTTTCCCTCTGTTCGGGTGGGATGGTTCTTCTCTAGTGCCTTGAATTTCAGTCGAGTTTCCGCTCGTGAGCAGAGTGGTGTTTTTTATCACAGCCATTCGTTTGTCGGGTGATGTCAGATAAAAGGCCACACAATATTTAGGGTAGCACGTGTGGATTTGAAGTGTGTAATGGTATCTATATCATCATCATCATATGGTCGGTCTAATTATCAGACTGCGTAACTCCATCTGGAATGCTAATTTGATACAGTAGGGCTAGGCGCCTAGCTGTTGTTTACGTTCGCCAAGATAAGCGATATTATTACAATATGGTTTACTTTGATATTTTTATCGTGCGATAATATGGTTGCCATGGGATAACGTATATTAGTGTTAGCTTTTTATTTTGGTTTTTTTTCTGTGGGTTCTCTGCTCAGCAAAAGTGACACATTGTTACAAATTTTGTGTAATGAACGCTTAAAATAGTGCAAATAATTTATATCTGGAAGTGATATTCATTAATATTACTTTCTGTTGTATTTATTTTATGTTAAAATCTTACCACCACCTCTACCTTCGAAATCTAGTTTTATTATGAGATAAAAGTATTGATTACACTGATCGAGGAATAAATTAAAAGCGGAGCGTGTACTGAGGCGTGTCGTAGACAAAACAAAAGGAATAAGGAATCACGCTAAAAAGCACTTGGCGCGTTGCACTCCTATATCAAATCAGTAACGCCGATGGAGTTACGCAGCCTGATAATTAGGCCGACGATATCCTGCAAGACACTCACTCATGGGCCAGTGCTTCCCTTCGAAGTCTCCTCCACAGTGACCTCTCATCCACCTTCATTCTCCAAGTTTTCTCATTCATAGTTATAAATTTGAACTCCACTCATTCTTGCCATCTGAACCTTGGTCTCCCACGCTTCGGAATCCCAGTGACTTGAAACTGTAGTGTATTCTTTTAACCTACTGAAACCTATATTATGCGTCAGTTAATTTAATTAGATTATTCAATGTATTATCGAAATAAAAAAAAGTGTTATAAAATCAATGTTGAAAAGCAGAATTTGAAAACGAAATTCCATATTAAAATTGAATAGGATGGTATGATATTTTTCCTGGTACATTATATTTATCTGATAAGCTTGAAGGAAGGGAAAATTAATTAATTCAGAATTTTGGAATTAACTTAGAAACGAGATGTTGGATTAAAAATATTTGATGCGAGTTTTTAATGTTCAGAAATAAAAGAAGGGTGATCGGACTCTTGTCTGGCACCTTTATTCAAAAGGTATTAAAAAATAAACGTAAGATGAATGAAAAAAGTTTTACATCGTATTAAATAAATTTTTGTCATGTTTCTTAATGAAAAAAAAATAATTTTCTTCTTTTTCTCCTAGTGAAAAGATCCATTAATTTTTTTTTAAATGTCTTGTTTTAAACATTTTTCAATGTCTAACTAGATGTGTTTTATCATCCTTTGCAGCCTTATTAAATTAAATATAACAAAATAATCAATAAATAAAATATCCCAGTCAATGTTTTTTTTTTTCAAATAAGAAAAAAATTTGATCTCATTAATTTCATCGTAAGAATTTAAAGCAAAGAAATTGATTTTATTTAGTATGAAAATGAAACAATGGAAGGATCTTTAAAATGACAACATTTTAAATTAAAGAGGGAAAAAATTAAAAAGAAACTGTTGCTGTTTATTTTAATTATTTTAATTTTGTTCTTTGTAAACCAAAAACAATGTTTTCTTGGAATTTCTGACTCATAACGCAGGATGGAACAAGAATATTAGCTTTGTTATTCATGAAAGGATAAATTCTCTAACATATAAAGACAATAAAATGTTTATCATACATTTATAGTCAACCTTATTAAAACACACATTTTTCTGACTTCTCTGTTATACTGTACAGAAATATAGTATATTTGTATCAGTGTCTTCTCAATAAATTTCCGTATATACACTATGAAAAATTAGTATTTATACGTAATATCGCAACAGTATTAGCGACATTATATGAAACGAAGCACATGGTTGCCAATTCCGCGCGTACGAGACTTGAGAAATCTGCGTTCCCACTTTGAGAGTTATCTTGAGCGTTGGCATTGTTGCGATAATACATAAGTACTGAAAAATGCATAAATATTGGATTACTTGAAATATAAAAGCAAAAGCAACGCAAGATTCAAATCATTATGCTTTAACGTTAAACTACACGTACCTAAAATTATTTTTTTTATATTCAATCCGTCAGAAAAAGACAAAAATATATTAAAAGTGTAAAAAGTATATGTATAGCAATATACTTTTCCGTTCTTTTTTAATTCCTATTATATTAGCTCACACTCTCTATATATTTATTTATCTTGGTGGAATCTTCGATCGTTAATAAAATACATTTTAAAGCACTCAATTGAACTGAAATTTTATATACATGATTATTTTGAATGACAATGCAGTGATTTATTTATAATTAATAAAAATTAATTGAATAAAGCTAATTTTTTCAAGAATATCAAATACAGCTACGTTGACATCATTTTTGGCGACTTAGCGACCCTTTTGCGACTTGTGTCAAAACTTTAAAAAGTATTTTTCTCACATTTTAAAGCGCTCATTTGAGCTGAAATTTTCTATAGACTGTTGTTTTCGGTAGAAATACGATAATTTAATTATAATTACTAAAAATTAATTGACTGATTTTAAATATTTAAAGAATTACAGATACAGCCACGTTGGTTTCATTTTTAGCGACTTGTGCCAAACTTAAAAAGTTTTTTTTCTCACGTTTTAAACCATTCATTTGAACTGAAATTTTATATACACGATTGTTTTGGATGACAATACGATACTTATATGATAATGAATAAAAATTAATTACCACTTAATGTTGGGATTCTGTATGTGTATACACATATTTATATTAGTTGTAACTATTTAATAAAAATTAGCTAAAATAAAGTTTTTCTTTGTTCATCGTAGGAATTGGCTTAATTTTTTTATATTACTTGTTATTTGTGTGATAGGCTGTAATATTGTTCAACCCTAATTCATCGTCCTTTGGAGATGATGATTCACGCCAGTGAAAAGTTTTGTAACTTGTTTTAAAGTTAAGTGTTGGTCTTATTCTTTTAGATGTGATATAGATAGTGAAAGCCAGTTGTTGGGATTGGCGCTATTTCCACTTAGGTTCAGGTAGATAATTGGTTAATTATAAATTTATTATTATGTAGAAAATTTAAAATGTGACTGTTGAATTTAAATGACTAAAACAAAGTTTCTTTAAGACATTCAACTACGTTCGGAACCGTGATTTTAAAAAGGCGCATAAATGGATAATTTTCATGATATTTTGTGTCACTCAGATTAGAATACATGCATAAAATTGTTTTAAGGACATTATGACAAAAAAAATTATTTAAATATAATATTTTGGCAAAAAATTAACTTAGAATAATATTTTTTCCAAATGCTCTCTTTTTGTGAAAAATGCTTCTATTACAATAATAATTTGCCTGTATATAGCTCAGACCTTTCTACAGAGGCTCAACTAGAATTGTTTGAAAAATTCACATTATTTTCAGAGTTACCACAAATTGAAATAATTACTGGCGTTTTTTTCTTAAAATTGCTCCCCTCTGCTGTCGTAAAATATGAATAAACCCACTTCTAAGTTATATATTTCAAAAATTCTGGTTGAGCATCTGTTCAGAGATCTGAGCTATATACAGGCAAAATATTATTATAATAGAAGCATTTTTCACAAAAGTAGGACATTTGGAAAAAATATTATCGTAAGTTAATTTTTTTCCAAAATATTATGTTTAAATAAATTTTTTTTGTCAAAGTGTCATTAAAACATTTTTTATGCATATATTCTAATCTAAATGACACTAAATATCATGAAAATTATCCATTTATGCGCTTTTGCAAAATCACGGTTCCGATCGTAACCGGATACCTTAAAAATTTTCTAAGTAGGGAATTCCGAAAAACATTTGGTGGCCGCGGTAGCCGAGTGGTATAGGTATCGGACCGTGGCTTGCTTTGCACGGGTTCGAGCCCAGTACCACTAAAGACCCGCCGTGTAGGGCAGCGATGCACGTTAAATCTGTCGAGAGCTGAAATGTCTCCCGTGGGTGTGGTGTGGTAGTTAGGAGAGGGGGTGCCAGCTCAGGTGTCGTCCACGTCACTTGACCATGGTTCAAAATTACGTGGTCCGTCGCCAAAAGCCCTCGTGTAGCTGAACAGTGCAACGTTAATATTCAATCAATCAATCAACCGAAAAACATTTGGTACTAAAATGTATTTCATAAGTTTATGTATTTTTCTACTTATTTTCTTGTTGCAAATTACTTTGAAAACTTTAATTAAATTGAAGATTAAGTATTTTTTTTCGATATATATCCCACTGATTAATTAAAAAATCCTCTTGACAGTTAAACACAAATTTTCTTTCCTTAATTAAATAACTAAGGTAGGGAAAAATAGAACAAACATAAGGGGAAAAAACAAATTAAATTCTCTTTTTTTTACATTTCTTATCACAAATCATTGTTTTATTTTCTGCCTTTTTCAAAATATTATTTCAGAGTATTCTTAAAGACTCGAATTATATGTTAAAAATAATAATAATATTAATGCTTTATTGGAATGTTTACGGTATGTCTGATCCTCGTTTAGCATATTAGTATTTTCAAAAGAAATTGAGCATCAAATAAAATATTTTTTTTTCTTTGGAAAAATATTTTTTTATTACTTTTAATTACTCAGAAATGAAATATTTCCACATTATCAGAATATTGAAAATTTTGCTTTATTTTGCATTCCAGCATAAGGCTTTTCACTTTTTGTAAATTAATTAACCCTTTTAAGAATATGATTATCTATAAAATCACAAAGAATAGCTACAGTTTATCAAGCACAATTTTAATTTATGTGTATTTTTGACCACTTCGATAGGATATTGCAATATTATTTTCTTAAAAGAGGAATTACAAAAATATGTTTATTTCTAATAATACAGGATGTAATAATTTTTCAATAAATTATAATTATATATAAGGCAACATATTTATACACATATTCAGTATATTATTATAATAATATAATGACTCACATATTCTGCACAAAATTAGTGTAGAGTATATTATTTTGCATCACATCAAATATTTAGTTTTAACTATGATCTATGATAAACAACCTTAAATTAATTTTTTGAATAATAATTTAAGTTCATACCCTTTTTATCGCCATTTTGGCGAATTACTATCATCATATAACTAGAATTATATCATATAAAATTGAATAGTACTTAGTACTTGAAATGGAATTCAATAGGAAAAGTCGAGGTCATGAATAAAGTACAATGTTTTGTTTTCTTAACTTTCCCAGACATTTGCCTAATTTTCTGCAATCTTCTACAATTAAACTTTCTGCAAGCTAAATATGCGAACATCTGTATATTGCTCACTTTAAAAACCAAACAAGCGAGCGTAATACATACAACCTCTGACAGTTCGGTGAATGAAGTCAAAACGGCCGAATTGGTAACACTGGTGAAACAAAACATTGACATGCATAGTTGCATAGTGGCAGGTGTTGAACATCTGCCTCCACCGAGGTACAGTTGAGACTTATTTGCGCTCCATATTTGTTTTGCAAAGTGCTTGTTTAGTACGTTGGTTCTTAACAGATAACAAGAAATGAACGAACAAAAGATCAATTTAAAGTTTTCTTTTAAGCTTTCAAGACACCAAAAGAAACGTTGTACGTGATTATGAAGATCAAGCACTGTCCATGAAGTGTGTGTACGAGTGGTTTGCCCGTTTTCGATTGATTGATTGATTGATTCAATATTAACATCGCACTGTTCAGCTACTCGAGGGCTTTTGGCGACGGACCACGTAATTTTAAACCATGGTCAAGTGACGTGGACGACACCTGAGCTGGCACCCCTCTCGTAACTACCACACCACACCAACGGGAGGAAGTTTCAGGTCTCGACAGATTTAACGTGCATCGCTGCCCTACACGGCGTGTCTTTAGTGGTACTGGGCTCGAACTCGTGACTAGGTAAGCCACGATCCGATACCTATACCACTCGGCTACCGCGGCCACTGCCGTTTTCGAGAAGGCCAGGAAAATGCTTCTGACAACCCCCGTACCCCCGCAGAAGACTGGTGATCTACATCAGTGACGAAAATATTGAGAAAGTGAGATAATTAATCTCTGAAGATCGTCTATTGTCTATGCGCAGGATAGCTGATGATCTGTAGATAAATCATGAATTCCGGCGACAAATCCTTATCCAGAATTTAGGAGTGAGAAAAACGTGTTATCGATATTGACGATGTTACTAACATCCGACAAAACGTGACGAGGCTTTTGAACTCCATCCCAAAAGAGACTTCTTGCAAACTTTCGAGGACTTGTACAGTAGATCTCAGGGGTGCATTGTTATGGGAGGTGACTATTTCAAAGGTCCGCAAGATAACTTTCGTTAATATTTTATCTACATTAATTTTACAGGACTACTTAACGAACTTTTTTGTCAAAGGTTGTATTTTTAATTTTAAATAAAAACATTTAGCTCATTAAATTTTTAAAATGTTATAAGTAATTTGATATAATTAGTTATATTAAAAAAGTTTAGTAATTTGAGAATTCTTCTGCTACGGATTCTCCATGTAACCTTTGGCCAAATTGTGCGGGTAGCATCAATTTTGGATATTAATGATCTTGGCGTCCATTTTGGTACCTTGGCTCAAAATACATCTTGTGTTATAAGTGGCCATTTTAGATATCTGCCAATATTCGAAATCGTACAAAATGGATATCAAATTATTTCCTTAAAATCTACTGATTTTGAATTAAAATAGGGAATTAAATTTAATGCTATATGACAAACATAACCATAGATTACGTAAGTAGTTGTAAGGTAATTATTTGTCAGAATAAAACCGATAGTTTATTTTCCCAAGTTTACCGTAAGTGTTTAAACTTTATACACACACACAGTGTGTGTGTGTGTGTGTGAAAATGTCTCTTATATTTAATCGCACATTTCACGAATTGAGAAATGATGTAACTTAAACAGTAAATTCCTTTTCAAATTCATCTGTTAATTAAAGTAATTTATTTAACTTGTTGGGAACAAGAATACCGAAAATAAGTCGTTAACAGACATTTCAAGCAACTGAGCATGAACCGAACAAGTTTAACCGTTCTTAAAATTGAATGGATTCAAATCGCAGTACAAGATGCAGAAAGCGTTTGATGTCGTTCCAGAGAAACACTTTTAAAGTTTACAGAAAACATTTAAATACCAAATTAAATCATTTAGCAGTGGCTAATGATTCAAAGAGAAAATAAAGGTTCGAAGAGAAAATGTTTTTTTGTTCTTTGAAATGCAATCTAAGCACTTAAAATTGATTGAAAAGCACTTATTCCACCTGTATATCTTGTTTGGTGCGATATCTTTGGTAATCGTTCTATAATTAAACATGCAAACGTTTCTATTGTTTGCGTTCTCTTGATATAGTGTTTTAGAATTAAATGGAATGTAATGAAATAAAGGATTGGGAGAAGTTTATTTAAAATGTTTAGAATTCTGAATTAATGCGCATTCTTATTTTTGTAGTATGTTGTTCAATTCAGAGTCTTTTGTTTTCCACAAAAATAACATCAAATAAAATAATATCAACCGCTACATTCAGTTAATTTGTTATTAGGTTATTTTCATACTTAGGGTAGCATATTATTCTAAGAATAGTCGTGCCATGTTAGAGAATTTTTGGTATAATGGCTGCTTGGCAATACAAGTATATTTATTACTATTTATTTAATAAGTAATGAACGCAATTACAAATTTGATTTTAAACTTTCTGATCAATTTAGTTAAAATTGAACAAAGATTTGTTGTTGTTTCTTAACCTCAAAATATCTGACATATACCAGATCAGCAGAGCAAAGATTTAAATTTAGACTATTGTCATTAGTTTAAAAATAAATTAGAAAAAGTGACATTTTTTTAAAATGGATAATTAACAATATAAAAGGAATCTACCTTAAAATCCGGCGTATAACGCGTGGCTTTAATTTAAAGCTGTATGTTTTAACGTTCAGGTTTATTCGCAGTATAACGCACGCACACTTTTTTACAAAAACCTGAAATGTACGTATGCAATGCTCTTATATTTTGAAGTCTTATATTCAAAGTGTTATCTCAGGATTTTGAAAAATAATATATTTCTAGAACTACAACTCTTTAATTTCATAAAGTGTCATTTAAATAATCAGTATTTCGATACAAGCAGAATTATAGTTTTCTTTTCACTTTTAATGCTATCTGTCTCATATTTCGGCGAACAACGCACACCCGTAAATTTCGATAATATTTTTGGTGTTAAAAGTGAGCAGATATGCCGGATTTTAAGGGACTTGTTTCAAAATAATGTATAATTTTAATTTCCCCGCGTAACTAAATGAAGAATGTTTTTTTTTAACTTAGAACTTAATGAAAATGGATTTTTGTATAAATTTTAAAAGAAACCATTTAAAAAATCTTATTTTTATAAATAAATAACAAGACTTTTAAATTTGAATGAGTAAATATTCTATGTATGTAAATCATCGTCAAAAGCTAAAATGTAAAGAAATTCAAAATCAATTCATTTTCCCTGTAATTGTTATTTTATATGCATGCGCCTCTTCTGGTAAAAAATAAGTAACATCTCATAATTCCATTAAGAGAAAACAAAACATACTTTTAAATGCTATAAGTAAAAGGAACCACTTAAAATTCTTCTACTTTCATCGCATTAGATAATAATTTTTACTAGTTAATGAAAGAAAAGATAATTTAATTTCTTAATTCTTAAAGCTGTTTGTGAAAGTAAAGTAAAGTTAAGGTTCAAGTTCATTGAATTTTAGTTACAAAAATAAAATAAAATTTTTATTATTAATATTAAAATAATAAGTGTTTATTATATTTTTAACACAAAAACAAGTAAAATTGAAAAACATTAAGTCAATTCCTACTTATAGATCGACAAAGAAAATTTATTTTAGCTAATTTTTATTAAATAGTTACAATTAATATAAATATGTATATACATATATATATATATATATATATATATATATAATATGTATATATACCGTAAAATCTGGCGTATAACGTGAACCTCCTTGAAATATCAGTATACATTGTTTTCATGTTTTGAAGTGATTTATTCGAGGTATTATCCCAGACTTTTGAAAAAATAGTATGCTTCTAGAACTACAACTGTTCTTGTTCATAAGGCAAGTCGTTTCCTTGAAATAAACAGTGTTTCGATAGATCTAGAAGTAATTTTTTTATGTCTATCCTTTCTTTATTTTTAAAGCTATCATTTTTATACCCGGCGTATAACGCGCACCCTTAAGTTTCGGTCTTATTTTTTGTGTTCAAAGTGCGCGTTATACGCCAGACTTTACGGTATATATATATATATATAATTATTTAAGAGTTTTAAATAATTCGTTCCAGTCAATTAATTATAATTAAATTATCGATTTTTCCCCCAAAACAATAGTGTAAAGCATATTTTAGTTTAAATGAGCGCTGTAAAGTGTGAGAAAAAACCTTTTCGAGTTGTGACACAAGTCGCCAAAAATTATGCCAACGTTCGTGGCTGTATTTGTTATTATTTGAATAATTAGTTTTAATTAATTTTTATTAATTATAATTAAATGACTATAGTGTCATCCAAAATAATCATGTATGTAAAATTTCAGCTCAATTAAGCGCTTTAAAATGCATTTTATTAATGATAGAAAATTCCACCAAGATAAATAAAAAAATAAATAGAGAGCGTAAGATAATAGTAGGAATTGAATGATATGTGTATTTTATTTCCTTTCTACAATTATGTTTGATTATAATGAAGATCGTTGTCACAGTTACAAAATAAAGAGTGTTTTTTAGGTATAGAAGTTTAAGTTGGCATTACTTTCCAAGATGACGACCGATTTAACAACTGTCAAGTGATTTATTCTCAGTTTGGTTTGGCAATTCATCATGAATAGACTCGCGCCTGAACAACGCTTTCAAATTGTGCAATTTTATTTCAAAATAATGGTTCTGTGAGGAATACGTATCGCGCGAATTTTGTTTAGGGATGCAGCGCACTTCTGGTTGAATGGCTACGTCAACAAACAAAACGGCCGCATTTGGAGTGAAGCTAATCCACAAGTGTATGTCGAAACACCGTTACATCCAGAAAAACTGACTGGTGCACTTTATGGGCTGGTGGAATCCTTCTTCTAAAGCTATGAAGGCCACAACGTTACAGTCAACGGTGATCGGTATAGAGCCATGATTACTAACTTTTTCATTCCTGAATTGAAAAATCATGATGTCCAGGAGCTGTGGTTCCAACAAGACGGCGCAACATGTCACACAGCTCGTGCCACAATCGATTTATTGAAAGACACATTTGGTGACCGCCTAATTTCACGTTTTGGACCTGTGAATTGACCTCCAAGATCTTGTAATTTAACACCGCTAGACTATTTTCTGTGGCGCTATGTAAAGTCATTGGTCTATGCGGATAAGCCACAAACGCTTGACCATTTGGAAGACAACATTCGCCCTGTTATTGCCGATATACGGCCACAAATGTTGGAAAAAGTCATCGAAAATTGGACGTCCAGATTGCACTACATCCGAGCCAGCCGTATGCCAGAAATCATATTTAAAATGTAATGCCACAAGATTATCTTTCAAATAAAAAAAAATTCATGTCAATCGAATAATACATCGTTGTTTTATTGCAATTTAAAGTTCTATACCTCTAAAAAGACACCCTATATTAAAAGCTTTTAGTGACATATCAAACTTTGAATTCCATTTCTTAGCGTAACAATGAAATGGAATTCCTAACTAATTTATTTATTTTTTCACATAATAGCTAAGATTAAATTTTAAACAATACTTTTGGTTGGGATGTGCGCCTTCATACAAAAGATTGATTTTACGATAAATACGCGGTATGATCTGTATGTTTTGTACAGTGCTATTTTTCATTTATAGAGTGGATACAAATGTATAAAACGTTTGAAATATAATCATATAAGTACATAACTAGCATATTGTAATGAGACATCCAATAAAATGCTCATATGAAGGAGAAAATTTATCAGATTGACATGAAAGAAACATACTTACAAATTAAACAATATGCCCTCAGAAGTCTTTTGCCCCATCCTTAACTTCGAAACGGTTTATGCTATTTTCATATAAAAGGTGCCTAGGTATATAATAAAGTAACCATTTGCACTGTTTCTTAAATTTTCAGTATTCGTGACCTAATATATATTCATTCCTAAATTTCTTCGCGCCTCCACCTATACAATAACACTGCATTCAATTCAGTAATACTATATTTTGACGCTAAAGCTACTATACGACTCAAATTTTTTGAATTCCGCGGGCGTATATAAACGTCTCGTTCAACCAATCAATTGATTTCTGAACGTATATAAACTTTATTTCTTCGAAATACGATCTTTTCCGTGTACTGCTATCCATAAAATTATTCCAATGGCTTTGAAAATGCAATAAAGGGACATTAAGATTGTTTTAAAAAGATTTACTGATTTCACAGAGGATTTACTTTTATTTATTATCCCCCGAAAAAAAATCACATACACACCGTCTACAAGAGCAATGGTGGCATTTGGGAGCAAATCGCGTAACTTTCAATCGGCGGTTAAGGGAATAATTATAACCCGTGCAAATTATCAAGATAACTGTTAATATAAGTCCATGGAGTCACTGCTAATTACCAAACTTGTTCTTAACTTAGTATTGTTAAATTAAATATAAAATATTTTGTACAGTACTGATATACACTGCTGGACAATTGCTAAGGACGCATAACACTATCATCCATAGCAACCACAAAATGAAAGGAAGCAAAATGTGGAAAATTAGAATAAGTGCGGGATATTAGTAAGAAGTATGAGTATGCAAATTTGCTTTCCACGTCTGTTCATCACGTGATAGCGTTCATAAGAGCTTTAAAGGTTTTGACGCGTGTGGACAGTGGTTGTTTCAAGTCAAAGTTTTACAGGAAAGATTTAATAGACGAACTTAAAATTTTTGGCATGTCTTCCCGACATCACATAGATGATTTTATGCGTGGCCGAATTATTGGAAAGATCGAAGAAGGGCAAAAAAAAACAGATGTTGCCAGGGAGTTCGACATCGCTCACAGCGTTGTTTCACGGCTGTGGAAGTCATTTAAAACTACTGGAATGTGTAGTAGACGGCACGGGGAGGTCGTGTTAGAAGTACGATGCCTGCAGAAGACAGATATATCGTCCTATCAGCAAAAAGGAACAGGCGCACCACAGTTCAGCGGGTGGCAAATCTGTTTCTTAATGCCTCAGGAAAGCAGATCTCCTGAAAAACTGTTGCTAGACGTTTGAGGGGAGGAGGACTATACGCACGCAGACCTGTTGTGTGTGTTCCATTGACCAGACAGCACCATACTGCTCGTTTGCAATGGTGTCGTGAGCATCACAATTGGACTGAACAGGACTGGGCATGCGTACTATTCTCAGATGAGAGTGGTTTAGTCTGTCATTGGATTGTAGACGCCAACTGATCTTGCGCAAGAGTGGTACTGCTTATCGTCCAGAAAATATTCAGGAAAAGGACCGATATCCGACATGCAGTATCATGGTGTGGGCCGGCATCATGATCAATGGCCGCACGCGCCTACATGTGATTGCGAATGGGACTATGACGGGCCAACGATACATTGATGAAGTTCTACTTCCTCATGTTCGTCTTTTCCGTGGTGCTGTCGGTGATAAATTTGTTTTTATGGACGACAATGCAACATGTCATCGAACACTCGCTGTTCAGGATTGTCTAGACAGCGAGGGTATTCAACATCTCGTATTGTCAGCGCGTTCTCCAGATCTAAACCCCAATTGAAAATGTGTGGGATGCTTTGGGGAGGCAAATTGCTGGTCGAAACTATCCTCCGACAAACAAGAACACCTTCATCCGTGCACTCACAGAGGAATGGGATAAATTGCCTCAACAGCTGCTGGATAATGTTGTGCAAAGTATGGTACGACGTGTGGAATGTTGCATCACACTCCACGGTGGACATATCCCGTACTGATACCTTTATTTAAGGTGCCTGCTGACTTTTAGATGCATTGTTCCATTTCTCCGTACGCAGTTTAAATGAACATTTTTTTCTTTCAGATGTTTCACAGCTTTTGCACTTTCCAGAACAATAAATTTTCTTTATTCTAATGTCTAACAGTTTGGCAACTATGTTTTATCCTACTAGGTCTCATGTCTCGCTTAATGTTATGCTACATAGCAATTTGTGATCCGTTCTTAGCAATTGTCCAGCAGTGTATTTATAAGTGTATTTTATCCGTGTCAATGTGCATTTTATTTTTTTATTAAACCAATATATTTTGTCTATTACTTTCAGTTATTTAATAATTTTTAAAATAATCTTTTGTTTTCGGCTTTTCAATATGCCCGCGCTCTCCTCGTAAAGTTATCACGGCCGTCTAGGGGCAAAAAAACCTAGTTATACCATTTTTTGAGATGTCCAAACTTCTTCCTGCCACTGTTGAATTAGCATTCATATGCCGAAAGCGAAAGGAGACAAGGGGAAAATGTGGCTTACAAAATTGTAGAGCAACATTTTAAGACACATTGTGGTCATTAATGCAAAGAATAAAACAGTTAAACTGCTTTTTTTTTTCATATTTTTTTTTACAGTGAAGTGTGTGGCCGTGGTAGCTTAGTAGTCAAGGTGACGGACTCTTGGTCGGAGTGGCATCAGTTCGAGTCCAGTATCGCTGAAGACGTGCCCTGCCGAAGAGCTTATACATGTTAAATATATCGGGGTTCAAACATCCTTCCGTTGGTGCAGTGTGGAAGTTAGGAGAGGGAGGTACCAGCTCAGGTGTCATCATTTTTTATTTCATTGGGGCAGTGGACTTAGTACATTCTTTAGGAGTTGGTATCACTTTTTAGTGCGGCATTATATACCAAATTCTGCACGTAATTCTGACTATCAGTTACCTCTTCTGAGCTCTGACGATGCGAGTTTGTTCTAGTAATTTGATTTTTCCGTGAGCACCCTAGCCAAACAGGCACTCAAGGGATCTTTTACATACCGCATAATCATACGACATGGCCGTTGTCGATTTTCTGCATCGTGAAAATCCACCGACTTGAGTAGGGGTCGAACTCGCATCCTTAGTGAAGAAGGCCAGCTACAATCCTACTACATCCCTCCCAGCCTGCAGATATCGCTTTTGTCATCATGTTTCAAAATTACGAGATTAATCTCCAAAAGGCTGACTAGGGTGATGTTAATATTCACTCAGGCATTGTAATGAGAGAAATACGTTCTGAGATGGAGAAAAAAAAATAACTAATAACAATACACAGTTATTTGATATGTTTCAACTTCTCACCTTTAGCAGCAGTGCACATTTGGACCCTCGTTTGTATGTCGCGTTGCGCACGTTGGAGCATAGAGCGTGACACGTTGGCACAAGCGTCCATAATACATCCTGTAATGTTTGTAGAGGGGTTGCATACACATTTATTTCAGGTATCCAAGCAAGGAAAAGTTCAGTTCAGTCAGATCAAGTGAACGTGGACACCGCCACACCCAGTTATTTGGCCAACATGACGGCGCACCTGCTCACGAGAAATTTTTAGTGAGGCAGTGCATAGTCAAACGAATTGTCACTATATCTTGGGGGAGGATACCTGAAGTAGAATGTGTATACGACCACTGCACAAACACTGCAGTGCCTTAAAGGACACATTGCGGTCATTTGTGCCAATTTATAACTCCATGTGCTCCAATGTGTGCAACGTGACTTACAAGCGAGAATCCAAATGTGTATTGCAGATGACGGTAAAAAGTTTGAAAATCTCAAATAAAGGTTATTGTTACAACTCTGTTTTCTTTCTTTCTCATATTATTTTTTTCACGTCACAGTGAAGGGAGTTAGGCAGACACAAAAACACTCCGCAGTTAAACCATTCTATTCCTTGTGTTAATGTCCCCAAGATGTTTTTCCATGCTAAATGCTATACAACAATGATCGGTAACCAATGTCACGCGCGCCAAATGTGCACGTGGTACAATTCTTAGTGACATTCTGCCCTACTCTACGAATTTGTGATTTCTTGAGGGGATGGAAATTAATAAATTTGTTGCTGTTGTTGTGGCTTACGCCGCCTGTGTGTGTCTGACGTAGTCAGATCGAGACCCACGAAATTCATCATGGCGAGAGGGTAGAAGTACGCCTGTCGTTCGCCGTGGCCTTTAGAACCATACAGGCGACAATACGAATTAGCTCGGCGAAATTTCCCGAAGGGCTGATAGATGGCGGCACCACCTATCTCCACCTCCCCAATTTAGGCATGGAACTGAAGGGGAGGGAAATATTCTTCAGTACCCTGCACTCGTGATTCAGCCCACAAGACGTTCGAACCCACTGATTTAACGAGCACGTGTTTCGTGTGTACTCGGAGGGTATTTGGTGGCATCGGGCTTCGAACCCAGGCCTTCCGGTCTGGTGTCCGATGCTCTAACCGTTACCCACGGTTCCATAAATTTCTAATGGACCTTATTTAACCAAACTCTTCAGAATTATGGACTTTTATGGAATTTCGAAAACATCTGAAATATAAAGTTAAATGTCCAGCTATTTTGTAAATTATTGAATGTCATTGCTAGAGATATTTAATTGTTTGATGAAGGAACATTGCATTTACTCTTCTTTCCACTTCTTATTCAGCGTATCTAAGTAAAAAAAAAAAAAAAACTGTTTCTCTTATAAAATTATTTCGATTTCGCAAATAAATTGTTTGACAACTTATGCTTAGGATGTTGTCAAATTGAAAATCACAAATTACACTTCTGATTTTGCGGTATGAAAGTAGAACGGTACAAGTCATAATTTCGTAATAAAATTTCTATTTATCTCTTTATTTAAATATGATGAAAGGAAATAGTTATATTTTATAGTTATATATGCATCTTCTTTTAATAAATATGTTTAAAAATATGTAATTCATGTACGAGTTAAATTCTTATATTTTGTTTCCTAATATAGCCCACCCCCGGTTTTTGTGGTTTTCTCGTCAAGTTCGGCGATAAGTTCACCAAGCTGGAAACCATTCTTTTTTAATTCTTTAAAATAAGAGTGCGTTATTTGTGATCGTTAGGTATCGGCAATTAGTAATTTCCGTTAATTTCGTTAGCTTCAGCAACCATACTAACTATGTATGATTGGTAAAGGCCGTTACCATTTATTCGACGCTTTTGGATTATCGGTCACTGTTACGAGACGAAAGCAAAGTTTATTTTCTTTTAAAATCTTTTGTAAAAAAGGTGATAATTATTAGATGTGGTGCTTTTCAAATTATGGGGGTAACGTACGCTAGCAGGAAAGGATCCGAATGATGTAAGGAATGGTACGTTGTTTGGCAAAAGCCGTTTGAGTAATTTTAGAATGTGTTTCATATCTTTTTAAGAAACTGAATCATACAGGAATTTGTTCATGTTTAAATTTTTCTCCTTCGAACATCAATTCGTTCTTTTTAGAAAAAATTAATTTCCTTTGTTAAGAAGTTGAATTTTATTATTAATTTGTTCTTATTAACGCCTTATAAAATTCAGTTTATCTAGATCGAGCTTCGATTCCTTTTCGGAATGTTCTTAATTGCCTATTTTTGAAAGTTAAAAAAATTAATTTTTCATTTCTGACCTTTGGCTGTAAATTTTTAATTATTAGAATGTCCTTAATTTCCTATTTTTTAGAAGACGAGATTTTACTGAATTTGTTCGTAACGTTTAAAAATGTCTCTTTCGAGCTGTTTGCCTGGACGTGACTTTGAAAAACGTGTTTTGGCGCCATTTTGGTTCGACTTGAAAAAATCTTCGCCAAGGGATGGGCTATAATAGGAATTTACCCTATACTTATATACCACTTTTATGAATATAGCAGCACCCGTTCCAAAATTGAGAAAATGGCAAAAGGGATTTTAAATTATCTGACTTATTTGTTGTTTATTAAATGTATTTTGAAACTAGAATGCATCACATACTGAATCAAATATAAAATTATTTTTTTTTTAGAAATTAATTCAACATTGACATTATAAAAGGCATGCTAAATAACCAAAATAAATGCATTAAAAATGTCTTTGGAAAACAAAAAGCCTTTTTAAATTTTAAATGTCCCTGACTAAAATATGAATAGGCTTCTCTATATATATGTTCTATAAATCATACACATACACATAATGTTTACAGAATCAGATTGAGAGCTATATTTAGAACAGCACTGAATATAGATTAGATCTCTATTATCTTATATTCCTAATATTAAATGAATGTCTGATTATTCATTGAAAATTAGATGACTATTTTCATGGTGATATATTGCATAAATTACAATCATTTATATATTTTTCAAATTCCTAAAATTTCCATATTTGGTTATGCACTCAGTGACATAATAGGTATATTACTTGAACCATATATACAGGTTTCTCATTAAAACGGAACGGAGATTCATTGATAGGAATGATAATATATCAGATGGGAGATTAACGAATTTCTCTCATGGCTCTAAATATCTCAACAGGTGGATGATCTACAGAACCATAAATCAAAAAATTCTTAATAGATTTTTGCTGAATGTACAGCAAATCCTCCTTTTCATCAATTCAAATTAAATTTGTCAAAGAAACTGAACATTATATCGTAGATTCTATTGTACAGAAGTGTGTGTCATATTCACGATTTAGAAAGGGACATAATCCTTAATAATATTATAAACGCGAAAGTTTGTTTGGATGTTTGTTTCCCTTTCGCGCAAATAGAACTGAATGGATTTTAATGAAACTTTACAATCATATAGCATATACATCAGGAAAATATATAGGCTATAATTTATAAAGATATTGTGTGAAGTGTTAAATATAAAGATAATTGTCAAGTAAGTAGGACAAAATTTTGCCATCTGTAAAAAAGCCCGCGTCAACATATATAAATCTTTATATGTGAAGCAAAACTTTCCCATTTGTTTTGTCTACGCCAGGCGACAGTGAGCGCTCGGTTCTAATTTATTGCATTGATCAGTGTAATCACTACTTTTTTTTATTTCAGAATAAAACTTACTTTTATCACTTCTGGTATTTAAAGTACATAATCTTTGTCTTTTACACCACATCATTTGGACAAATTTTCATAAATTGTTTATGGTTAGTAGTTAATTATAACGTTATAATTTTAATTAAATAGGTAGGTGTTGCATTTTTAAGTATAAAAATATTAATTACCATACTGTATTTTTGAAAGTGTAGAAAAAGTACCAACGGAAAATTATGCCGAACAGAAAGTAATATTACAACGTATTACGCTTCCAGATATAAATTATTTACACTATTTTAAGCGTTCATTACCCAAAATTTGCAACAATGTGTTACTTTTGCTGAGCAGAGATCAGTTTAGGAAGGTGTTTCCCAAAATCGACCCACAAGACAGTTATAGGAGTTAAAAATAAAAAAAAATCCTTTTTTAATAAATTAAATCTACAGACTTAAAAGTTAACAAACATGTTTTTGTTTTTTTCAGCTCAGATACACAAAAGCTTTTTTTTTGTTTAATTTAAAATTCACGTAAAATTAGCTAATTAAAAACTTCCTTATCCTTTAATCTGTATTGTTTAATTTTCAATTCCCCGTGCTAAGAACGAGTATACCAGCTAGTTAAACATAAATGGCACCATACACTATAAAACCTAATATTGCTACACATTAAGAGGGCGGGGTAAAAAAAAAAAAGGTAGGTTTGATGTATATACCTTGAAAACAGACCACTAACTGTAATATAAACTGTATAATAAGAATTTAATATTTTATTTAGGAAAAGCTGCTACCAAGAATATAAAATGAACAATACATAATGTCCAGGTTTAAAGTATGCAAAAGTTATGGCTTATTATTACGGAACTATCCATCAGAATGTAATAAAATGTTCATTCTTATATTGGGAACCCATCCGAGAGTTTTTTTGGTCTAGTCGGCCGCACGAGAGCACATTACTTGAGAATCGCAGACGATAAACTTCTTACACTGACTTCATTAGTAAAGATGTAGACGCCACAGCAAGAAGTGCAGTGTGTACTCTGGGTAAAACGAAATTTAAATCAGTCAGTCACGCGTGAACGGCAACTTTTTCGAAAAGAATGGAATGTCAATCCTCCGACTTCAAAATCTAACCACCAATGGGAAAGAACTTTAAAGCAGACGGAAACTTTGGTATCTCAAACTGACAAGTATCCTTAAGTTTTCGCTATAGTAGACATTGTTAACTGTGCGCGTGATTCATTTTTTATGAATGAAGATAAGTCTATTAGACAAGCCAGTAACGACATCTCATTATGTTTGAAAACTTTGCTGTACACGCGTGACTAATTTAAATTCCTACAAAGAACGCAAAGCCTCTTTTTCCTGTGGCGTTCGCAACATTACTTATGATGTCAGTGCAAACAGTTTATCGTCTACGATTGCCAAATGATGCGCGCACGTGAGGCCGATCGAACTAGACCCAAAACATCTCAGAGGGATTTTCAATCTAAGGATTACTTTTGAAGTGAAACTTCTTTATCGGCATGGGAAAAATTTCCCGTCGTGTTTTCTGATGCGCGTCATTTTTACCTTGATATTCTTACGGTCGATACGTACGAAGTAGTACGTTTTCCCCATTTTTAAAATTGTGTGTGTGCATCCTATCCTTCCCTTTCATTTCAGACAAAATATAATTGCAGAATCGGAAAGACCATTCATTTTGCCATGATTCTGTATAATGTGTTTTTTACAAAATAATGCTATTTTCTATTTTTTATGATTTTTATAAAAAGGTGTCAAAATTGATACATTTTTATGACAATGATTTCTAAATCGTTGCGCAAGAAGTGTTTTCGTGTTAATGAATTGATATTCTACACTAAAAATCCATGCCTTTCTCTTTTATAATCAGTAATTTAAAAAATAAAATGTTTAAAACTTTTTTTTCCACGATTTTTCAAACAGTACTCAAAATTTTGATTAAATATTTAACAACATGAATGTTTCCTAAAATAATCTCACGAAACTTTTTGTTCGAGTGTAGAATTATATTATCCTTATCCTGTACAAAGATTGAAAAAATTGATTATAAATTATAGATTTTCAAAAAGATTTTGTGTTTTTCGTTTTCAAACTTTTTAACGATAATCTAATAAAACAGTATTTCTGTTATATTTTTTGTTTAAAAATTACTCTTGTTTGTAATTGATGTGTGCAGTTTGAAAGCATTAACTTAAAAATTAATTTTTTAAAAAAATTAAAACTTTAATGAAAAAAAACGCGATTTTACATGTGTGAAAATTCCCTATTTTTAACGTATTTTGAAGTTCCCAAAGGAATTTTTCGCATGCATTAGTGGCGACTTTCTCAGAAACGAAATAGAATGGACTCGATACAGTTGACGTCATAATGACATGACAATAGAATAAATAAACAGCAACGTGTTTCATTCGACTGAGTTTTTGGCTTCAATTTCGAATTTGTACATCTGCTTATATAACAAAATGAAATACTCTGCATATTAAATTGTCAAAAGGCAGTTCGACTAAAATGTGAGTACTTTTAATTATTTAATTTTCAATATTTTTTTTCCTTTGATTGTTGCATTATACATATCTCCTAATCAGAAATTGGATTATATTATTTTAATTTTCTTCACCATTCATTGTTGCCGTACACAAGAGGAGGTGCCTTTTACTCCGTAACAATAATGTTGAAATACCGATGACTTTTAGTAGAGATTTTAATGTCAATTTTGCATCAGATAAATCTTTGAAGCTAGTTGAATTTTTAAAAGATAAATTGAATTTATCTATGAAAAACAGTCCTCAAACATCAACAACAAGATCCGGCACTACAATTGATGGAATTTTTACTCGGTCACTAAATTCCGTGGAATATAAGCCATATATTTCATATTTGTTACCATAAGCCATTAATTACAAAAATATATAATAACGATAACAATGATAGTAATAATTCTATTACAATTAATGAAATGCTATAATAATCTTAGTAGCCATAAGGTGAAATAATTGTATTATTTGTATCCATGTATATGATAATAAAAGCCGTTTGCTTAAACTATATCTAATTTAGCTTTATTTAACCAATTTATGAAAATATGTAAATAGTAGATCTTTTTCGAAAATGATTCCATACACAAGTTTCACTTCTTACGTGTGTACGCTAATACACACACACACATTTTTTTTTATATTTTGATGGGTAGTTTCGTAATAATAAGCAATAAGTTCGGGATAATTTAAGCCTGGACACCTTGTATATTAGTCCATATCTGGGTCTAATGTATACTGCCCATTGATTTGATAGATATCTAAATATATTTTCATAGGTCATCGTGGTTTAATTTTAAGAGGATTTTTTTCTGAAAACAATACAGTCCATTTCGTAAGATTCAAATTTAAATGTGCATGTCACTATTGAAAATCTACTTGGAAGAGTGATACGATGAAAGCAGTTGCCGCAATGGCCTCCTTTGATATCAGCTCCTGTTGCCAAGCCACCTATCAAAACTTGTTGCAGTCAGCCACTGGTGTCCCGGTAGCACGCCGGATTGTTGACAATCTCTTATCAAGGGCCAAAGGACCGATAAAATGATCATTTTGTCCTAGTTTTCCTTCGTTGTTTTCAATCGACCAATATGATAATTTGGTACGTGGTCGTGGAAATTAGTGGATACGGTCAAGAACACATGGCCAACGTTTCATGAGCTCCAGCCCTTGAGCCAGTGAAGACCCACCGTGTAGAGGAGCTGAAAAACGTAAAATTTTCCATTGTTCAAAGTTATCTCTTTTGTATGATGTAGAATTCCGGAGAAAAATGTGTCAACTTAGATGTTACCCTTGACCATGGTTCAAAATTAAGAGGCCTGTTGCCAATTTCAATCGCATTGCATTGTAGTGTGACGTTAATAAACTTCCCTCTCATTTACGATATTCGATATGGTTATGGAGGTGAATATCCAAAGGACAGAACCCGCAACGCTTGGATCCGCAGCCGCATAACATAACCACTAGACAAAAGTGATCACCCCTGTTTTGAAGACTGTTACTAGCTTATGAAGATACAGCCACAGTACTCCCCCACCAATGAATCAGTGGATAGGCAAATGATTTCTTGTTCTGCCGAGCGTGAACAGCGTGTGCTTTGTAACTGTTCATTGGCGGTGTTGCGTCAAGTGAGTCTGACGACTTTGGTTGCTGCGTCAAGTGAGTTTGATGTCTTTGGTTGCTGTATTTAGTAGGCTTGACGACTTTGATTGTTCTTGTGGGTGGATGGCGCCACGACAGATCAGAAGGTTGAGTGGACCTATGGATCTGAAGCCGTGTAACGTTACCAGTAGATAAAAATGTCCAATCCTGTCACTGGTAGTGTGGTGGTTTCTTCATCAGCCAGTAAGAGCCTCCGGACAGGGATGATGACTTTGGTTCTGAGGTAATGTTACGTGGCTATGAACCCTGACATCATGGGTTCTGTCCTCGGAATCACAACTACATTAATGATCTTGGCTGAATTAAAGAACCGCAAACATTATGATCCATCATGGCGCCACCTACCTGCAACAAGAACAATCAAAGTCGTCAGATCCACTTGACGCAGAAACCAAAGTCGGCAGATTCACTTGACGCAGCACCACCAATTAACAGAAACAACTCACACGCTACATACACTCATCATAACAAATAAGTCGTTCGCCTATCCACCGACTCATTGGTGGGGAAATACTGTGGTGGTATCTTCATAAACCAGTAACATCCTCCGGACAGTGTGATCACTTTTATCCAGCTGTTATGTTACTCGGCTTCGGATCCATAGATCGTGGGTTCTGTCCTCCGATTTGTACCTGTTACACAGCAAATGTTCACCTATTTCGGAACTCATCACTAACCTGAGTCGACGAGCTTCCCTAACGGACATTCGCAGATTAGATTAAGTATTTAAGTCAAACGGAATAGTAAAGTTGGGGCAGTAGGAGATAGAGATTGAAGCAAAAAGTTATCGTGGATTTAAATTGAAGATTTCTTGTTAGAGATATTTAATCTCAAGAATTGAGATTCCGAGTGGTAAATATTGATTTGTGTTTAAAGTCTCATTAAAGTTTTAGGAGTGAGATTAAAGTTAAATGTTCAATAAGAACATTATTAAATATAATTCTGGGATCTCTTATCGTTAATCTCTGCGTGATCGTTATTTAATTGACTACTTTAAAACCGCTTGTCAATAAGTCTTTGATTCTATTTGTCCCATTGCACTCGTTTTGAGGGTCTCCTTCACAAATTTCGAGTGCTATCGGCTATTATCATACTTTTTTCTAAAACTCTCAAATAAAGCTATCGGATCATAAAAACCGTTCATAAAGCATAAATACAAGCCACGTTGGTGGAAGGAACTACAATCGCATGCGAGTAATAATTTATAAGGAACTCTTTTTATATACCATTCGAATGTTTTTTTTGTAATTTGCTTGAGCAGTAGTTAGTCTAACATTGGCTGCTGAAAGTTAATTATTTGCATATTGTATCCCGTAAGGCGTGTTCATACACACAATTTCCTCTCCTTCTGATAATTCTTCGCGACATTATTTTTATTATATAGTGTATAAGAGTGTGTGTTAAAATATTTATTCCAATAATTATTGCGGGTTTTTTTTTCCCCTACTGTTTTAGGGGGAGGGGGCATCAAACATTGAACATCAACCTCTTATTCACTGAACCAAATGGTAGATAATATTTTTGAAAAGTTTTTACATCCCCCTTTTTTAAAAAAAAAACGTAGAAAAATTTTAAAATGGTAAAATTTGTTTTATTGAATTTAATTACGAAAATAAGAATTCTAAAACATATCTTTATATAATTGATTTTATGTATTCCAAACCCTAAATCCCTTTCAAAATTTTATCTGGTTTTCTTCAGTAATTTACGATACCTATCTAACTTGGAAACGACGGTCGTTTAAAAATTGTCGCACCTTAACCCCTTGAGACCCATGTAACATCTAGTGGATGCATGCTATGTATAGGGCAAACTAATGTAAATACAGGGCTTATTTATAGTACAGCCAGTACAACCAGCTCGGGAAACATTATCAGGTAGATTTTCTTTTATGGGTTGTATAAAATTACAAAAGTTAAGTTGCAAAATATCTTGATTAAAGTTTGAAAAATAGGAAAAATATAACTATAACTACAAATCCTTTGAGAAATTACTTGAAATGTTTCTTAGATTAAAAATCTTTTCCACATGCGTTACATAAATGTATTGCCATTTTTTGTTCAATTTCTTCATCTTCTCGTCACTTGACCATGGTTGAAAATTACGAGGTCCATCGCGAAAAACCCTCGTGTATCTAAACAGTGCGATTTTACATTCACTCACTGTGACTCTTTCATCTTCTTCATCACAAATAGATAAATCTGTATCAGAGTCATTGTTGTATTCATCAGTTTCCGGCAAATATTCTCATTTAGTATTACTTTCGTTGAAATCAAAGTCGATGCCATATTGGCAAGAAAAAACAAAAACAAAATTTTAGTACAATATTTTATATACATATATATTATATATATATATATATTGAACAAATGGACGCCTTAGTTATATTCAAAAGAATAAATGAGGGGTAAATGGGCCCATTACTAGTTTATCAAGTTTAAATATTGATCCAATGATCCCATTATATTAAAAAATGTGAAAAGCAGTGTGCATTCTTTGCTCAGAACTATTGCATAAAGTATCCCCTACAAATGGTTTCAAACATCTCCAAAATTAATGATTCCATTCGGAAGAAATGTAATAAAAAATGATTCTTTTTACACCACTGTCCATCTAATTCTGCGAAAGTAAAATATATATCATTATTTCAAATAACACTAAAAAAATAAATTTAAATAGATAGTGGTGTATATATAAATAACAGCATATTCTTTTTTTCTTTTTCTTCAGAATGGAATCATTAATTCTAGAGATATTAGGAGCAATTTGTAAGGTTGTACTTTGTGCAATACTTCTGAGCAAAGAAAATGCACACTGCTTTTACCTTTTTTAATATAATGGGATCAATGGATCAATATTTAACTTTTATAAACTTGTAAATGGCCCATATATCCCCTCAATTTTCCTTTTACTCTTACTAAGGCGCTCGTTCGGTCAAGTGTTTTTCCCCTTTTCGAAATTTTTTTTTATTTTTGTTTATTTTTATTCTTGCAAATATGGCATCTACGTTTGGATTTCAACTAAAGTAATACTAAATGAGAATATTTGGTGGAAACCGATGAATGCAACACTGACTCTGATACAGATTTATCTGTTTGTGATGAAGAAGAGAAAGAGTGACAGTGAGTGAATGAATGTAACGTCGCACTGTTTAGCTATACGGGAGCTTTTCGCGATGGACCTCGTAATTTCAAGCCATCACCAATGACATGGAAAAGATGAAAAAATGGAACAAAAACGGCAATACATTTATGTAAAGCATGAGGAAAAGTTTTTATTCTGAGAAAACATTTCAAGCAGAGTTTCACAAATATTTATAATTTTTAATTCTAATTTTCCTATTTTTCAAAAAAGTAAAAAATGTATCATTATTTCAAATAGCATTAAAACAGGCAATATAAAAAAAAAGTCAATTCCTTCTTAGATCAACAAAAAAAATTATTTTAGCTACTTTTTATTAAATACTTACAATTCATATAAATATGTACACTGCTGGACAATTGCTAAGGACGGATAACACTATCATCCATAGCAACCACAAAATGAAAGGAAGCAAAATGTGGAAAATTAGAATAAGTGCGGGATATTAGTAAGAAGAAGTATAAGTATATGCAAATTATTTTCCACGTCTGTTAATCACGTGATAGCGTTCATAAGAGCTTTAAAGGTTTTGACGTGTGTGGACAGTTGTTGTTTCAAGTCAAAGTTTTACAGGAAAGATTTAATAGACGAACTTAAAATTTTTGACATGTCTTCCCGACATCACATAGATGATTTTATGCGTGACCGAATTATTGGAAAGATCGAATAAGGGCAAAAAATAACAGATGTTGCCAGGGAGTTCGACATCGCTCACAGCGTTGTTTCACGGCTGTGGAAGTCATTTAAAACTACTGGAATGTGTAGTAGACGGCACGGGGGAGGTCGTGTTAGAAGTACGATGCCTGCAGAAGACATACATCGTCCTATCAGCAAAAAGGTACAGGCGCACCACAGCTCAGCAGGTGGCAAATCAGTTTCTTGCTGCCTCAGGAAAGCAGATCTCCCGAAAAACTGTTGCCAGACATTTGAGGGGATGAGGACTATACGCACGCAGACCTGTTGTGTGTGTCCCATTGACCAGACAGCACCGTACTGCCATTTGCAATGGTTTGTGAGCATCACAATTGGACTGAACAGGACTGGGTATGCGTACTATTCTCAATTGAGAGTAGGTTCAGTCTGTCATCGGATTGTAGACGCCTACTGATCTGGCGCGAGTGGTACTGCTTATCGTCCAGAAAATATCCAGGAAAGGGACCGATATCCGACATGCAGTATCATGGTGTGGGCCGGCATCATGATCAATGGCCGCACGCGCCTACATGGGGTTGCGAATGGGACTATGACGGGCCAACGATACATTGATGAAGTTCTACTTCTTCATGTTCGTCTTTTCCGTGGTGGTGTCAGTGATAAATTTGTTTTTTATGGACGACAACGCAACATGTCATCGAACACTCGCTGTTCAGGATTGTCTAGACAGCGAGGGTATTCAACGTCTCGTATTGTCAGCGTGTTCTCCAGATCTAAACCGCATTGAAAATGTGTGGGATGCTTTGGGAGGCAAGTTGCTGGTCGAAACTATCCTCCGACAAACAAGAACACCCTAATCCGAACACCCTCACAGAGGAATGGGATAAATTGCCTCAACAGCTGCTGGATAATGTTGTGCAAAGTATGGTACGACGTGTGGAATGTTGCATCACACTCCACGGTGGACATATCCCGTACTGATACCTTTCTTTAAGGTGCCTGCTGACTTTTAGATGCATTGTTCCATTTCTCTGTAAAGCCCTCGTGTAGCTGAACAGTGCGACGTTAATATTCAATCAATCAATACATTTCTCCTTACGCAGATCAAATGAACATTTTTTTTCAGATGTTACACAGCTTTTGTACTTTAGAATAAAGAATATTTATTGTTCTGTAATGTCTGAACAGTGTGACAACTATATTTTATCCTACTAGGCCTCATGTCTCGCTTAATGTTATGCTATATAGTAATTTGTGATCCTTCCTTAGCAATTGTCCAGCAGGGTATATATACATATGACTGAATCACAACATTAAGTGGTAATTAAATTTTATTAATTATCATTAAAGTATCGTATTGTCATCCAAAACAATCGTGTATATAAAATTTTAGTTCAACTGAATGCTTTAAAACGTGAGAAAAAAAACATTTTCAAGTTTTGACATATGTCACCAAAAGAGTCGATAAGTCGCCAAAATTGATGTCAACGTGACTGTATTTGTAATTCATTAAATAATTAGTTTTAAACATTTAATTTTTATGAATTATATTTAAATTATTGTACTGTCATCCAAAATAATCATATATATAAAATTTCTGCTCAATTGAGCGTTTTGAAATGTACAGTTGAACATGTTCTTTTGCGGTAGATAGGGATCACATAGAAATAAACGCACAAAAAATATTCAAAAATTTCATAAATTCATTACATATAACAAACTA
The DNA here is from genome assembly GCA_019973935.1 of Trichonephila clavipes. Classification (NCBI taxonomy): domain Eukaryota; kingdom Metazoa; phylum Arthropoda; class Arachnida; order Araneae; family Nephilidae; genus Trichonephila; species Trichonephila clavipes. The sequence goes on along the minus strand of BMAU01005756.1, from coordinate 195,713 downwards.
ATTCATGGAAACACTTTAAAAAACTTTTTTATGCGGTGGATAGGGAAACGCATAAAAAAAGTCACATTTATAAAATATGCCAATTATTTACGAAATTTATGCAGAATACTTCCATTTCAAAATAAGTAATTAAATATTACACATGGAAACATTTTAAATACATATAGTTTCAGTGCATACACGTATAAGTTTTCACAAAATGCACATACATAATTCATTGCTATTCATCGTAATCCAAAGCCTTGTAATGAATAAGTTCAAAATCGCTTTCGTCATTTGAAGTTACAATTTTTGAATTGTTTTATTTTTTGGCAACATAAAGTTATAGATAAGTTTTGGGTCGAAGGTCGGGTGGTTAGTTGCTTGTAAATGTCACGAGTGCCAAATATACATGATTTAAGCCCTTTTTGGAATTCTATACTACTTTCGAAATTGTAATCTATTTTAAGAAAATTATTTTCCAATTTAATGGAAAACTGGGTCCCTTTATATTTTTATCCGCTCTCAAATAATCCGGTTCTTCTTGTCCGTCTTCATAATCCATCATATTTATTGATAATGCCACTGTCATTGAAAGTTTCGTCTTTAATTAAACGCGGGCTGCTGGAGCGTTGAGAGAAAGCAACTGAAAGCGCATTGTCGGGAGAATGTATATAACAAATGAACAGAGCGTCTTGAAGTGTCTACATTTCAGAGGCGTAACGCACACCCCCGCATCGCGGGGGCAGGACTCTAGGGGCCCAAGACTTGACTTACGCTAAATATGTATTTACCCAATTTGTTAAATACTTAAAGGCAAAACCTGACTTTCAGAGGGGGTCTCAACATTCTCTGATACACCACTAGTAAATAGATATAAAACATTACAGTGGCGCCAATGGCATTGAAATTCATACACCGTATAAAAGAAGATCACATATAAAAATCGTACAAAAAGGAAATCGTATAAAAAAAGACCGCACAAAAACAGGTTCTACTGCATTTTAATAACGATTGAAAATTCCACAAAGATAAAAAAAAATAAATATAGAGAGAGGGTGAGCTAAATATATAATAAATAGTAGGAATTGAAAAAAAAAATCAATCCAAATATATCGACATGCGATGCATATTTCTATTTTATTTTCCTACACACAACAACAAGAGCACAACATCACATCTAACCACATCTCTGGACGGGTCGCACAAATCATGTATTGCTTGTAAGTGTGACGATCATCAATAAATTAAAACTGTTTAGTTTTGTTACGATGTGAATTCAACACATTTTAAAACATATTTCCCACAACAGAATAAATGTTATTGTTAAATAAGTCGGAATGCTATGGAACTAAGAGCAAGAATCAACTGAGAAATACATAGTAGAGGAAAAAAATGTTGAAAGCAGCAATGATACTAGTTTTAATGAAAGTATTTTATGCGAAATAATTTCCTCTCGTCTAAAAGTGTGCAAAATTCCTTTCCAAATAAATAATCTAAAACTCATTAAGTCAACCAGCAAAAACAGTTGTATGGAGACCGGCTGTGCTTAATGATTCTAATATCGTTTCAATATAATGACTTTGTCAATATCATGCTGCTATATCTATTGATAACGTTTCAGAATAGTATATAATAAACCACTATTGCTTAGTATGCTTTAAGTATTATACTTCAGTGTTCAGCTACATGTACAGCTTTTGAATACAAAATCAATATTTTTTAACCTAGAATATTTTGAATGAAGTTGTTTGGAATTAACTTTTAGAGTAATATTAATATTCTATTCATTTTACAATTTAATTTTATGACTAGATATTGGCTAAGCTACATTGCACTTGCTATTTAGTACGTCCATATCGGATGGAAGTGGAGAATGTTAACTTTCATTTCTCATAAAGAAATTATTGAAAAAACAGAAGTATACAAAAGTTTTGATATTTTATCACCAGTTTGCAGGTTGAAGTAATATTTAATTATTAAAATGACCGTATTTCTAAGAAATTTAATTCGCAATATTTTGAATGTAATAATTTATTAGTTTTGGTGTATAAAAGTATACTCACCATCTACCTTATAGAAAAGTATAGAAGTATATACTTAATTCAAAGAATATCGTTCTAAATAGAGTTTGACACATTTTAAACGAATATCTCGCTTTATGTTCAGGTAACCAATTATATATAATAATGGTAGCACTTTAAAAAACGTTAGACGGCCCCTTGAAAATTATTTTATTAATGCGCAAGTAAAATATTCAACAACTTTAAACAATTGTTAATATTTAAATTATCTAATTTTCACTATTTATATACAACTGAAAACGAATGAGAGAGTGTTTATAACGTAGCCCTTTACAGCAACACAAAAGTGGTTGGTAACGGACATAACAATTTTGAATCACTGTCAAGTGTGACGCGGATGACACCTCAGCTAGCTCTTCCCTCTCCAATCATCCACACCATGTTTACGCGCGTAAAGGTTTTAAGCCACGAAAAATGAAATGTGCATAAGCTCCTATGCACGACGGGTCTTCAGTGGCAACAGGGCTGGTATCTGAGAATCTACAACGAAAGAAATGTGTTTATAACCATGGATACTCGGCTATTTTTGTTCAGAAAGTAAACGATTATAAAATGCAAAGAGAGTTCTAACAGGAAAATAAGGTGCCAGTTTGATATCACGGGGCAAGGCACCAAGCGCTGCTTGGCGCAAAAAAAGGAATCACGCCAAGCAGCGCTTGTGTCGCTGGAATAGAATCAATGTTGGCTGCCAAGCGGTATCAATTCGTTAGGAAGATCACTTTAAATAATTGTTCAGTAATACAATGAAATATATTTCAGAAAAGAATATGGAAAGAGATTGAGAATAATCGAGATAAAAAAATAATGAATAACAATATAATATAATAAAATGTAATGTGTGCTAATAATATTATGCAGTATATATAATAATCTTATACTTATATATAATATTCATAAATTATGATTTAATATTAATTATTATATATGCTAATAATCATATTATAATTTAATAGTAATTATAAAAAAATAATCATCGTATTGTAATATAAAAATTATTCATAAGAATTACTCATGTAAGGTAATTAAAAATAAATTGCATATTAATAATTATAAATGAATAATAAAATAATTATAAATAAAAACATGTAATAATATTTATAAATATAATAAAAAATCAATTATAAATAACGAATATTATGAGAGTACATGTAATAACTGTTTTTTATATTAAATTATTAATAAAATAATTACATAATATATATTAAAACTTATAATGAAAATCAATTAAAAATCAATTGAAACTTGCAATAGTCCAAAAACTGCAAAAATTGTAATGTTATCGTCCATCTTGGCGAACCTAAACAACAACTTGGCGCGTGCCCCGTGATACCAAACTAGTTCCGAAAATAAAATTCTTATTTTAATTACACTTTCAGTATAACGATGTAATTTAAGAAATGCCACACCATTTAGTATGGTGATTATGACACTCTGCTTGTAATCGAGTGGGCTCAGGTTCGAATCTCGAATAAGGCATAAATATATCTTCGGGAGGAGAAGTCGGATTTTCGATTGATATGTGGATTGCCATCTCGAATGGAAAGCAGCGCACCCCTTCTGTTCATGCTGGGATCATCGTTTGTAATAAAGTCTATATTCTTCTGTGTTTGTATTAAATGTTCCTGTTCGTCTATCTCTCGTCTTTGGTATGTATCCCAGTTTGAAACACACGACAACAACAATTTGAGAAATCGGAATAAACGACATACTTCATTATGAATACAATTAATTCTCTCGCTGCGTAGTTATTTTATCAAAGTAGGTTCAAAAATTGTGTATGGTTTCATTACGTATTTCAAATCTACATATTAAATCTGAATTTTAGAGTTAAAATACACACAAGAAAAATAATAAAAGGGGTTTTTTATAAATATAGAAATAGATCATCAAAATATGAAAATATAAGCAAGAGCAGCATGTGGGTTGCACAGCTGAATAGTCGGAGAAATGCGTGCTCGAGGAAATTGCGAGTTGCGCAAATTTTGCTACATCTACGTTGCTCGAGGAAATCGGTGGATGCGCAGGGAAAGGGTTAGCATGCTATTCAAAATCATTTTGTTAAAAAATTCATGTAGTTCATCTGCGTAAGCACACACACATTTTTCAGGATATATATATACATCACATAACTGTACTAAATAGTTATTACTTTGCTTTCTTTTTCTTCAATTCTTACTATTAGCTCACGCTCTCTTCTATATTTATTTATCTTGGTGAAATTTTCAATCGTTAATAAAATACACTTTAAAGTGCTCAATCGAGCTTAAGTTTTACATACATGATTATTTTGGATGACAATACAGTAACTTAATTATAAGTAACAAAAATAAATTGATTAAAACTAATTATTCAAATAATTACAAATACAGCCACGTTGGTATCATTTTTGGCGACTTAGCGACCCTTTTGACGACTTGAGTCAAAACTTGAAAAGGTTTTTTTCTCACGTTTTAAAGCATTCAATTGCACTGAAATTTTATATACACGATTGTTTGGGATGGCAATACGATATTATTAATATTTTTATTTATATTAATTGTAACTATTTAAAAAAATGTAGCTAAATTAAAACTTTTCTTTGTTGATCTAAGTAGGAATTGACTTTTTTTTTTTTTATATTAACTTGTGTGTGTGTGTGTGTGTGTGTGTGTGTTTCTGAATAAATTAAGTAAAAATAATTAAGAAAGATTAAAAAAATACAATAAATTATTCGTTACATTTCTGTCTTTTATATTTTGAAATTCTTCATTTTTAAATTTTTTTCCCCTTTTTTATGTCATTATTCTTTAAATGTGTAGGTGCAATTAGGTTTAATTTTGATTCAATGAATTTGAACAACAGACATAGAAAGAAAGAGAAAGGGTGTGAATAGATATAGTTGTCTGTATTCATATATTAATATCTCCGAAAATGGTTGAATCCGTTGAAATGGGTTCGAAGGAAACTGCGCCTACCACCCCCACCTCAAAACGATTTGCATTGATTCGGAGAGGTGAGCACTGGCTTGCGATTAAAGCGTCATTTGATTCCATTCTCGCCTGCGCGGAATGCGACCATTAATCAGCGTCTGAATGGGTAATTAGGAAGAGACGGAGCTGATGATAACTTTCTCAGACACGTTCGACAAGGCCTAACAACCAAATGGCTTCTCGACTTCCAAACCATTTCGTTAATTCTAACAACGAAGTAGTCATTCCAAGTCACTGAAGACCACAGTTTACCTTAGAGGTCACTGAATATTTATTCGAAAGAAAACAGGCTGATTATACTTGATGTTCTACAGAGTGTTTTTTTTCCAGGTATAGAAGTTTAAGTTGGCATTACTTTCCAAGATGGCGACCGATTTAACAGCTGTCAAGTGATTTATTCTCAGTTTGGTTTGGCAATTCATCATGAATAGACTCACACACCTGAACAACGTTTTCAAATTGTGCAATTTTATTTCGAAAATAATGGTCGATTTTCATAAGCGAAATTTGTTTAGCGATGGAGCGCACTTCTGGTTGAATGGCTACGTCAACAAACAAAACTGCCGCATTTGGAGTGAAGCTAATCCACAAGTGTATGTCGAAATACCGTTACATCCAGAAAAACTGACTGTTTGGTGCGCTTTATGGGCTGGTGGAATCCTTCTTCAAAAACGATGAAGGCCACAACGTTACAGTCAGTGGTGATGGGTATAGAGCCATGATTACTAACTTTTTCATTCCTGAATTGAACAATCATGATATCCAGGAGCTGTGGTTTCAACAAGACGGAGCAACATGTCACACAGCTCGTGCCACAATCGATTTATTGAGAGACACCTTTGGTGACCGCCTAATTTCACGTTTTGGACCTGTGACTTGGCCTCCAAGATCTTGTGATTTAACACCGCTAGACTATTTTCTGTGGAGCTATGTAAAGTCATTGGTCTATGAGGATAAGCCACAAACGCTTGACCATTTGGAAGACAACATTCGCAGTGTTATTGCCGATATACGGCTACAAATGTTGGAAAAAGTCATCGAAAAGTGGACGTCCAGATTGGACTACATCCGAGCCGGCCGTGGCAGTCCAATGCCAGAAATCATATTTAAAATGTAATGCCACAAGATTATCTTTCGAATAAAAAAAATCATGTCAATCGAATAATACATCGTTGTTTTATTGCAATTTAAAGTTCTATACCTCTCAAAAAACACCCTTTACTTAGTGTAAATAAATTATAGTTTAAAAAACTAAAAAAAACGTGGTTTTATAGTGTGTGTGTGTGAGTCGAACTAAAAAGAAAGGAAAAATTCTTAATATAAGAATAAAATGACTAACTAGAACATTAATATAATTGTGGTAAAGGCGTGGGGTGCACCATATCAAGTGTGTTATAATTTCTTACTAGCTCTCTTCTGAAATGCAGAGTTCGTGGAAAAATGTAGTACTAAACACCCGTCCTGTTACCACAATGACATTAGTTCTCTCGTTAATCATTTCATTCTTACATAACGAATTATTCTTTTCCTTTTTAGTACGATTCACTATAAAAGCCTGTTTTTTTTAAACTATAATTTATTTTTCTTTTAGTTCGATGTGCAATAAAAGTCTGCTTTTAGTTTTTAAAACTATCATTTATTTGTTCAATTTATCCTTGAGTTGAATATTTGGAGCCTGAATTATGTGGCTGCTTGATTTAGTCTTGCTCTTCAATGAATATTAACTAATGGGTCTGAAGGGTATTTATTCTTTCTGTTTACGGGGCCTCGTATAAGTCCCATATTGTTATATTTCTAAGATTTATTCTATAAAATTCCGTTACTAACTGTAAAAGCGTGATTTTTTTGAAGTTATACTTATCTTGCGTTTGGAAAGAAAGATGAGGGTAAATTTTTACGATGCGCGCTCATACCGTCACGGAGTGGCTGCGGTAGCCGAGTGGTCAAGGTATTGGATCGTGGCTTGCATTATCACGAGTTCGAGCCCAGTACCACTAGAGACCCCCCGTGTAGGGCAGCGATGCACGATAAATCTGTCCAGAGCTGAAACGTCCTCCCGTTGGTGTGGTGTGGTAGTTAGGAGAGGGGGGTGCCAGCTCAGGTGTCGTCCACGTCACTTGACCATGGTTCAAAATTACGTGGTCCGTCGTGAAAAGCCCTCGTGTAGCTGAACAGTGCGACGTTAATATTCAATCAATCAATCACACCGTCACCGATGCGCGCGCACACCGTTGTCTAATATTGTCCCGTAGAAAGGAACAATGCGATGCTACCCATTACAAGATTTATTTTGTCGCAGTATCTTACATGGGCAGCACCACAACTGAAGACTTATCCAGCTGCAGTACTTTTATATACACACCTGTTGGAGCTCTAGAATGACCACCAGGGGAAGATTAACATAAATTTAAATAAACATAATTTGTCAAATGTCCATAATAATAATAATTAATGAAAGTCATAATTACAGTTAACAAATAAGTACCTTCAAGTCACGAACCCGAGCCATCTGCGACAATATTTTAACATGACACTTTTGTGTTGCTAGGGGACTGATATTTGGGAGATCGTAATAACTATTGTTATAAACCATATCTGTAGGGATGCATCCCCCCTCTACAGCTTTTTGGTCAATATCAAGGCACCTGGCATTCGGACCTGGCTCATTCGATACCTCTCTATCTGCTCTTCAAGTTAATCTAGTTTCATGCTCACAGGGCTATTTCTTCCATAGTGTTTAATTGTTTTAAACGTTTTACATTTGTTGAAACTCACGATAGCGTGGCTCCTTTTCGATTCTCGGACTACTTCATTTCCATTGTGTATGTGTGGGGAGGGTTTAAACACTAAAATATCATGCTCCCATGTAACTCCTATAGAGACTGGAAAAAATTACAATCCCCCCTAAGTAAAAGAGCTTTGTACTTGATTTTTGGAGGTCCGCCATGTTTTCTTATTAGTGCAAACTTTACGTGGAATTGGCCTCCTCTGATGCTCCCCCTACAGGGCTTCTCCAGTAATAACTCGATTCCTATGCCGCTTTGGTCGACCGCACTTCCTGGATTCGACTGCTCTCCCTATGAGCATCCTAGATATAATTTTCCAGGACCATAGCCTCTTAACTCATATTTTTAACATTTTAAAATTATTTTAAAGTTTTAAATTTTTTTAAATCCTACATAGCTCCGAGGATTCTTGAGCTTCGTTGATGAAACTCGGACCATAAGATCTCCTCGTTGATCTTTTTCATCTGTTATAGTTTGTGTGTAGATAGTGGATCTAGGGAGGCGTTATCTTTAAAATTAGAATCATGTTGTTCTATGGGGTTCGATCTTTTTATGACCCCACCATATTACATAGTAGAAGATCCCACAGTTTCATCCTTCTAAATATGTGTTTCGTTGGGATGTACGTGACCATTTACGTCACAGTTGTTTCCCCTCTGGGGGATTTAGTTTTGTTTTCCTTTCCCGAGCTAGCTCCGCCTCATTCGCAACTACAGACTCCGGACCGGTTCGAATGGATTCCTCTTGTTTCCTCATAACGAGGCCGAGTTTCTAGTTGCTGGGTACCCTGTTTCTATTTTATGCAATTGTTTTAAATGTTTTAATTATTTTTAAATGACTATAACTCGGGGGCTCTTCAGGTGGATGTCTTAATTTTCTCTGGAACGATTCTTACCACCGAGACATTCAATATGATGTCTCAGGTGTCACATTTGGTTCACCTCGTCTCTACAGTCTACCGAAACCCCCCATGTAATTGGTCCTATTATCCGTGTGCGAGGGGTATTTAAATTGTGATTACTCGGGTTTGGCTAGTCCGATTGACTTAAGGTTAGTATCGTTCTATTCTGCTCGTGACGGCCTTTTGTCCTTGTCCCAGCTTGCCCTGCTCAAGACTTTTAGAAAGTTTTTAATCTTGTTACGCCAAAGAAGTATATCTTCTTACGTGTGTATATAAGTGCACACACTTTTTAGTTTTTTTACAATAACATTTACTCATTGATGGATTAATCTTACATACGTCATTTTTTAGAATCTGGAATATCTATAGGTATCCTATCAGTGCTTCAACACGGCATGGTTTGCAAAATATAAAATAAACCAAAGCATCTTTCCCTTTTTCACATAAAGAACACTTTTTATTTGGTTTATTGTAATTGTATCATAACCATGATCGTTTTCGGCGTAGTTGCTAATTTTAGAAATGGAAAATCATTAATCCTTACGATCCTGATCAGAACAATGGAGCAAAATTATGAAATTAGTGTATTTGATCAGTCTTCGACAAGTGTGCAAAACTTCGAATTAATCTGAATTTTTAAAGTGGATAAAAATCGAGTTCAAAAATTCCGTTACATACAGGTGAAGCTAATAAAAGCATATTAAAAAAGAACTACTACTCAGAATGATTTCAAATTTCAACTGAACATATTTAATGATATAGGAAAGGGTATGAGACAAATGAAAAGAGTTAATTGGCATTTTCATTGTTGCTTTTTATGATAATTTTAGCCCATAGACAGTTAAAACACAATTCTTCCCATCCAATAACGTACGACCTTGAAGTGGTGAAAGGCTTTCACTATTAATGTAACAATTTTTCATTGAATTAGAAGTCACTTTTTTCCGTTAAAAAACCGAAACAGTCATGCCCATTAAAAGTACAGTTAGTTTAAAGCGCAACTCATGCCAAAGCCTTTGTAATTGATTCAAAATGTCACTCGTAGACGAGCCTACTTTTGACTTTACACTATTGATACACTTTGGAGCTTTTTTTTTTCTCTTCTGACATAATGTTTCCGTCGTCTTCATGTATATTTCGTTCAGATCTGAAGACATTCTGACCAGTGAATCTTTTTTACAGCATTTTGAAATTAGAATTTTTATTTTAATCAACTTGTAGACCCAATCACTCTACTTTGAAAGAAAGCTATTCAGTATTTTTTATATTTACATTTGTATGCAATACAGTAAATAAGTTTTTTGTATGTCATTATGTGGTCTTTATTGGAATCCATTCCCCGTGCTTTTGATGAACAATAATAACCTATATTCTGATTTGCTCATTGAAAATTTATCTAATTATTTTGAACATAACCTTTTACAAGTGCGGAAGTCAATATTTAATTCGAAAGAAATAATCTCTTTACGGACGAACTGGATTCGCTTAATGGATCATTTCCTGTTAAACTGTCTTCTGAAACCACATGTTCTGTCAAAACAAATAAAAGTCGATCAATTGACTAATTGCGTCTGGGGGTCATGCCTATTCGGCGTGATGAGGTAGTAGTCTTACCGGAACACAAGCTACAAAGATATCAATCCTTCTTGGGTGAACTCGGTCATCCTGAGTAACAAACGAGTAATTAATTAATCACTTGACTGAATTATCTTGTTTTCAGTGCGTGACTGAGTGAATAGTTATATCTCAACATTCAGCTATACATGGCCGGTGCTCGAGCCTCGATGTCACTAAAGATCAGTGGCCGTGGTAGCCTAATGGTCAAGGTAAATGATTCGTGGCTGGAATGTCATGAGTTTCAGCCTAGTACCGCGCTGCAGAAGGGGCCGTTCAACGTTAAATCTGTGGAGGCTCAAGCGTCCTCCCATTGGTGTCATTTAGGAGAGGGGGGTGCCAGCTCAGGTGTCGTCCACGTCACTTGACCATGGTTCAAAATTACGTGGTCCGTCGCCAAAAGCCCTCGTGTAGCTGAACAGTGCGACGTTAATATTCAATCAATCAATCCCATTGGTGTCATGTGGAAGTTAGGAGGTTGGGGGCACATCTCAGATATCGTCATCGTCAGATGACCATGGTTCAAAGTTACGAGGTCCATCGCCAAAAGCTCTCAAATTGCTGAATAGTGTGATGTTTATATTCACTCACTAACGAGGACTATAGCTTTGCTGGTGTACCCCGCTCTTCAAACCTTGAAATAAAAGACTATGTGTGTTCATTGAGCCTCTATATGTTTAACATGAGTCTAGGACTTAACTATGTGAGTTTTTAGAATCAGCAGGACTCGAACCTACGACTCGACAAAAGCAACGGCGGTTACGGGATCATGGCAACTTAGGCTACTACAGCCATTAGAAATGAACACTGAACTTACAAAAATGGTCTTAATTTCATATTCGTCAGATTTAAATTCACTTATGACTAACTGCTCATTGTCACCAACTCTTGACTGATATACATTGAATTCGAGTCCTGGTGTAACCTCCTTGAAGAAGAACTGATACACGTTAAATTTGCCGACTGAAAATCCTCTCGACGGCGTTTTAGTGAAAGTTATAAAAATTGGTGGGCATGACAGGCAAATTCTCATTCTCGTTGTTTGACCGTAATTCGAATTCATGAGAGCCGTCCCCAATATCCTACGCATTGTTTAAGAATGCGAGGTCAATAAACTGTAACACTAACTTACTTTCATTCAAATTAACCTCATCACGACAACGTACTGATCAACGTAGTGCATTTTAGAAACGGGCGTGTCACATTTGAATCCTTCCCAAATGTCGAGGACAGCCGGATGATGTACTGGTGAACGCGTTTCGTACTTGCTCTACAGGATCGGTCGTCCTCGCAAAAAAATGCATTGAGTGGACTGCCGTGCCATGACGAGAGGGAGGGGGGTTTGAAACTGATGCATAGACACACCCGTCACGAAAGGGTTGACAAACATGAATTCGAATCTAATTTTGTTTTAACAATACTCTTCCATTTAAAGGGTTAAAAGATTTGCTTAAATAACACTAACATTCATTGTATATGTACGTATATTTTTTGTGAATAGTGCGAGATTCATACTATGTACCCATTTGTAAGTATTATTGACTTAAAAATGTAATTATCTTTTTAAATAGAACAAAATATTTTCAAATAAATATAATAGTAGACTTATTTGTGTATTTGTTCTTTATAAGAACGGATGGTCGTAAGTCGAGACAAATATTTATTCAAAAATGGAAGGAAATTAATTTATATACATATGTTTTGAAGATATTTTTACATTAGAACAAACCGTTTCATCAATGAATCATACATTTTTAGTATGTTTTGGATTCGATAACGTCGTAATAATAAATAATTCTAAATTGTTTATTGGCATGGCAATTTGAAACTACAGGAGCGCGATTGGCGACGAATCTCGTAATCGTAAATTTGATTTTTAGTCAAATGACGAGGAAGGCACTTCATTCGCAGCTCTTTCTCCAAACTTCCCCAACACGCTGGCGTGAAGACTTTTAGCTTCTAGAAATTTTACATTCATCAACCCTTTGTACTGCTATTCAGCATTCTATGACCTGAGAAGACTGATGCAAAACCTGTCCCGATTCAGAGTCCTTAATCACACGGTTTCCACTACAGATGATTTATTGGTGAAAACGCATATTTTATATGAAAGTTAAACAAAAAAGGGACACATTTTATTCAGACAAATTTTTAGAAACACATAAAATATCAGAATTTTCTGTACTTATAATAACTTGCTATATATAAATGTAAGGATTTTAATGACTGTAAATCTGACATATATTACAAACTATTTCGGGGTGAGGCGTATTAATTCCCGTAATTATCTAGTAACTCCGGAGCCAGTGTAATAGTTTTCAATTTGCTATCTAAACCTTCGCCTGCAGTGCCTTAATGAGCGACATTAGGTTACGAAACTCAGATAAGTAGAGTAATTCCTTTTCGGATAGAATCAATATAAATTCCTTTAGATTTGCTCAAGAACAGCGTGGAAAGTAGTTAGACCAAATAATGCTGCTGCGTTTATTTTGGAGAAATGCTTCCGTTTTTATAACATCCTTTTCTGTCATTAATATAATTAACTATTTTCAGATGAATTTTTTTCGATTGTTTGATGAACAATTTTTTTTTGCATTTATTTATATGGGAGTTTTAATTAGCTTTAAAATATTTAGACCAACAGTAATACATATAGATATAAATTATAGTAAAATGTATAAAAATTAAACGTATAGTAAATATATAAAATTATTTTATTGTTCAAATAACTGAAAACAATTAAGCAAATATATATTTTTTATTACAAAACCAGTAACAAACAATTTTGTTTTCCAGTAACTCAATTTTTTTTTAATGGGGCTGCAGTTTGGCAACATAGCCTTTGCAGACATGGGAAGTCCCCAAACGTGAGAGCCATATCATGGTGGCACCATCTAGTGGCGGCTTCGTTACTAAATTTTGACGAGTGAATTAATTTTTTGTTTCAAGTTCTCATCGGATGCTAAATATTGATGTGATTTAATTTTGCCGAAAATACCATAGCCAAATTGAGGTATATATATAAATATGTACTCAAAGGATATTTTACATTCCACATAATCATATGAGATACGTGCTGACCATTTTCGCATCCGGAAATTCTATCGACTCCAGCCTAGGTCGAACCAGCAACCTTAGGATTACGAAGAAGAATCGCTACCTCTAAGCCACCAAAGCCGTTTCTAATTGCAGTGTTATTGTTAAGAATTCCAAAAAAGAGCATATATAATAGTTTTAAAAACATTCAATTTTTGAAATAAATTCGTTGGAATTATACATAGAACTAAATTCAATGGAATTTCATTTTGAAAAATAATTTCATTGAAAATGTATTTTCTCGTAACTGAAATGAAGTAAAATTTCCTTCCCGATGAAGAAAATGCTTGATTTTTTAAGACACATAAAATTGAATTAATTCCATTTTTATATAAATTAGTGTGCTACTATAGAAATAAAAATTTCAGATAATTACAAGGTTATGAATACATATTTCTAAATATGATCAAGAGAAACTTGTATGTCTGTTTGCCGTTTATATAAGTTTGTTTTTCTTCCAGGTAATAAAAATGCTGTTTATTGTGGTGCTGCTGTTTGCGCTCTGTTGGTTACCTTTTCAACTCTACAACATTCTGCAAGAAATCCTGCCCGAGATCAACAAGTAAGTGCTGCTGGTGTTTCCCTGAGATCATTTTGATATGCTAAAATATCTAAATATTCCGTCTTTTACCTTATTTTCAGCTGAAAGATGTACACAGTTCTAATTGATGCATTCACAGCATAAAGATTATTCATAATTACAAAACTGCTTTTCGGAGGTTTGTAATTTGAAGCAGAAAAGAAGTCTAAAATTATAATAGTAATATACAGAAACATTCTTACATGTTATCAGATTTAAGCAAACGTGTTTAATATTTTAAAATTATTTATTTCATTTTTAACACTTGTACCATGGCCATTCGCTATTTCGGACACCAGAAATGAATGGCAATGGTTCAAAAATCAACGAAAAAGAATTCTCTCTTTATTCACCATTTGGTATGTCGAAACCCATGAACATTAAATCACTTGACCGAAGCCTTTTATTTTTAGAGGATAAAGAGGTATCACAAAACGTTAAAAATTCTCACTGTTCAGCTGGTTGCCATTGTCTAACCCAGCGATATCAACATGCGACCCACGGGCCGCAGGTGGCCTACTAGTTTTTTTTTATGTGGCCTGGTCATGGCCTATTGTTCTGAGAATTTCCTACACTTAAGAATAATGTGTTAAGAATTTGACAGGAAATTCTTTGGAAAAAAATCAAATTTTTCAATTTCGCTGTTTGCTGCCGAATTCGTACGGATATATATATATATATATATATATATATATATTCTATAATATTTATAATTGAAATAATGTTGATATCTTTTATTTACCACGTAGAACTATCCTGTCGACTTTTGTAATGAAAACTTTAGCAGAGCATAATTTGTCGTGGCGAGGGGTAGATTTAAACAAAGGCGAACCACAGATAGGGCGTGGCCGGTGATATTTTCTGTATGTTGATGTATTTTCTATGGCAAGATCGACGAGGCAGTCTGATAAACTAGTCAATCCAATTTATTGAATACCTTGAAACACGTAGCAATATTTATTACGATGAACATGGATGACACAACACAGACA
The DNA here is from genome assembly GCA_019973935.1 of Trichonephila clavipes. NCBI lineage: Eukaryota > Metazoa > Arthropoda > Arachnida > Araneae > Nephilidae > Trichonephila > Trichonephila clavipes. The sequence goes on along the minus strand of BMAU01005756.1, from coordinate 180,712 downwards.
AAGAAACTACAACACACAACACTAAGCAGCCGGCTACATGACTACAGAGAAACGAGCGAAGAGAGAGTGATTTCCAGAGACATCGGTTTTTATACCTTACCTTGAAGACCACGTGACATTTTTGTAATTAGAGCTCTGATTGGTTACAATGGGCGGGAAAGGGATTTATGATGTAATAATATTAGTCCATTACGATTATGATCAGGGTGTTAGTTTCGAACCAAATAATTAAAAGATTATTTGAATATTATTAAAAGAGTTAATTAAAATGATGCTAGGGGGAATTATTATATATATATATTATTAAGAACTATTATTAAATTTTTTATCAGATAATTTCCCCTCAGTAAATTTTAATATTTAACTTTCCCTCTGACAGATTGAAGAATGTAAAAATGGTATTGCAGTTCTCGTCAAGAGTTCGTTAACAAGAAGTTTTGCGCTTTATAAGCATTCATTAAAGAAATCTTACTGAACTTGTTTTCGATATTTGAAGTTCAAAACAATGGCGAAATTCACACTAAATATTAATGGGTGATTTCTTTAGGAAACCAAAGCTATATATATATATATATATAAAACTGTGGAGTTTCTCTTTAATTAATCGACTCCTTCGATTCACTTGAAGGAGCATTCGCGCCATCTACTGCCCACACGCACACACAAAATACACTACTTAAAACTGACTTATCAAACTATCCGAAATTACCATTATTATATTAAACGGTAATTGTTATAATCAGGTTAGGACTTTTGGTTCACCCTGTATAATGATTAGCAGTATAGTTTAAGAGGCCTCAGGGGTGTTATAACTTTATGTAGAGTGCTGAAAATATAAACGATATTCAAATATATTTAACTCTTTGAAATTAAAATTAAATAATTCCAATATTTTGCACATCATTTATAAAAGAATGGGGCATGAAAAAAGTGTAAAATGTCTAAAATATAGTGCTTATTAAAAAATATAAGCATTTGGAAATAAGAAACACTTCTATAAGAAATATTAATTAAGTTTTACGTTGCTCATGCTATTTTCTAAAATAGTAGCTTTAATTACTAGCAAAAAGTTGATTTATAAAGTTAAATGTATCCTTATTACACTGTAGTATTTTTTATATCAATAGAACTATAAGTTATATTTTTAAAATATAAAAAATTACACACACAATTTCATTTTTTAAAAATTATAATACTTTAAAAATATTTTGACATATACAAAAGATATATGATTCTTAATTTAAGTAAGGTTTAGAGTATGATACATTTTATAATTATGTAAAGTTTTATACACCAAAGGCTACTATTTTAGAAAATAGCGTGTGTAACACAAAAATTACTAAATATTTATTACAAAACTATTTTACACGCTTATAATTTTTAAAAATTTAATTATATTTCAAGCATTTTGTACTTTTTTGAAACCATATTCATTTGTAAATCACGTGTAAAAGATACGAATTATTTAATTTTAATTTAAAAGGATTATACTCGTTTGAAAATTGTTTACATTTTCACCCTTGAGACGTAACTAAAGGATTTAAAGGAGGAGCTAACTAAAAGAAACTAAAATTAGAAAAAAAAAGGAAAAGCATTCTAAAACAAATTATTAAACAAATAAAAATTACTACTTCAGCAACGTAAAGGCAGGATATCTTTATTAGAATCTTTCAAAATTATTTGGAAAATTTTTGATTCTCGAAGATTAATTAGTCTGCCTCTTTCTCGAATATAAATTTTATTTCTATGCCTGAAATTTTATATGTGACTAATTTATCTTGATATCTTTGATATTTTTGCAGGTTCTCAGAAAATACCTTGAATATTTGATAAAGAAAGAAAAAGCAAAATAATCTTATACATTTTATTCCTCGATCGATTTACGGGAATGTAGAACACAAAGTTAAACCAGGGTTTAAATTTGTATTAAAAATGACTAATGCAAATTTTTAATAAGTTTAAGAAATAAAATCAATTTATGCTATAGACACATTTATGTCATTAGAACAAATCAGTACAAGTGAAATATAAGTAACCCAGTGCTTTTCTAACTCTGAATATTGGCAACCCAATATTCAGTAATAATTTTTATCGTGACCCCCATACCTTCATACAATTACAATGTATTGAATTCAATAATATATTTTGAAGCAAAATCTACAATACGACTTCAACCTCTTACGTGCCACCGACGTATATAAGCGTCTCACTAACCAAAGCGATAATTGCCTTGGACGTATGTATACGTCGTTTTTCTTTATCCATAAAATGGTTCCAAAAGCTTTGGAATGCAATAAAAAGACCTTGACAGTGTTTGTGAAGGATTTCATAGGATTTGCTTATTTCTTTTCTCCCTCCCCCTATATATCCCATACGCGCGCTTATGTAGGAATCGGTGGCATTGAGGAGAGAATTGCATAACTTTTAACTAACAGTTAAGGGATTGATTATAAACCATACTAATTATCAAGATAAATGTTGATTTTTAGATATCATTTTTATATAAGTCCATGTGGTCACTGTTAATTATTAAATTTTTTCTTTACGTAGTATTGTTAAATGAATAATAAAATGCATTTTGCAGTACTAATACATTTGTAATCAGTGTTATATCAGTGTAAATGTGTATTTATTTTTTATTGTGTCAAAATTTATTTTGTTTGTGCTTACTTTTCATAAATTAATAATTTTTTTAAATAATCTTTTGTTTTCGACTATTCAATATGCTCACCCCCCCTGTCGAAGAGTTATCACGCCCCACAGTTTGAGAAACGCTCAGTAACCAATGTATGTAATAAAGAGAACAAGAAATTTCTATTCATTTCTAAGTCACTAATTTTTTCATGAATGCATTTGTTTTTAATTAATTGCATTTTACTAAATTTCGATGACATTTCCCTCATTGGTTTTCTATGAACAACCTTGTCGCGTTCCGAAGGTCGCGGGTGTGAGAGGGCTCGAAGAAGCAGACATGATTATGATAATAGCTATTTATACTCTATCTGTAGCACTTTACGAAGAATACAAAGTTATGCTACCGCTCTGGGAGGAATATGAAATCTCCTAACTTTTAATCGGATATAATAAATTATTGAAAGTACTTATCTGGAGTTGAAACTCTTTGTTATGATCCATCTCGAAGTTCGACATTTTGGCCAGCTGCAAGGTTGATTATTTCCACTATTATTGGTTAATTCTACGTCAGCAGCTAACTTAAGACTTGTGATCACACAGTCGCTGTTAACCTTTTTCCTAATACTTGGATTTCACATTTTAACATTAACATACATGTTCAGCGGCAGGCACTTAAACAGTAGTTATATTTGCGTAAAATTAAGTACTGTAAAATCTAATCACACTTTTAACACAAAAAATTATATCGAAATTCAAGGGTGTGCGTTGTACGCCGGGTATAAAAATGTGAGCTCTAAATATATGAAAAAAGAGATGAGCTTAAAAAGTTTTTGACTTCTACATACGTCGAAATATGTTTATTTGAAAAAAATGACGTTCCTTATGATCTTAGATTTGTTATTCTAGAAGTATACTACTTTTTCTAAAGTTTTTGGGATAAAACCTTGAATAAGTGGCTTCTAAACATAACAGCATTGCATACATACATGTCAGGATTCAGCGAATATACATAAAAATATAAAAATGCAGCTTTAAAATCCAGGTGCGCGTTATACGCCGGATTTTACTGTAATCTGTATGGAAAGCGGTTTTTAAACTAAAATCACTGTTAAATACTATCCCCCCTCCAATATTAGTAGAAGAGCCTGAATAGCACTCGTTACAATCTAAGCAAAACAAAATGAATATAATTAAAAAGGAATTTATTATGAATGTAAAAAATAAACCATATTTCACATAGTTAGTAGAACTACTCGTGTGTTTTGCAAATTATTAATATGAATGCTAACTTTAATCCGGTTAATGTTACGCACCTACACAGCAGGTTCAGGGCATGTTACAAAATTAAATTATCCTTTCAAGCTTTACGAGTACACTAGCCGCTGCATAAATTGGACATCTAGATTTTACGCAACATTTCCATACACGGTGTTTGACAAGCTATGCGTAAAGCCGGCTTTAATGACAGAAACTCCACTCTCAATTTATCCGTGACAGCCATCGTCGTTTACGTCATTTGTGGAATTAGAAAATGTTTGGGATGTTTTTCCCTTGTAATAAATTAATCTCGATAGTTTATAGTAAGTGATGTTGCAGTTGTGCTTTATGCTGCAAATAGACATATCTAACGCTTCAAAGCTTTGAAAGAAAGTTTCAAAGCCCTATCTGTTCGTAGAAGAATTATTTTATTATTTTAAAGGGGTTCATCCATGTAATGCGTTCAAACAATCGATTTTTTTCATAAATTGCTTCATTAACATGTCCAAAATACGGTGGTAAAGGGATTTTTTTAAATTCGAAATCATTATAAAGAAGCAAGTGTTAGACGAGTAGCTGTTCGGAGCGCTAAGTTAAGATTTTCATTGTTTTGATTGGTTGAATATTAACGTCACAGCTACACGAGGGCTTTTTTGGCGACGGCTCACGTAATTTTGAACCATGGTCAAAAGTGACGTGGATGACACCTGAGCTGGCAATCCCCCTCTCCTAACTACCACACCAACGGGAGGACGTTTCAGCTCTCGACAGATTTAGCGTGCATCACTGCCCTACACGGTGGGTCTTTAGTGGTACTGGGCTCGAACTCGAGACAAGGCAAGCCATGATCCGATACCTATACCACTCGGCTACCGCGGCCACTTGTTTTAATCGGACTTGAAACTTTAAACGCGTTTTTCCCAAAACCGTGTTTTTCAAACTTTCCACCATTATATCTCAAGAACGATTTGACCGAATGTTTTCGAATGTATAGGGTAGACTCAGCACATATATACACTCACCAAATGGACTGCGATCATTCCAAAATTCAAAATAGTTCTATTTTTATAACAAAAAAATCCCCGTGAAATTCGAAACTTTTTCTTTGGTGATCTACCAAAAATTCAATTTCGATATTTTCAATTGAATATAGTCCATTCTGTGCATTTAAGCCTACAAATTAAAGTGTCGTTATTCATTTTATTTCAGATAAGCCAATCAGCCGGAATCGTAGAGGAAGTGAGCGTCCATTTTTTTCGAGGCGGATGTTTTAGAGGGCTGTAACTTACGTTCAATTGGATATATTTTTAGTTAAACATTTATATACCTACTCTTAAAACACATAGAATTTAAGTTTTTTATCATTTATTTATATCTTTTTACTGGTCGTCAAAAAAACTTCCCGAATAAGGCATAAAAAACAGGCCGTCCGCATGGGCGAGCTTCCTTCAGACGTCTAACCTTAAAAATAAACTGCACTTTACGATGGAAACCAATGTTAAGGTCGACTTTCTCTCTTTTTTTAATTAATCCTTGAACAATGGCTAGGAGATAACATGCAGTTTACCTGATGAACACTGAAGCTCTTTGAGGTGTAGAGATTAACGAGAAAGGAATAAATTAAAGGACATTAAAGAGGGAATTTCATCCCTTCTCATCTCAAAACAAAAAGAGTAAGATTTATTAATTAATATTTATGGGTTCTGAGAAGCCAACTTAAAGAGACAAAGCACTTCTTTTGAAATACTGATCGCCTGTCCAATAAAGGTAATACTGAAATTCTGTTCTGCTTTTTTAACGATGTGTGCGTGTTATTATATAAAATAAAATATTTAAGCACACTCAACTCTTTTTTTTTTACACAATTTTGAAATAACAAAGTGCACGAATTTAACGAACATTTTTTTTTTGTTCTAGCATGAAGTTAAAAGAAAAAAAAAAAAAATGTGATCGAATTTATGACAGTTAATGAAAATAAAAAAGTCGAAGGTGAAGTTTAGCTATTAGTAGTTGATTTATTTTGCAAGGGCTTGCAACAGGTCAACGTAATCGTAAGTTTTGTGTAGCCGGATACCAATAATTATATAAGTAATTTGAGAAACCATAAGAAAGGACCACTGTTAACATACTTTGTAACAACAACAACAAAAGAAATGGAGTCCCCTAATAACCAACAAAATTTTTCCTTGAATCCAAACCGACATTTGTGCTAGACATATCTGATGTATCTACTGATGGTAAAATTTTGTGGATCTAGTTCTAAGTTCATGCTTGTTATCAAGTAGCGATGTATAATTGTTAATTAGCAGTTTTATTCCTAATTTCAATTTGTATTTTTATATGTTCTATGTACTCATAGACTATTCTTCTACAGTATACTGAGTTTAATTCTTTATATATATATATATACAGGAATTGTTTCTGTTTTATAAATATGTAACATGTATTTCATTATTACTTTTTTGCACAGTTCTTTTGGGAAAATATTTAGACACTTTTCATCTTGCACGATTTTGTAAAATCGTGTGGAACGTTCCCAAGTTTACCATAAGTCGCATATATTTTTCTTACACGTTTTTTTTGCATGGTATTTCTATAGGAACGTATCTACAAAGTAAGAAATAGTTGGATGGAATAAATTTTTCTTGAGACAAGCTGGGTGGCGTAGTTGGTTTGTCACTGACCTTGTACGTCAAAGGTTGCGGGTTCAACCCGGCTAAAAACGATGGATTTTCCTAATGCAAAAAATAGACAGCATTCATATCTTATGATTATGCGGCATGTTGAAGATCCATAGAGTGTTTGTTTGGCTTAGGTGCTCTCGGCAAAATTAAAGTTCCTATAACTATTTTGCATCATCAAGGCTCAGGGCCCTCCCTCTGTGGAGGAAACTGGACGTCAAAACTACATTGCGATGATCGGTATCCCACATATATGGATCCGTACTTAAAACTGATACCAACTCCCAGGGAATTAACTAGGTCTGCTATGGTAATTACCGATTTGCAGCCCCCTTGGGGGAAAAATTTTTCGATCAATTATTTATTAACACTGCACTTCAATTTAACGCAATGCTATGGAAGTCCCGAAGTTGAAATACGGCCGTTGTTCATTAACCCTTTAAAGTTCCCTACATATTCCCTTCAGAAAGTCAGCTGCTGAGAGAATTTTTACTTTATAACGCGCACGGACGCGAAGAGACTTGCAGTACCGCCTCTTACTGGAGTTTGGTTTCGCAGTGAAACCATAAATTTTAGTTTCATTTTTCTACTCTTCTGTTTACTTATCAAAATGATTGAAAGTTGTAATGAATAAATAGAAATATTCATAGTAAGATCATGTAATATAATTTAAAATAAATATTTTTTAAATATTCTTAGAGCTAATGGAACTTACTTAAGTTACAGAGATGTCAAAATTTTCTATTTAGAAGGAGGTTCTCAGTCGTTAAATATAGCCGTTATCCTGCCATTCAATGCCAGGAAAAAGAACAAAATTCAAACACGGCTCTTATTGGGATAAAGCAATTTTAAATTTGAATTTTTAAAAAAATGTTTAATGTGTAGTTTCAGTGTGAAACCAATGAACGTTAAAGGGTTAACTTTGTCGAGGTTCAATATTGGCCTTTCTTGTGCTATTAAAGAAAGGGGTCTCCAGCTTAGATGTCATTCTCGACACTTCACCGAGGCTCAAAATTATGAGATTCGCAGCCATTAGCCAAAGCATTGCGTTATACTGCTACGTTGATATCAGTGGCGCAGACAAGGAGGGGGGTCCTGGGGGCTTTGGTTTTTTTCCAGATTGATTATAATTCTAAGTATATAGTACGTAAAATTTAATTAATTACTTGCTATTAATGATTAATTTTATTAATTCATACTAATTATTTATTCAAAAACTAGTTTTTCACTGTGTTTTGTTCCCGAAAATCGACAAAATCAAAAGGAGCATGATACAAGAATGGTGAACTTTCGACCCCGACCCCCCTTTGAAAAATTCCTGTGTGCGCCACTGGTTGATATATGTATCACTCTCTTTATATGTCAATGCTTCTCAAACTTTCAATATTTGTGACTCAATATTCATTCGTAATTTTAACCCCCCACCCACCATACAATAACAAAGTATTGAATTCAAAAATACTATACTTTGACACTAAAGATACAATATGACTTTCGCCTCTTCGGTGCAACTGTCTTATATAAACGTCTCATTCAGCCAAAGCGTGAATTGCCCCGGACGCATTATACGTCTTTCCGAACTATGATCTTTTCTGTGCATAAAATTATTCCAAAGGTTTTCGAATGCAATAAAAGGACCTTGATATTGATTGCGAAGAATTTTTTTATTTCACAGGATTCGCTTATGTATTCCCCCCCCCCGCCAAGTCCATCATATACGCGCGCCTACGTGAAAACGGTGGCATTGAGGAGCGAACTGGGTAACTTTTAATCCGCGAAAGATTAATTATTAACAGTACAAATTATTAAGTATATAAATGTCTCTCTCAGCCAAAGCATTTTTCCCCATGACGTATATATACGTCTTTCCGAAGTACGATCTTTTATGTTCATAAAATTATTCCGAGAAAACTTTGGAATGCAATAAAAGTACCTTAACAATGTTTGCAAAGGATTTACTTATTTCAGATTATTTTTGCTTCTTTATTCCTTCCCCTTCCAATACATCACATACGCGCGCTCACGTGAAAATCGGTTGACATTGGGAATCGAATCGCGTAATTTTTAATCGGCAGTTAAGGAATTAAATATAAGTGTACAAATTATCAAGATAAATGTTAATTTTTGGGATATAATTTTATATATGACAAGCGCATGAGGTTACCGGTAATTATTAAACTTGTTCTTAATTTAGCATTGTTAAATTAATCATAAAATACATCTTGCAGTACTCATACATTTATAAGTCTATTATATCAGTGTAAATGTGTATTTCATTTTTATTGTGTTTTTTTAAATAATTATTTGTTTCTGACTTTTCAATATGCTCGCGCCCCCTTATAGAATTGTCACCTCTCCTAGTGGGGCGCTCCCCACAATTTGAGAAAAGCTGCTATAGATGACATAAATCGTAAATATGAACCTTTTTCAAGTGACCAGATGTACGCCGTTTCTCGAACTGCCACACTCCGCTAACGTGAGGAGTTTAAACCTGAACAGATTTAACAGCAACTACACTGGGGTGCAAAAATTAAGGACGAAGTCTAAAAATTAGCATATCAGCTGAACGAAGAGGCAGAGCGGACAGAAAGACCAATCAGAAGATTAAGTAAGGTGATGTACGGTAGTACATGCGCAGATATGCAGGTAGACGTAATGGGGGAGTGTCTGAGTAGTATAAAGCATGTTGTCGGTGTAAGATCAGTATTTCTGGCAAAGAGATTGCACGCCGTATAGCAGATGAAATCACACCGAGTTGCTGCCTCAGCGAGAAATGGCGAATAATCAATCTGTTAGACGACATCTGGATTCTTTTACCCGAGGTCGAATCATTGGGAAGTTGGAGGAAGGCCGCAGTGTGACAAGTAGGGTTGCCAGATGTGTTCGAGAAAAAAACCGGGCAACTTTTCAATTTTTTTATTATCTCATAAATATTGCTGAAAATGACAAAGAAGCTTACAATCTACTTATTTGTATATTTGGCATTTGATGACACTGCTTTTAATAAAGGTTTATTGGTCGAAGTGGCATCTTTGAATTCAGTGCAACTAGAGCTTATATTGAAAAAAACGCACAATTCACTTTTATTGTATTTACAGCGAGACGATTTCTTTCGTTTGTCCATACGTTTCCCATGGCGCTGAAGATACGTTCCACAAAAGTGATAAATACAGGAACACTGCACACAAACTGAACAATTTTCAGCAGATTCGGTGCTTCTTTTTGGAGCACCACATTTCAATTGAGTTACCTTCGAGTTTGAGTGAAGGAAAAACACTCTGAAGTGCAGCCAGTTAATCGTAAATCTGTTCAGGGGAGTTTGCTGCTTCCATGGAGATATTGACCATAGTTCGAGCAGTTGATCCAGCGTGGGCAATCTTCCGCATTCGAGATTCAAACAACTGAACGTTTTATAATTTTGGTTTTCCAATGGATACCACTTCTCTATGTAAGCTAGAGCTCGGTGATACGCATTTGTAGCGTTTTTAGTAAATTTTTCAACTTCATGGTCTGGAAGATGGCCCTTTTTTAATGTCACATGGACTTTAATTCCGAAATATTTGTCATTTATTTTCTTTGAAATTGTGTCATGAAATTTCACTATTATGTTATGTAGATTAAATGCTGCTGTGGTATGTTTCTCTACCAACAGAATAATTTCTTGAAAAAGCCATTAAGTTATGAGTGAAATACAAATATAGTCCATTATAAGTAGGATTAGCTTCACCTAAAATTTCGTTTTCTTGGTCTGATAAGATAGCCTGAGAGCCGTAGGGCAATTATCAGAACCTCGTTCTATGAAGTACCTTTTCAATGGCCCCCATGATGAAAGCATCCTATCAAGAGCATTAAATAAACTAAGCCACCTTGTAGGAACATGACAAATGACTTCTCTGTATTCGCTTTTGAAAAAATCAAAGCACTCCTTCAAATCTTCTCGTTTCTTAGCGGAACAAGAGAACTCTGCAAATACTTTCATCACTATATTTTCGACATCAACAGGCATTACTTTTAATGCATTTTTAGCGCAGTTATGAAATATGTGGTCATTACAGTGAGCAGCAATTATGTCGTTGTTTTCTTCAGACTTCAATTTTTGAAAAATGGAATTATTGACTCCAAAATTAACAGACGCGTTGCCCTCTCCATATGCTGTTACTCTACTTCATGGGAGTCGTGATTTATATCCAAGACTTCACATAAACGTTCCTTAATAGATGTTGAATCTTCAAATGAGTCTTCGTAAAAATCCAATATTTCATGGCAGATGCCGCTTTTTGGTGAGAAATATTGAATAGTAACTGGAAAAAAAATTTCTATTACCTTTATTTGATGCATCAGTCGCTACCGAAAAGGGAACACATCATTCTTTAAATCTTCCTGCACAGGTTCCATTGAATACGGTAACAAAACTTGGTTTACCAAAGCTGTACATTTAGTGCGTCCTCTTGTCATTTTCTTTACGATATCTGAATCGTTTATCACTTGTTTTAATACTTTCAAGGAGCAATCTTGAGCAATAAGAAATGGGTGCTTGATACTATGCTCAGTTAATTCGGCAATATCAACTTTTCACTTTGGGCGCTGCCTTTTGGTGTAAAGAAAAGACTTCATTCGAGACATGGCTGCAGCACTTTCACACTCTTTGTGCGTCTTTGCCTCAGCGTGGTGGGTAACTGCTTTTAAGCCATCATAAGCTACAGTGAACGAATTTTTTTTGCACAATTTGCAATAGCCTTTTGTGTTTGTCTTCATCGCATTTATTTAACTTAACAAAACGCGATTCTCAATCAACATTATAATGACAAACTCTTCTTGCTTTCTTAGTTGGAGTTCTCTTGCTGTTAGATGCTTCCTTGTCTTCCATTTTGGCACACACATACACGACCACGACAGCGACACAAATAATAGGAATCGAATATACCCACAACAAGAACAATTATGGACTGACAGCGACTCCCCGCTTCCGGCCCCTTCCCCCGTCGGAGCTTGGAGGGGAAGAGGAAGGTCGAGAGTCGAGAGTCCGAATCGAATCCGAACCGAAGGTGGCTCTGGCTGCGCAATCCTATCCACATGCACACGCGTGTCCAAACCATGCAGATATACACCTAGGTACCTACAATCCTACTCGTTGTGTTAGTTGTCTGCCCAAAGCACCAGATATTACACAAAATGTATTTAAAACCGGACATTCTTTTGTCCGGTTTACCCAGATTCGCTTGACCGGACTAACATGAAGAAAACTGGACTGTCCGGTCGAAAACCGGACATCTGGCAACCCTAGTGACAAGTGTGGCTGCAGAGTTCGGAATTGCTCACAGCATCGTTTCATGACTTTGGAGACAATTTCAAACTACAGGAACAGCTATCCAGGGGTTCAGTAGTGGTCATCTACAAGGAACCACTTACGCAGATGACCGGTACATTGTCTTACAGGCCAGAAGAAACAGGCGGCGGACAGCGGGAGAAATCGCTAGACACAGGCGACTGGACGACCGATATCGCGTTTTACCGTGGCCAGAAGACTGCACGGTGGTGGTCTGTTTGCACGACGCCCTGTACGGTGTGTACCTTTAACGCCTGCCCATCGGAGAAGGCGTTCTCTGTGGTGCCGGGAACACCGGAATTGGAGAGACAATGAATGGGGACGAGTACTCTTTACAGGTGAGATCAGATTCAGTTTGAGTAGCGATTCTCATCGCATACTCATCTGGAGAGAGCGGGGAAGCCGCAATCATCCCTCGAACATCATTGAAAGGGACAGGTATGGAGGTCGCGGTGTTCTCGTTTGGGGGGCTTCATGCTTGGTAGTCGTACAGACCTTCACATCTTCGTCGCAGGTTCAGTCAACGGGAACCGTTATTGTAACGAGATTCTTCTTCCATATGTGCGTCTTTTTAGAGGCGCTATGGGTCTGCAGTTCCTTTTCATGGACGACAATTCACCATGTCATCGCACAGTAGCTGCCGAACAGCTCTTATAGAGTGAGGATATTGAAAGTATGGATTGGCCGGCATGATCTCCTGATCTCAATCCCATCGAGCATGTATGGGATTTTCTAGTCAGACGCTTGGCAGCTCGGACCTTACCACCAGTAACGATTCGGGAGCTTCGATTGGCGCTGCAAGACGAATGGGCAGCAATGCCTCAACAACTCATTGACACCCTCATTCTCAGCATGGGCAGACGCTGTGAAACATGCCTAGCAGTCAGGGGAGATCATATCCCCTACTAAAGACCGGATGTTTCTTGCTGGACACCCATCACAGGGATGTTTCGGCTTTCAGTCGCATTGCGCTCCATGCTACTTTTTCAATCAAGCTTCTTTTATCTCTCTGATTTTTCTTTTAGTAAGTGTTGCTTACATTACACATGTCCTTACGTATTGGGGATCTTACGGTATTAAATGTGTTGATTTGGAAAGCTTTTGTACAAAGTTATATTGAAAAAACTGTCTCGTCCTTAATTTTTGCACACTAGTGTATATACGGTGGGTCGTCATTGGCTCCAGAGTTTTAATTCACGACTCGACAAAAACAATGGTGGCCCCGGTGTAGCTATCATCAATCAACAACAGGTGTAGTCAAATTTTCTTTAGGAAAATCAAATTTACTGTTTGGTCTTTATTTATTAAAAAATGAGTAGCTCAGTTTATAACCTGAAAAAATAAATTCAAATTCTGGGGGAGACAAATGTGTATTTATAAATGGTTGTGGAAGAAAGTTAGTAACTACAAACTTCACGTGTCTAAACGGTCATCTGATAAATATTTGATCCTACAAAAGACAATCTTATTCAATAATAAAGCATGTTCCACATTGAATAAATCCCCTTCATCAACTTTAACTTTGTTATCATTTAGAAAAAAAAAAAGGAAACTAATGTATTTCATGATTTGTGGGGTGATGAGATATTGTGAAACATGCAAACGACGCAAATATATTTTTTTCATTTCTCAAGCTTTTATAAATTCGTCTACTTTTTTAAATGAATTAAAAATTAGATGCATTTTAAAATTTTGCTGATAATTTTGAGAAACGGAAACATTATCATTACCACATAAATAATTTAAAAATTACATTATATGATTATTTCTTTTAAAAACAGATATGGGATTTGATGAAAGATAAAAATTGAGTATTTTGATTTTTTAAGATTTAAATTACAATTAAGTTGAACGGTGCAAGTTTGTAACAAAATTCTTGTAATTACCAAGAGAACACTAGACTTTAAAAAATGCCAAACATTTCCCCAATGCAGAAAAATTTATTTCTTCTAAATACGGTTTATGAATGTCTCATAAGAAGCTATAGAAAACGTAAAGATAATTAGTTTCTGAAATTCTCCGATGTTTACTTTTTTTTGCAAGTGATCTTCCTTACGTAACAGTATTATACTTTCCACTTCATTAGGGTTACAATAATCCTGCTCTAACTATTTCGGTTCAAGAGGAAATAGTTTTTTTATACACATTCATTTAGGGAACACGCAATCTAATAATTTCAAAATCTAATCAAATTTGTTTTGGGAGATTTCTGAGTAATCCAAAAAATATTTTTTTTGTTGGAACCTATAGTTTGTTTTATTTATCAATTTTTCTAATTACTGTTTTTTCTTTTTAGAATTGCATGTTATATACTAGTTATTTTGGATTATTTTTTTTAATTAACTGTTTGAAATAAGAGCTTTTTCATTAAAATGCTTTGCTGATCAAGAGCTTTTTAAATAGAGTATTATGGGGAGGGGAAATATTTTTATTTAATCCTGCAGAGAGAATATCTTATTAATCTTAAACTGAGATTAATACTGTGTGCGTTAAATAACCATGTTTCTTAACCCCTTAACTCACGATTAAAGGTTACACGATTCGCTCCGCAGTGCCAGCGTTTTTCACATAGCCTCTGGTATGCGGTGCATTGCAGGAAAAAGAAATAACATAATTTCGCAAATTTTACTCTGAAATAAGTAAATCCGTCGCGCAAACGCTTTGAAAGTCATTCTATTTCATCCCGAAGCCTTTGAAATAGTTCTACGAATAGCAGAGAAAAGAAAAAAGATCGTATTTCAGAAAGACGTGTATGTACGTCCGGTCATTTAACGCACCGGCTGAGTGCAACGTATATATACGCCAGTGACAGTTTAGGAGTTAAGGAATTTGTTTAAGAAACTAAGAGACTCTTGTACTAAACTTTGCTGTTGTATTTGGTATGATGACTTAAAAATATTATTACAATTTACAATAATAAATTTGAAAAACACACACAAATGATAATTTTAGAGTAACAAATTTTACTTTGAATACCTTTCTTATTACAACAAATTCCGTTCTTTAAGAATTGCTCAGCCTTAACCTTTTACACGCCAATGTTCCATTATTGGAACAAAAATATGGAATTTTTTCAGAGTTGAAGTAAATTGTCTCTCTGAGAAAAAAAAATTATAAATTATGCATTTTTTTTTTTACTTTTGATCGAGCAAAATTCAAAATTTAAAAAAAAATATTTGTTATTGCGTAAAAGTAATTAAAAATGATCATTTTAACTATAGACTGCAAGATATAAAACATACCGTTATTTATTTTTTTTTTACTTTCTGGTAAGAAATTTCAATGTTCCAAAAATGGAACATTGGCGAGTTAAGGTATTATTTTTAACACAATGCAGTTACTTTGTTTACACAGTTCACAGAAGAGCGGACAGATTTCTGAATGCTAAAACATTAAGCACGTGTCGGAAGAAGATTTTTATCACTATTGACTTTCATTTCGGCTCCCTCTCTCATCGGCCTTTCATCCTTGCTGGACAATCTCGAGTGAATTTCTCAGCTGCAGCCAAATTGCATGTGCCTTTGTTGATAATTAGATGTGTGTTACTTTATTAGTGCTACTTTACTGTGTTACTTTTATTTATCGGATGTCTCCAAGTACCTGGAGAAGATTTATATTGGAGTACACATGATTTATCATCCTCGGATGTTTCTACTGTATAATACCTAGAAGTAGACTCAGAAAAATTCTTTCATATTGTCGATAATAACAAGTTAACATCAGACGATAAAATGGGAAAAAAGTTCTCCTTTTCATGCAGAACTTGAAAAAAAATTTCAACAGGTCGGCATCTTTCATTCTAAACTGAGTATAGATGAATCGATGGTCCCTTATTACGATCAACATTCAGCCAAAATGTTTATCAAAGGCAAGCCGATTAAGTTTGGATATAAAATAAGGATGTTGTTTTCCTGCAGTGGCTATCAGAAATAGAAAACTCTCCTCTTGGATCTAGAGTAGTGTGGCAACTTTTATCCAGTGCTGAAAGTCCCGACAAGCATGAAATATTCTTTGACAATTTTTTATCAGATAAATTGTAAACAAAACTGTCTGAAAATAATTTTAATGCAACAGGCAACATTTGAGATAATTGTACAGAAAGATGCCCTTTGAAATCTCCAAAGGAAATAAACAAATGGCAATGAGGCAATTTCGATTACTGAAGGGACGGACAAGTGCACATTTGCCGTTAGGAAGACAGTGCTGTATTAAGTATAGCATCCAATAATGTAACACATGAGCCTGTCAATAAAACCAAGAGCTTTTGCCGTGCACAAAAAAAGAAAATTGATATTTGTCAACCAAATCTTATAAAAAATGTACAATGAGGGAATGGGAAGGGTCGATTTACTAGACAGACTTCTTAAAAAATATGGGTCTCTGTTTAGAAACAGAAAAATTGTATTGTAATCTATTTAACAATGCGCTGGCGTTGTGTATGTCAGAAAAACACAACGAAAAAATTTATTTTGGAATTATATTTAAAAATTTACTTGAGAGGTCACGCCAGCAGGGGGCGTCCTTCGGGAAAACTGTCCCCCACCCATTATCGGAGTACATTAAAAAATTCTGGAGGGAAAAAAAAATGATAGATTTTTCTCGTTCACTCATAAATTTTTAGTACATTTCCCCTTTTAATTTTTAGTTTTTAAGGCCCATATCAATGGTTTGTCGGGTATCATGCCCCCCCCCTACAACAGAGAATGATGAAACCCCGTTGTGTGAACATGTTTAGGTGCACTAAACAACTACTTCTGAAAAATGTATACAGTAATTGATTTTTGAATTAAAATGTGTCATTGGTTATACTTATAAAAAACATGTGAAAAAACTAAATGGCACCCACTAAAGTTCCATTTTTAGAACATGCTAAAAATCTTTAAAAAAATTTTTTTATAGAGATCTTATGTTTCAATTTTAATTTGATTTTTATCAAAATTTCGTTGTTTGAGTTACCTTTCAATCATAGTGCCGCGTTTAAAGGTCGATACATTAAATGTATAGTCATAACCCTTCAGTATGGATACCCTTTTAAGCTTCATAATAGCATATATATATATATATATATATTTAATCCCCCTCGAAATATACAACCATAATACCGCAGTAACTAAGAAATTTTAAATTATGTCTTTGAAGAAAGAGGACAGCTATAATAGCTTTTACAATTTTCATCACAACTGTATGAAACTTATATTATAGTTAATGACTCATACATGATTAAATAATGCTATACATGAATAAAAAATCAGCTCTTTGAAAAATTTCTAAAAAAAGGTTTCTGAAGAAATATAATTTGTTTAAAAATATTCTATATATAAATTATCTATGATTGGAATTTCTTTCATTTCAATTAAGTATAATTCATTTTTGAAAAAAAAGTAAAACCAAATAGTAGTCTATGCCTTACAGTGGTGCACACAAGGCGGGGGGTCCTAGGGTCTGGACCCCCCCAAATCCTTTGATTTTTTTCCGATTGATTATAATTCTAAACATATAACACGTAAAATTTAATTAAATATTTGTTTTTAATTATTAATTTTATTAATTCATGCTAATTATTTGTTCAATAATTTGTTTTTAACTGTTTTCGTTCCCGAAAATCGACAAAATTAAAAGGAGCGTGGTAAGTGGTCCTGGACCCCTCCCCCTTGAAAAATTCCTGTGTCCACTGATACTGTTACCTTACATAATATCAACATATTACATTTGAAATATGATACAATATATTATTTTAAATTTCACTTCTTATTAAAATGGCTTATAAAAAAGAGTGAAAAAAATTTCCCGTAGGCATTTATTTAAAGCATGTTTTTTTTTTTCATTTCAGGTACAAATACATCAATGTCATTTGGTTTTCCTGCCATTGGCTGGCTATGAGCAATTCTTGCTACAATCCCTTCATATATGCCATCTACAATGTAAGTAATTTTCTTTTCTTTAGAGTTAATACTAAAAACTATAAGGAGAACAAAAATATTTTTAGCTGTGCTTGCGTATGTAAAAACAGAGCAAAACAAATTTATTTGTAAAAGTAACTTTAAACACAAAACTCTTACATAATTGTTCTATATTTTTTAATGTTTTTCTATTGGTCTATGTCTTAATTATTGGCGCAAACGATACAGACAATTTTTACAGGTCATACGAAAAGGTACAGTAGTGATACATCACCAACCACCGTTACAACGCGAAGTGGACGCTATATAAATGCCAGGCGGGGCACTGGAAACATTTAAGGACTTGATGGAGCAATGCAACGTGTGAATAGTCATTAAGCACGAGTTCCGGCAAGGACATTAGGTGGCTGCAACAGTGGCCAACTTCAACAAAGCATGAGGTGTGGTCACGACAATACACAGTCCGTTTGTTTGTCAAATTTCGTAGCAGCGATATGGAGATTAACCATATGCCTGGAGCCGGTCATCCAGTGCAGTGTAATGTGGATCATTCACGGTAGAAAATCGATGCCCAATCAACGTCAACGGTGCACGTACTAGTAGCCAAACTCTCTGTATCACTACAGATAATCTCCCGACAATTGGCGGCAATGGTTTATAGTGAAAAAGCTCCAAACGTGAGTACCACATACCTTAACGAAGAAGCAAATTCTACGGAGCTTAGAGATCTGTAAATCTGTACTGGAGAGTGAAGTTAGAGAGCCATTCTTACATGATATCCTGACTATGGATAAAAAATGGGTATTGTGGGACAATCACAAGTGCAAACCACAGTGGCTGCATATAAATGAACTTGCAAAACAGACCCCTAAGCCAAACTTCCTTCCACGGAAAAATATCGTATTCTTTTGGTGGACCGTTGAGAACATGGCCCATTATGAATTCCTCTCGAGAGGTCAGATCATTAATGCGGACATGTACCGTTGGATGATGCCCCAAGAAATTTTCTATCAAACAACCAACACTGGTCAATATGTCAGCCACCAGCACTGGTTAAACTTGCATGATGAAGTTTTTCCTCATGTCTCAGTTGGTAGTCAGCAAAATATCCAGGGGTTGGGGTATAAGTTCCTGCCTCAGCCACCTTATTGTCTGGCAAATTATCACATGTTTCATCAGTTGACCAGGTTTATGAGGGACAAACAATTCCTGAAACAGAATGTTTTGATTCAGGAGATTCGTGATCAATGTGACGCAGACTTCTCCCCCGAGTGGCGCTTTGTGACGGGCTCACGTGTCTTTTCATTAACATGTCCTTTGGGCTCTTTGGGGCCAGAATTAATGGCAACTCTTTTCCAACCAAACCCAAGAAGTAAAGCGTGAAGGATGTATGCAAATTTTGAAACTTTTAAATATCAGAAGTTAGAGTAAGCGGTGCGGCCATTTGGGGAATGTTATTGTAATCCGTGATTCAAATGTGAAAAGGTTTCGAAAGATTAAGTGACAGCCAACAGAAGTTATCCGTGGCAGAGAGCACTTAGGTCAAGGTACATATCATTGCACTCTTGTGAACCGCAACTTCAACTAGGATTATATTGATCGCTACTTCATTCTACATTAAGGTAGGAGTGACTATTTAATATTTGGATCTGTGATAGTCTAGGAATTGAGCTCAGGCGAGTTAGTATTGATAGTGGTCCGGGTTATGCTATTTCGGTATTATATATAATGTGTGTTTAGCCACCGTAGTTCTCTCACATATATTATTATCTAATTTGTTAGAAGTTTAAGTTAAGATCTTAACAAAGTCATATTAGGATGATGGCAGCTTCTAGATCTTCATTTATTCCTACACCTCTAGCTCACGCTGATAATCAAGGAGTAGGGCACGCGAGGGAGGCACCCTTACAATTTTTTTTCGATCGAAACTCGTTGGTCTAAGTGTATTTATGCCAATGACGGCTATTTTGCTGAATAAAAAAGCTATTTATTTCTCTGTGACTCATGTTTTCTTTCGCATTTCCTTTTCGGTCAATATTTATAGAAAAACCTAATATTTAAATACACGCTGTTGAGACACGACTCTCACCTGACCAACAAAAGGCGCAGTGTAACGTCGTGAGCACCAAAAACGAATTTAGGAATGTAAGAGTTGATAACGAGATCTTAAGACGATGAAAAATAAATGTTACAATAAGCTGAAGTTTTTGAGAAAATTCAGAGTATTTCTCTCGAAACATTACATGAAATACATTCCACAATGTAATGCTGCACTTTGTTATGAGTTAAATAGCGACTTCGTAAACGATTGCGTCACGGAAAAATAATTTACAAAGTGCTGTTGGCAAGGATATATAGGGTATGTAAATTATAGTCAATCATTTATATATAATAAAAATAAGGGGGATTACCATGGTCAAATTATAAATCAGATAAATCTTACAGACATCGTTATAAGATTTCAGTAATATTAGTAACTAAATCATACAAATTAAAATTTCAAATAATAGAATTACATTTTCAAATAAATGTATAATAGTTATTATTTCTTATAAATTTTATACATTTAATGTAATAATCGACAGTTTGTTTAATAGATCTAAAAGGAATCGAATAATTATAAGCTCATTGTATAGGATTTGTAACTGTTTTGAAGGGAGAAAATTAGTTTTATATAACCTGCTATATAGCTCGCATATAATCCATCCAATACATATTTTGCGAAAACATTTATTTCATTACTTGGTGAACAATATTTCAAGTTTTATAACTATTCTTGTATACAACTACAATATAATTAGGGGTAGTAATCAATTAGAACCCAATTTTATACTTGGTTAATGATGTTCAAAGTATAGTATAAAACAGGGGTCGGCAACCTTTTAGATCTGCCATGCTAAACCAATCTACCAATATGATTCAGTGTACCACACAGTAAAGCATGTTTCAATCAATTCTCGATTCCAGCGATAATGCATACAGAGCTGGAAAGTAGTGGTCAATGATATTATACAAATTTGGCAATTTAAAGTTTTATTATATATTAATTTTGCATCACTTAATTATGCTTCTTAACAAAAAAAATAAACAGCATAAAATATATATATTTGATAAAAATATAAAAACAATTAGGATTGCACACATATTAAGTACTTTTAAATACATTCAATTTTAAAATTAGAAATTTTAACAACATAGCATGTAAGTATTTCCCTTCATTTGAATAAAATAAAAGGATAAATAAAAAGTTTAATACAAATCTGATGTTTGCACCACTTTATTTTCATATCACAAAATCAAGGGGTATAATGCATGACTTTCAATTTGACATGATTCTAAGCATTCAGTTATTATACAATTTTTTTGCAGACTCAAAATATTTTTTCATATAATGAATTTTTTTTACTTATATATGTAGAGCCAAAAGTCGAATTCACAGTTTATGCAATTTTGTCTCTTCAAACAATTAAATCTCCCCAGCAATGGCATTCAATCATTTACAAAATAACTAAATTTATTTATGAAGTTATCCTTCAGATTTTTTCATAATTCTGTAAATATTCGTAATTCTGAAGTTTCTCAAATAAAAGCACATTACAAGTTTATTAACTTCAATCCACTCAAATATTGACTAATTTGTAGAGTAGTTCAGAGTGCCACTAAGAATTGTGCCACGTGCCACATGTGACACGCGTGCTGTACGCTACCGAGAGAGAGAGACCCCTAGTAAAGAACTAAGCTAACAAAGTATATAGTACAGAATAAAGTAAAACTTTAAAACGTGCAAAATCCATAGAACAAATGGAATAACGAAACCCATCCATTGTATTATTTTAAATGTTTTAGCGCTTTTCATTTTTATATCATTTAGTATTTTCACTTTTGTTTTTAAAAAATTAGCATGTCCCTATACTACTAAAAATTCAACAAATATATAAAAATACAAATAAATAGATGTCTTTAGAGAATTGTAAAAACATACACTTATATCCGTATTAACTTCAAAATATTTTTATCATATCAGTTAACACATTTATTTATTAGAATTTAAAACTATTGGAAGACAGAAGAAAAATTAAAAAAGAAATATTTTATTAAGACTCAAATGAAAAATGTACGCTTTAGCTCTGGAGAATGGATATCAAAATAAAAATGAGATGAAAACTTAAGTAAAAGAAAAAGCCCCCAATGTTAATTTATTTCTTTACTTTTTTTCAAAACTTTTTTATGCTTCTGGAAATGAAATTAGACGCATCTCAGGAATAATATTGTGTGCGGAAATTAATGAATAAAAACTAAAGAGAGAGCTAAAAAGGTAAGAATTTTAGACGTAATGGAGGAATGTATAAAATTACAAAACCCTAAGAAATCAGAAGTTTTCTTTTTATTATTAAACTGGTCGGTACTAGAAGATTTTTCTCTCTTTTTCATCGATATCAGATTGTAAGTTTAAGAAAATTCATAACGTTTCGAATGTATAGTTTTTTAAAACTATTTCTAAACTAACAAAGAAAGCACTTGGTCTAGGTCAGGGATAGCGAATCAATGACACACGTGCCACTGATGGCATGCGGCACAACATCTTGTGCACGCCAACAATCAAAATGGTTTGCATTTTATTTCAAAATAACAAGGTGCAGTATGAAGTATTACGGGTGGTGTTGCGAATGGCATCGCCTCTCCAACCAATCAGCGTCAAGCTAATGACGCAATAATGTAGATGCTCTGTTCTTTCACTAGCTGTAGATGTACAAAAACTTCGCTGTGTAATGTTGTGTTTTGTGTGTGTGCGATTAAATGTTTTATGTGTCACATCCTAGTCTATTCAGTAATTTTTAGAATAGTTGCACCAAAACCGGACATCGGGTAGATGTCAACCCTGCTATAGGAAGTAAAGAATCGTGTAGTGGTGAGTTCACGTTTTATTTTTTGGCGCCCGAGCGTGGGACGCGGTTTTGGTTCGTAGTATATGTTTGTGAGCCTGAAATACAATATGGATGTGACACAGTTAAAAACACAACGAAAGTCACTGCGTACGTCGTTTACGCTGAGTGCTAAAGTTATAGAAGAGGAACTTATGAAAAAAGTTCCTAATGTGGATGAACTTTCGATTTTAAAAATGCAACTTAGCGACAAATTTTCGCGTTTAGAAAAATGCCAAAGAGGTCTTTCGAATATAATCCTGAAAGAGGAAACAGACGAACTAGCTTATGAAGAGGACTTTATGAAAGCCGAAATATATATAGATAGATTTTCGGAAATTTGTGCAAAAATAGAAAGATTATCTGTAAAGGAAACAGGAAAAAAAGAAGTCCCTGAGAAAAGAAAATTTAAACTGCCGAAAATTGAACTGAAAAAGTTTGAGGGGAATGCCAAGGAATACTTGACGTTTTGGGTGAGTGAGTGAATGAGTGAGTGAAGATTAACGTCGCACTGTTCAGCTGCACGAGGGCTTTACTTGACGTTTTGGGGTCAATTTAAAAAAATTCATGAAGATGAAAGTCTGCCAAATGAAGATAAATTCCAATATTTGCTACAGGCCGTCGTCTCAAATTCAAAGGTGGCTCGAGTTGTCGAGAGTTTTCACGCAACAGTGGAAAACTATCCAAAAGCAAAAGCCCAACTGCAAGAACGTTTCGGGAGAGAACATCTACTTGTGCAGATCTATGTTAGAGATTTACTGTCGATGGTAATGAGAAAAGCAGCCACCGGACGCTCTAAAACAGATCTCCCAGCATTATATGACGAACGGGAAGCGAAGATTCGAGCTCTGGAGAGCCTAGGGTGGACACAGGACAAGTATGGCGAGAGTTTTTGAGTCCTTTGGTTGAATATTGCCTTCCAAAAGACATATTATTAACGTTTGAAAGAAGCAAAAATTTCAAAGAGGATACTCCTGGTGAAGGCCGGTCTTTGAAATTATTAATGAACTTCCTTAAACAAGAAGTTAAAAACGACGAGATGGTTGAGCTCGCTAGGAATAATTTTTCAGCTCCTATCAATCACAAGAAAAAAAGAGGTCAACAAACCGGTTAAGTTCCCCTCTGCAGCTACGTTGGTAAGCACGCATGATAGGAATGTCACAGGTAAGCGAAATTTATTATGTATATTTTGCAATAAAAAACACTCCTCCAAGGACTGTTTAGAAGCTAGAAAAATGACGTTTGATGAAAAGAAAAAATATGTATTAAGAAACAGAGCCTGCTTTGGCTGTTTTTCAGTTTTTTCATTTTTCTAAGTACTGTAAGGTAAAAAATTCATGTTTATATTGTGCCAAACAGCACCATTATTTAATGTGTGATCAAGCGAAAAGCAACGTTAATCAGATATGTAATAGTATTGAAACGAATTCATTATCTAACAGTTGGTAATAAAAATAATGTGTTTCTAATAACTTTAATTTTTAAAGTTTGTGTTAATAATACAATTATAAAATGTAGAATTTTGATCGACAGTGGATCTCAATACTCATATTTCAAAACATGTTATTCAGAAGTTAGGTATTAAATCTAAAAATAAGATTAAAATGCAGCATCAGCTTTTTGGGGGGAGAGAAACATCTTGTCAATTACATGATGTTTATGGATTATTAATAAATTCGCTGGATGAACCGTACTCGTTTCGTGTAGAGATGTTTTCGGAAAAAAGGATTTGTGGCAGAGTGCTAAAAATTAGTAGCCCTGTTGTGATTATTGAACTGAATAGCAGGGGGATTGTTTTGTCTGATCTTGAAAATGAGGATAGCGAAATAGATATTTTGATCGGCGCGAATGTAGCTGGCTTGTTATTTATGGATGGTTGTATTGAATTGCAATCGGGTTTGTTTTTATTAAAAACTCGTTTGGGTTATGTTTTGACTGGAAGGTAGGGAGTTTTTGAAAAATGTAATTAAGGCCGTGATACTGTTTTAAATGTTATTTCTTTATTGGTGAAAGAATTGCCGGTTAGGGAATTGTGGAACCTCGAAAGCATTGGAATTTTTGACCCAATTCATAAGTTAAATGAAAAAAATGAACATTTAAAGGTGATTGAAGAATTTAAAAACAGTATGAAATACCTACCGGACGGTAGATACGAACTTTGTTTGCCCTTTATATCGGAAGCAATCGATTTGTCTTCCAACAAAGATCTGACATGGAAGCGGCATATAAAGATGTGCGAACGCGCACAGCAAAATGGGATTCTAGATGATTATAAAGTTGTATTTAAAGAATGGGAAGAATTAGAAATTATAGAAAAAATTGAAGAGAAAGGTGAAAATCCACATTTTTTGCCGCATTGACCAATTGTGAAAGACGATAGCATTACAGCTAAAATACGACCAGTTTTTGACGCGTCGGCTCGTGCAACTCTGGTCAGAGAGTACGCTAAATGACTTATTGTATAAAGATCCAAATTTAATTGAGCAGATACCAGATATTTTAGACAGGTTTCGTAGGTATCCGATCGGACTTTCTGCCAAAATTGAGAAAGCATTCCTTCAGCTGGGAATTACCCCTAAGCATACAGATTTTTTAAGATTCTTTTACCTTGACGAAGGTGAGGAAATTGTTTACCGTCACTGCCGAGTGGTTTTTGGCGTATCGTCGAGTCCCTTCTTGTTAGCTGCAGTGCTTGTGCACTTGCAGGAAAATGTGCCAGCAGATGATACCCAACTAGGATCTAAGTTAAAACTTTCGTTTTATGTAGATATTTGCGTTACAGGGGTGAATGATATTGCACAACAAGAAGAATTTATTTTAAGGTCTAAGGAAATTTTGTCACGTGGGTGTTTTAATTTGCGTAATTGAGAAAGTAATGTAGAAAGTAAGCACATATCCAAAAGTACAGGTACAACGAAATTATTAGGGATAATTTGGGATCTTGATAAGGACACTCTAAAGTGTAAAATTGATTTTGAAAGTTTATCAGAGGAAACTAAAATAACTAAGACTTATTTTAGTAACTGTTCAAAAATTTTTGATCCAATAGGTATGTTGTGTTCTGTGACTCTAACACCCAAAATATTGTTGCCATGGTATGCTAAGAAATTTTCAAAATTTCATTCAATCTTAAAATTAGTTGCATTGGTTCTTAGACTTCTTTATAAAGTTAGAAGCAGAATCAGTTACAGAAAGAAAGGACAATTGTCTTTAGATGAGTCAGAGAGTGCTGAGATCCAGCTGATCCGATCTGTTCAAGCTCAGAGCTTCACAGATGAAAAGTTAATTTCGAACTTGAGTGCATTCAGAGATGAAAACATTATCATTCGTGTGAAAACGTGAATCACTGAGCGCATAGATGCACCTAACTTTCTTTCTCCAATCTTACTGCCTAACAATTGTATATTTTCGCAAAGACTTGTAGAGCATTTTTTCATTTAAAGAATCATCATGCAGGGACGCACTTGCTTTTAAGCATAATATGTGGTAGAAGAACTGTTCGAAAGATATGGAATGCCTGTGTTAAATGTCGAAGATTTAAAAGCAAAAAATCTCCAATGATTGATCATGTTTCTCTACCATCTGATAGAGTAAAAAGTGCCGCAGTGTTTGAAGTTGTAGGTGTAAATTTGGCTGGTCCCCTGTACGTCAAACAGGATGATAAGGTTTGGATTGTCCTCTATACCTGTGCCATCTATTGTGCGTTGCACCTCGAATTAGTGTCCTCTCTTTCGACGGATGCCTTCCAATTGTCATTCCGTCGTTTTGTGGCCAGACGAGGAAGACCTCGAATAATATATTCTGACAATGGCACGACTTTCAGAGGTGCCGACAACGAATTAATTGATATCGATTGGAACGAAGTATCTCGATATGCAGAGATACAACGTATAACATGGAAATTTATACCTCCCACAGCTGTCTGGTGGGGAGGCTTTGGGGAGAGGCTTGTGAGTACGGTGAAAGAGCTTCTCAGGAGAACCTTAGGGAAGGCCATATTTACGTATGAAGAATTGCTAACCATTTTATGCGAATGTGAAAAAGTTGTGGATTCACGTCCATTGACATATCTGTCTGAAGATATGCAGGATCTAACTCCAATTAAGCCCGCAAGGTTCCTGTTTGAAATACCAACTGCCGATACTAAAGATTTAGATGTCCGGGATGCTAATCACTTCCGGAAAAGATTGAGATTTAGAGATAAAGTAATCGAGGAGCTAAAGAGATTCAGAAATGAATACCTTGGTCAATTGATTCAACGACAAAAACTACATCCTCAGTCATCGAACATTCAAATGGGTGATACAGTTCTGATCGGGCACGATTGGAAAAAACGTCTTCAATGGCCTTTAGCTCGTGTAATAAATTTGATTCCAGGGAAGGATGGACTGCTGAGAACTGTTAAACTAAAGACTCAATCTTGTACTTTAATTCGTCCAATTCAACGTGTGTTTCCGCTTGAGGTGAGTGGGAGTGATATAACAAATCCACCACTCCAAAAGGTTCAACTGACTGATTCGTTCGTGAGCTGTCCAAATCCTGATACTTTGAAAGCTACTGAGTAACCTCAGGCGACTAGATGTGGTCGTCCAGTGAAGAATCCCGAAAAGCTGAACTTG
Organism: Trichonephila clavipes; assembly: GCA_019973935.1. NCBI lineage: Eukaryota > Metazoa > Arthropoda > Arachnida > Araneae > Nephilidae > Trichonephila > Trichonephila clavipes. Next base: position 153,373 of record BMAU01005756.1, on the reverse strand, counting down.
TTGACTTTAATTGATGTTTTTGACTAAGCTATCCAGCTTATCAAAAAGGGGGAAGGATGTTGCGAATGGCATCGCCTCTCCAACCAATCAGCGTCAAGCTAATGCCGCAGTAGTGTTGTTGCTCTGTTCTTTCACTAGCTGTAGATGTACAAAAACTTCGCTATGTAATGTTGTGTTTTGTGTGTGTGCGATTAAATGTTTTATGTGTCACATCCTAGTCTATTCAGTATTTTTTAGAATAGTTACACCAAAACCGGACATCGGGTAGATGTCAGCCCTGTCACGTTTTCGGTAGTATATGTGCATTATGTGTACGGGTGGTGTATTATGATACCCCAGGGGGTGGGGTATCACAAGACAAGCAATTCCATCAAAGAAAAACCCAGGTTTGTTTCAAGAGAAAATACATCGTCATACAAGCAGTTACACAGCTCAATTTCATTATATTTTTACTTAATAATTTTGTGAGAACGTAAGCAATAATGTTCTTAAGTCATATCGATAATAATACGAAGAAACCTTGTATATTTATCGTAAAATCCGGTGTATCACGTGCTATTTTAACATAAAAAATGAGACCGAAACTTACGGGTGCGCTTTATACGCCGGGTGCCAAAATGATAGCTTAAAATTTTTTTAAAAAAGATGAGCATAAAAAAAATTTGGTTCTATCTGTATAGAAATACTGTTTATTTAAAGGAAATGGCATTCCTTATGAACTTAGAGGGCTATAATTCTAGAAGTAAACTATTTCTTCAAAATTTGGGGATAATACCTCAAATTACTTCAAAACATAACGGCACTGTACACTTACATTTCAGGTTTCTTCATAAATAAGGGGGTGCGTGTTATACGGCGAATATATATCTTAAAACTAAAAAAATGGAGCTTGAAAGTATTCGTGCGCGTTACACGCCGGATTTTATGGTAAATAAAAACAAGTTTTTTAGAAAAATTATAGAGGTGCTTATTATAAGTTAAACAAATCTGCATACACTTTTAACTGATTTTCCTTTCACATTGAACGAAAAGTCCTGATCTAAGCGTTTCAAAGGAAATACGCGACTCAAAGGTACCAGGAAAAATTTCGAGACCAACGCTATATTTTATTTCTCCTACACAATTAAGTTAGAGAAAAGAAAGTCAAACAAAAAGTCGGTGCTTCTGGTAGTATGGGCTATCGCAGTCTTTAGGGAATTGGAGAAGAAGTGTCGAGTGAAGAGATTAGACAAAGAGAGCTTTGTGTATGACAAAAGAAAAAGTTATCCAAACTATTTAGGACTTTTGTCCAACAAAAATACTCAAACAATCCGAAGACGTCACTTTTGTAGAACCAGATAAACTTTGCTCCGAAAAGGGAAAGTAATGGTTTATCTTCTCGAAATGCATTTATATTGTTATTCAGTTACTAATAAAAAATTTACATTAATATTTGAAAGCAAAACTTTTTTTCCTAATAAGGTTGTATTTCAGCAGTTATCAGAGACAAAATAAAAATATACGTACATTAAAACATGTTTTTGTGTGGTAGATAGAGACCACATAAAAATAAACCGCACAAATATATTCGAAAGTTCCATAAATTCTTACATACAACAAGTAAACTTCGTCGAAATAAAACAAAAAAATTTTATGCGGTCAAGAGGGACCACATAAAAAGTCGCACTTAGAAAATACACCAATTATTTACGAAATTTATGAGAAAGTACTTCCATCACAAAATAAATAATTAAATTACACATGGAAACATTTTTAAAATATTTAGCTTCTCATCGTACATTTTATACATGGATAAGTTTTCAGAATGCATATTCGCAATTCTCACTGCTACTCATCGAAATCCAAATCGCTCATTTTCCTGTGGTGAATAAGTTCACTTTCACGTCACTTGAAGATACAATATTTCAATTGATTTATATTTTGGCACCATAAAGTAAGAGATAAGTTTTTGCGAGAAGATCGATTGGTCAGTTGCTTGTAAATGTCACGTTAACAAAATATGCATGATCGAAGTTCTTTTTGAAATTTCATACATCTCTCGGAATTGGTAACTATTTTAAGAAAATACTTTTCTAATTTGTTGTAAGGCTGTACCTCTGCATATATTTTATTCTTCTTGTCCATCTTGATAATCTATCAAACTATTGATAATTTCACTGTGATTGAAAGTTTTGTCTTCAATCAAACGCGTTCTGTTGGTACGTTGGGAGAAAGCAACTAAACATGTGTTGTCGGGAGATTTGTTTATAACTAATGAACAGAGCGTCTTGAGTGTATATATGTACACTGCAGTCGCGTAACGTGCACCCCCCACACACACACTGATTCGCTGAGGGGACAAGTGCTGACTAACGCCAAGTACCTATTTATCCAATTTATAAAATAAGAAAGGCATAACCCGACTTTGCAGGGAGGCCCTAACATTCCCCATCACCACTGGTATATTGATAGAAAGCATTACCGTTGTGCCAAAGCCACAGACATTAATACACCACATAAGAAAATTCCGCACAGAAAAAAATCGCTCAAAAATGAAACCGGAAAAAAACACGCAGAAAGAAATGTTCTATTGTATACTATGTCAATTAAATCTATTTGATTTTAAAGCAAAAGAAAACATCCTAATTTGTGATGGGAAGCTGGACGGTCCCCGTTTTTTCTGGTAATTTTTATATGAGCCCCCTTGACCGGATTTCGCCTCATTCCTTCGGAAGGAGACTGTCAAAATCTTGTCCCTTTTTGGGATCAAAAACCTCGCAAATCTTTTGAAATGTAGCTTTGCGCGATTGGGAATATCCAATTAGAGTCTGGGTTTGGAGGATAGTAGTGAGTCGTGCCCAAGAATTTGCAAGTGATTCTGTTCACTATATAAAGAGTCGCGCGCCAATTTCCAGCCATCCCTTTTTCTAAACTGGTGCGTTTTACAATGTAGAAGTGCGAAAGCACCAACCCCTGAGACACCAGCCGACCATGAGCTCTCCTCCCTTCCTAAAGCTAAGTTTTTTTATTGTTTTCTTTTATTGAAAATATAAATTTTAAATGTGTAATAATAAACAGTTGAATCTTGTTGATTTAACATTGGCCATGGTGCGAATAGAAAAATTCGAATTTGGGTTTATTTAGAATGAAAATATAATTTAATCGGCCTCGCATCATTTATGGGAGGCTGAACGGTCCCTTTTGCGAAGGAATGCGATGACATCCTGTCAAGGGGACTCATATAAAAATTACCAGAAAAAAAGGGGACCATCCAGCCTCCAATCATTTGGTTAGATAGTAAATCAAAGTCTTACTAAAAAGCATTATCTCAAAATTTAGTGGGTCTCCAAATTAAAGTTAATTATTTTGAGAAGTGCTAGTTAAAACTTAAAACGTGTGAATATGAATGTTTATAAACGTCGCCCTCCGAAGCAACGCGACCCGTTGGTGCGGTGTGGTAGTTAGGAGAGGGGGTGCCAGCTCAGGTGTCGTCCACGTCACTTGACCATGGTTCAAAATTACGTGGTCCGTCGCCAAAAGCCCTCGTGTAGCTGAACAGTGCGACGTTAATATTAACCGAAGCAACGCGAAAGCTATCGAAGGAGCAGCTCGTCATTTTTAGCCACGATCAAATGACGAAGACATATAACTTTCACTCTATTCTTCAAGCTTTCAAACCACAGCAAAATGAGGGATTTTATTCTTTACGATCTGCAATAGCACCAGGGATCTAAATCCCTATTCGGAAAAAACAACTCCTCCTCCCAATTAACTACCGTATCCGCTCAGCTACCACGGCCAAATCAATGTGAATGAGCTAAAATTGGAAAAACAAATCCGATATTATATATATATATATATATATATATATATATATATATATATATATATATATATATATATATATATCACTGATTTTTATATAAGATAAAGATTATCTTTTGAATTTATATAAAGAAGCTGAATTTCTTACAATAGAACACGTTAAGCCTTTTTCCCATCGAACTTACGTCACATAAATTTGTTTTTGTACGGACAATATTTGAACTTCGAGAAAAAATTGCACCATTATGTGTGTATATTTTTTTTAATTTATGATTTTTAAGATTACTAAAACTTTTTTTTTCCAATAAATGTTACCATCTAAGAAAAATTTGGACAGATTTTAAAAACTTAAAGGGATTAGAGGTACAAAAATAACAGGCTAAAGCTATATAGATAAATTATGTTTAATTAGATTTTTGCAAAAAACTAATTATAAAAAATACTACCTTCCGTATAGTTTGCTTAGTTTCAGGGGGAAAAACAAGACGACAATAGAGAAGGAACTGCGGCATTTGCTTTAAATTATTTTAAATGAATAATACCTTTTTTAAATGAAAAAAGCACTGTATTAAAAAACAAGAATTCAATTTTTTTTCTCTAAAGAAAACAATTTTTCTTTCTTGCAATTATCTTCTTTATTATAAAAGGCATTATGTAAAAGATAAAAAAAAAAACTTCTTTCTCTCTTGTATACTCATCTATCTGTATACATAGCTGATAAAGAACATTTCAAGGTAACTCGGTTATCAATACATTGTAGAATAAATTGTCAAGAAGCAGCCATAGTAAATGCATAAAGTAATAATATTAATAAACCAAAGAAAGGATGACTAAATGATACATCCTACTATCAGAGGAAAATTCGAACTTACTTAATCAATTTCTAAACTAAATCTCTTCTTAACTAATCTTATTTCTATACTAAACTAAACTCAGTTGCGCAACAGCCCATGGCAAGTTAAGTCATATTGTGCCCATCTCAGTTTTCGTAACCCTGGGTTCTGAAAATGTATGGGCAGATGTTCCGGTTAGGTGGTAAATCTTAGGTACCCCCGCTCAGCTAAGGCGTAAAAGGCTAACTGTAACACACGGTTTAATTCGAAGACCAAAATGTAGATGGCGGTACTTGTAACGGAAGTGTAGCATATCCTATATTTTAACTCACTAGATGGTAGCACCTTACAATGAAGTGTTCATCTAGAATAGTACTAGTTTTCTCCGCTAGGTTGCAGTATATATATACGTTGTGCTCATGGGTAATCTGTCTCTCTCTCAACACTCGCAGATGATTTAGAACATGTGTCTACAATAAAGTTAAAGTTGTTAAGTTTTATCCGATTGCATCCTGATTGAACATTAACGCAACATATCCTTCAATGGTGACCTGCATGAATAAGATATTATGGCATTAAAATAATGCTTTATTTTTAAAATTTTCACGAAATAACTAAATATTGCGTAAGAACTGGTAACCACGTGTAAGCTTCAAAATGAATGACGTAGGCGCCGTCAAGATACCGGCATATAACTTTCACGATCCTGCTCTCTGGTTCACAATGTGCGATAGCACATTCCAACTTGGCTGTCCCAAGGCAATAACAGACAGCAAAACAAAATTTAATTACATCATCGCACATTTACCACCGGAAGCCGCAACCATCATTCGTGACGTCATTATGAATCCCGACCCTGTGGAGCCTTACGAAAAAGCGAGAACGGAGCTAATAAAAAGAAGCGGTGAATCATCCCATCAAGAAATCAGGTAATTACTCATCGGAGAAGAACTCGGAGATAGACGTCCCAGCGAACTATTGCGAGTCATGAGGAGGCGCGCGGAATCTCATAGCGTTCCGATGACCTCATGCTTGAACTTTTTCAGCAGCATCTGCCCACTCGTGTACAATCCATTCTTGCAGCTATAAGCCCGCTGACACTGGAGAAAGCTGCCGAAGTAGCCGATCGAGTCATGGAGGTGACTCCAATTGCGGTATATATAAGTGCCTGTTCCGTTTCCTCAGACAAAAATTCCATTGAAAGCCATGTACTTGAAGAAATAAAAATTAAATTTGCGCATTGATGAAATTTCGCGTAGCAGAAGTCGTAGTCGTAATCGTAATCTCCCATTTCATAAACGTAATCGCTCTAAATCAAAAACATACGAGCAGTGCTGGTACCATTACAAATTTGGCTCAGCAGTTCAAAAATGTCACCCTCCATGTAAATTCTCAAAAAACGAGTTCGGTTAGGTATACTACTGCCTTGCCAAGAAATTCTCGTCGCCTTTTATTCGAGATAGGCGCACTAATGTCACATTTTTAATTGACACGGGATCTGATGTGTCCATAATTCCAGCAACAAAAACACAAAGGCAAAAATAATTCACAAATGACACTTTTTGCCGCCAATACATCACCCATACACGTATACACAACCCAAACACTTTCTTTGGATTTAGGCTTAAGGAGAGTTTTCCAATGGACATTTTTAGTTGGTAACGTTTCAACCCCAATTATCGGTGCTGATTTCTTGTACAACTTCCGTTTAGTACCGGATATAAGTAAGCAAGCATTGTTAGACTCGGAGACAAATATTAAATGTCATTGTATTTTAGGCAAAAGTAGAATTCATTCAATTAAAACTGTGTCAGGTGATAGTGTTTATCATGAACTTTTAAGAAAATTTCCTGACATCACAAAACCTCCCCCGGCCTGATCAAGAAATTAAACATTCCGTAGTCCATTAGATCGAAACAAATAGTCGACCTGTAACAGCTAAAGCTCGCCGCCTCGCTCCCGATCGTCTCCGCATCGCAAAAAGCGGAATTTGAGAACATGATTACTCTAGGTCATATGCGACCTTCCAAAAGTAATTATGCCTCACCTTTACATATGGTTCCTAAAAAGACAGCACAGAGTGGCGATCAGTCGGCGATTACCGTGCACTCAATGCTCAAACTATTAAAGATAATTATAGCGTTCCCAATATTTTAGATTTTACTTCTAATCTTCACGGTACAAAAATTTATTCTCACATTGATCTCGTGAAGGCATATCATCAAATTCCAATTAACCCAGATGATGTACATAAAAGTGCAATCATCACACCTTTTGGGTTATTTGAAAGCACTCGGATGCAGTTTGGTCTTTGCAATGCCGCTGCTACATTTCAACGATTCATAGATGAAGTCTTTAAATCTTCCATTTGTGTTCGCTTTTTTGTAGATGACATTCTGGTCGCGTCTTCTTCACCCGAAGAACATTTACAACATTTACAAATTTTATTCACACGCTTACAACAATATGGACTATCTTTAAAGCCCTAAATGCATTTTCGGTGTAACTTCAATAAAATTCTTAGGCTTTAAAGTATCTGAATCAGGAATAGAACCCTTGTCGGATCACGTCGATTGCATTTTAAATTTTCCTCAACCTACTACACTCACGCAATTAAGACGTTTCCTCGGGTTATTTAATTTTATCGACGCTTTGTTTCCAAAGCTGCTCATTTATTAGCCCCACTAAATAAATTTTTGGAAGGAATTAAAAATTTTAAAAAGTCTAAAAAAAAGTTTCCTGTAAAAATTTGCGTGACTCAATTCAATGGACTGAGGAGGCAGAGCAGGCATTTAATGATGCCAAAAACGCTTTAGCTGACGCAACTCTTCTTCGACATCCCATTCCAGGTGCAAAGTTAAGCCTTTGGACTGATGCGAGTGACAAAGCCGTAGGTGGTTCTCTTATGCAACTTTGCCAGAACAATTGGGAACCTGTTGCCTTTTGTCAGTGAAACTCTCGAAAAGTCAGCAGAAATGGTCCACATATGACAGAGAACTCCTGGCAATATATATTTCGGTCAAACGTTTTCGTCACATGCTCGAAGGAAGAGACTTCATAATCTACACAGACCAGAAGCCTCTCATGTATGCCTTTATGCAAAATCCTGACAAGTGCAGTCCACGGCAATGGCGACATCTAGATTTCATATCTCAATTCAGTACCGATGTTCGTCATATAAATGGTACTCACAACGCAGTCGCTGATGCACTTTTAAGAATTGAAGTGAATCAAATATCCAATTCATTTTTAGATTTCGAGGCACTTTCAAAGGCTCAACTAGAAGACAACGAATTACAAAGTTTCCAAAATGACGAGAAATCTTCCCTTGTCTTTAAACGTGTGCCATCTCCAGTATCAGCCACTGAACTTATCTGTGATACTTCCACTGGCTCTCCCAGACCATTTGTACCACATAATTTTCGTAGAACCATATTTGAGCATTTTCACAACTTAGCTCACCCTGGTGTTGCAGCATCTTTCCAACTCATCGCATCCAGATATGTTTGGCCAAACATGCGGAAAACAGTGAAAGATTGGGTCCAGAATTGTATTGCTTGTCAACGTTCAAAAGTGCACAGACACACGAAGACACCTCTGGGCACTTTCGCCTTACCTGATGCAAGATTTTCACATATTCATGTGGATTTGATAGGTCCTTTACCATCATCAGAAGGAAAATCTTTTTTGCTAACAATTGTCGATCGATTCACTAGGTGGCCAGAAGCAGTAGCTATAGAGAACATTACTGCAGAAACAGTTTCTCGTGCCATTTTTGACACTTGGATCTCTAGATTTGGTTGCCCAGTTTACCTAACGACTGATCAAGGCCGACAATTTGAAGCTGCTCTTTTCAAAGAATTAACGAAATTCCTGGGCAAAAACCGCATCAGGACCACATCATACCACCCACAAGCAAACGGTTTAGTGGAACGTTTACACAGAGTGCTAAAGAGCGCCTTAATGGCTCATGAGAATATCAAGTGGACTGAGACCCTACCTGCAGTTCTTCTTGGCTTGCGAGTAGCTGTGAAACCCGACATCAATGCTTCAAGTGCAGAATTAGTGTATGGTGTTTCCCTCAGATTACCAGCCGAGATATGCACTGACACATCTTCAATGCCACTAGACTACGGATTTGTGCAACAGTTGAAAAACCACATGAATCATTTAAAACCCTTGTCAACATCCACTCATGGATTTTCAAAAATTTTTGTGCACCCTAAATTGGATGACTGTTCTCATGTGTTCCTCCGTGTTGACAAAGTTTCCCCATCATTGTCTCAGCCTTACACAGGGCCACACGAAGTTCTATCAAGGAATGACAAACACATAACCATTAATATAAATGGAAAGAAAAGTTGTGTGTCACTTGATAGAGTTAAACCAGCATTTGTGTTCAAGGATTTGCCCGATACCATTCCTGATCCTATCATTAGTGCAGAATCATCACATCAACATCCAGTGACAACAAACATGCAAACTACCAAATCAGGTAGACGGGTAAGATTTCCTCAGAGACTAATAACTGAAATTAAATAAACTATTCAAGTACCAGATGGACATATATATTTTTTTTCTAGGGAAATTTGTTTGACTTTTCATATCTTATGATTTTCATACCTTTTCATATGTATATTTATGTAATGTAATTTCAAATATCTGTATGCATATTATATTTTCTTACAACGTAATTTCAAGCATATGTATGTATAATTTTCTTTTCACTGTAATTTTCAATCATATTTCAAATAATTGTATTTGAGATTGTTTGCTCATGAGCATGTCATATATCGTTCTTTCGATTCTCTCCATCACTGGGGGATACTATTGTAGCATATCCTATATTTTTAACTCACTAGATGGTAGCACCTTACAATGAAGTGTTCATCTAGAATAGTACTAGTTTTCTCCGCTAGGGTTGCAGTATATATATACGTTGTGCTCATGGGTAATCTCTCTCTCTCTCAACACTCGCAGATGATTTAGAACATGTGTCTACAATAAAGTTAAAGTTGTTAAGTTTTATCCGATTGCATCCTGATTGAACATTAACGCAACATATCCTTCAGAAGCATTACCGACCGAAGCTCTGTAGTACCGCCAGAGAAAGTTGAGAACTGAACGAGTGAACTTTACTGGGTTTCGCTGTCCAATCCTGGACTATGTATTATATTTAATTTCCTCTAAATGTTTAATCTGTATTATGTCTAAATGTCTGTCCTTTGTAACTGTGTAATTTTATGTCATTAAAACTATTTTAAATTACCCCGAGATGTTATCCATTATTTTGGTTTACCCAGTAATGACATAAGAGAACCGTTAAAAATTGGCGCCAAAACGTCGGGCCGATCCGAACACACAATTCCCAGCTTTCTCTCGCTTTTTCCACTTAGGTTGAGGCGTTGTCACCCGACAACAAATAGAGAATTCGCAACCCTGCGAATAAATAAATGTTTTCACACCCAGAAAACCTGTGAATAGATAAGTGTTGTTTATTCTAAATACTCTTGCTCTGTTACTCTGTATAAGAACAGTGATTATATATTATTGCTCTTACTTGTATTGTGTGTTACAGTATATAGTAACGTAATTGAAGTTTAAGTGATATTTTCACTTTTTTATTTGTCAGTATTCTTAATACTTTTTTTGAAAACGAAACTCGCATTCTTTTGTTTGTTCTGATTAAAGCTAATTGAAGGTTATTTATGAATGTATATTTACTTACCAATTAAGAATTCAATGTCATTAACATATTTATACTTTTATTATCAAGAAATTATTGCGATTTGTATTTATTCAAATAATTTCACTTTGATTCTTGTTTGATTACTAAACTTTTAATTAAACTTTAAGTTGTGAATGCAATTTTATCATAATATATTTTTTTTTTACTTTTTATGTCTAATATAAAAATAATTATTTTGTGAAGTACATGATTTATTATGAAGTATTACTATAACATTTGAAAACTTGTATGTTTTGATAAAGTATAAACATTTATGCTTTTTATTTAAAAAATTTTGGTAAATAATTTCAAGTACTTCTAAGTGTAAATAAGTTTGTAATAGTGTTAATTTCGGAGTGGATGAAATAATTTATGAGTGGTATTTCTATTTAAACGTATTTGAATTGCTTTTGATTAAAAACAATTTAATTGATTTAAGTTAACGAAAACGAAATTTTTCTTTGATTTAATTTAAATGATTTCATGTTAATTGCTGATACTCTTTTGATTAATAATGAATATTATTGAAATATTATTATGTTGGTTTTGAAGTACGAAATTAGAAGATAGTTGATATTGAAGAATTTGTTTCATTTTTTTAATCTCATTAATATTGATGTGAAAATTAATTAGCACATTTTGAAATTAGAGAATTATATTGTCATTCAGGAAGAGTGTATTATTGTATAGAGTATTTTTTTGTATGTATCGGAAACTTTAAGTGCATAAGTATTGTTTGACTATAATATTTTCAGATAATGAATTAAAGTTCACTCAAAACTGTTAATTCTGTTAACTTTAATTGAACTTTACTAAATTAACTTCGAAACAATCTAAAAGTGACGAAAAATGGCTTTTTTGGGAAGGTCCAGAAAAGAGGATTTACGAATGTTGGCAACAGAATTGGGTCTGGCTCCGTCGGATAATCTCAAAATTATTGAACTAAAAGATCTCATAACCAACAGCGATAGGTATGATGAGGAATTCGTCAAAGATGTGCTCAGCGTCATTGTGGAAGAACGTACTGCAACAGAAAAACAAAAAGCTGCAGAACTGGAGGAGAAACAGAAAGCCATGGTTTTGGCTCAGCAACGAGAAAGAGAATTCGAACTGGAAAAAATGAAAATTCAACTTGAAATGCAGAAGCTGTCACAAGCACCTGTTACAAGCCATCAGCTAGAAAATCCAAAGCTTGAGTTAAATAGAATTATTCCGAGATTCAATTCGAAAGAAGATGAAATGGGTCTATACTTGACAATTTTCGAACGTCAAGTGAAGTTCTTGAACATCCCTGAAAAAACTTGGACAGCATACCTGATTGGCTCATTGCCACCTGATATAGCTCAGCTTATCGCAAGAGAGGATGAAGATGATGCTCAAAACTATGGAAAGATAAAATAAATGCTTCTCAAAGCTTTCAGCTTTCAAAACGTGTTCAATGTGTTTTATATTCAAATGCATTAAAAAGCAAATACCTGGAAGAATTTATATTTATGTCTCTTTGAAGTACAAATAAAGACAACGAGAATCATATTTACGATTCTGTATTCATTTGCAGTTAGAAATAAATATAAATACAGATTAATGCAAGAAAATCATCAAACAGTTTGTTTTTTTATACATATGATATTTCCTTAGAATATTCAAACAAAAAATTAAGAAAACTGCGCTGCCAAGTTTTTCAGAAAACGGAGGAAAATTAATAAAGAAAACCTCTTTATATATTATCAAAAAATGTGTATGGAAGTATTTATTTAAATTGCTTTTAAGTCTCTTTCAAGTATCGAAAAAAAGCAAAAGTAAACCTCTAAAGACCTTTATCACTTAAAGATCAAGAGCAAAATTGCATTGAATTCTTAATTGAATAACAGCTTATATATGTAATTGAATGTATATGTTATTATCGGTATTTTCCTTTGAAATTGAGTTAAGAAGTAGATGTAAAATGTTTATTGACTGATGTATAAAATACTATGCACAGCTATTTCATGAGATAAAAATGAAAGTTTATTTTGAGTCTGAATTCTAAATTCAAAACATTATTTTTGGGAAATTGTGATTAAATAATGGAATAGCATTCGCGCTAGATAGCCATCGAAGAAAATGAACAATAAGAGTCTCATGTACTGAAAGCATGCGATGAAAACAATATAACACTTACTTGTTTAATTTAATAAATCTGTGTATTATGTATTGTAATTCAAAGAACCAAAATGTAAAATGTTTTTAAAACATTGTATGGCAATGTAAAAAAAAAGATGACAGATTAACAGACTCTTGTCCATAAATACTACAACAACATGAAGAAAAAGCGTGATTGTGCTTTAACTGATAGCGAATGTAAATTGGGACCTTATATTCAAAACATTTTAATTTGGCTCACAGCGAAATGAGTTGCGCATCATCTTATGAACTGCTGATTTGTACAAAGTAAAAAAAAACATTTAGGGGGACATGAAACGATTTATACACAATTTTTTTAATTTAATGATTTTCATAATCTTTTTGGTTGCCTCCTATGAGTATGTATGTATGACGTAAAACGGATTTTGTGCACAAAATTTCGTAAAAGGCTAACCATTTAATTGTTTAAGGGAAAAACTTGAAACTTATGAAGTGTGATTTTAAAATTTTACTACTCCTACAAAAATTGACACTCATATATTGAATGTTATTTATAAGTACATCAAACTATATATTTAACAAAAGTTGGTATGAGTTTTGTGATAACAATTGTTATTCGTACAATACTTCGTTTTTATTAATGCTAATTGAAAATTCCTTAAAAATTCGATAAATTCTAAATTCAATTATTTTTGGTAAAATAAGTATCGCTTTGATCAAAAATTGCATGCCAACTTTTGTACCATGCAATATTAGCAACGAGTAGAAAAATGTGCAAGTATTAGGCACAATAGAAAAAAAAATCCTTAGCATTTTAAGTGAAGACAAACTTATTTTATCTTTCTGAGATAAGTCAATTTAAAGTTTTGATTTGTCATCGGAATGTGAATAAAATCGAACGTAGAAATTACCACAACTCTGCGTATTTTAATTTTAGAGCTTTAAAATTTTGTGACAGTATAGAAAAGTATACAAAAAGTAATTTAGACTAAAAAAGTACAGTTGATTTTTGGCTGATTTTTGTCAAATGAATCGCACTGTGTCCTCTTAAGATTGAACACAGGACATTGAAACTGTTTTATGTTTATTTGCTGATGTGTACAGATATATACGACTTAACAATGAGGATGCTATATGAGCAAGTTTCTAATTTTGCATCACTAATGATCAACCTTCAAGAAGGATATATGTCTTATACCGTGCACTATAAACTCGTATTGGGTGAAGTGGCGTGGCGTAGAAGTGACTGTGGAAATAGTGGGTGGATGAAAGCCGAACGGTCTGAAAGACAACGGTGGTAAAGAAAAAAAAAGTCCAAGCTAGGATTAGTTAGGATGTTTTATTCGTATTGTAGTGACGAACCTTATTGCTTCTACCTGACATTTGACGGGAATATTGGAGCATGGCTACTGGAAAGTCATTTCCAGGTTAAACTTTTTGTTCATCTGCTGCACTTAGAATTACGTACTAGTGTTCCTTCGCACAAGATTCTCTTTTTGCAAAATACTAAAGCCCAAAACTTCAATTATCACTTAGATATAATTGTTCTTAGGTCTAAACGCTCCCATGCCACACACAATAGGCTCTTAGTCATAAATACAACCTTGTCCATTAACAACAAGCCATCTTTATAAATACAGTATTTTTCAGTATGAGCGACAGTGATAATCTCATCGTCGTTATACCGGCAAAAGCAGATTTTCCTGAGTTCATTATCCAACTCATACTGGATGAATGGAAAGCCAGATGCTTTGAAACGCGCCTTTAGATGTTATAGATAGCCGTAAAAGCGTTATTAATGGTGGATATTGAAATCAATTTAAACTGGTACATCAACGCCTTCTTTCGTAAACTTTTTTCAATGAATATGCCTTTCTGTATTTCAAAACGATAATGCTTATCCACATATTATTAAGAATATTGGAGCTTTATTTTCAGCACAACATATTCTACTTCCGTTATAAACTGGTTATTACTTTATATATCGTTTCTTGAATAAATCTAGGTTTAAGTGAATTGTGGTCTCATACTTTGCACTTGGATCATGGTTGGATTCACTAAATATTGATGGTTGACTCTGGTATTTAATTTGTAAGTTTAATGGTTAACGTATCAACATGCGAATAGTTTGTAGACTAACATATTTTCAATTATGATAAGTCTTTAATAGTGTTGTTGCTATTAAAACGCAAGTGTACCAAATATTCATTCAGAAGATAAAATTCAGTATTATAAATAAGAAATGACTATTTCTCTTCCAAGGAATCGAGTTATATCTACAAAAATAAACCGAATGAAACAAGAGATACCTCCTTTAGCACTTGATAGCCTTGTTCGTATTGACAAAAGTAAGTGTGCTTTTGGGTAATGTGTTTCTGATTGCTTTGTAAGTATCGATTAACCTCAATAGCTTGAAAAGAAAATTCCTGCTTGCTTCACTTCAAGGTAAAATTAGATTACTTGAAGCAGAATTTTGTCAATAAAGTAGAGTAAATAGTTGACTCCCTTATCTAGTGTAAGTAGTACATTTAGAATTCGAAGAAACATTTATTCGTCTATTTCATAGCATGTAAGACTATTAAGAATGTACAAAATTTGCAAGAATTTAGATTTAAATTAAACAATAAAAAACCGGAAACGTTTAATTTGAAAACTAATGTGAATACATAACACCAATAACACAATTTATTTACCGGTTAATGGTTTGAAAATATTTTTCGTTATTATTTTATCGTGCGCAAAGTGAAATAAAGAAATATAAGGAGTTCTAAAAACAGAGCGTTCGAATTAAAATACAGAAGTCAAATGTTTTTAGGTATGCTTTCGGGCTTGGCACTCAAACGAATTGTTGTAAAATTGCGCTTTTTTTTCTTCGTTTTAGGAATGGAAGTATTTTAAAAAAAAGTGAATTTTTGTTTCAAAAAGTTAAAGTAGTAAGCTAATATTTGGTGAATTATTTTAGACAACAGATTTGCAAAGCGTAAATTCTCAATTATTTCTTTCTTTTTAAATATTCTCTTTCAGAATTCTTTCAACCCAAACGAAGCGGCACTCAAAAGGAAACTTGGATGGAAATTTCACTCTCCTTTTAAATAAGAGTGGAGATAATATCAATCCATCGATTTTATACAATTTTTCACCAACACAGATTCAGTGATCAAATTTAAATATTTCTTTCTTAATGAAAAGGCCAAGTTTCGATTCTCATATCTTGGTGTATGTTGTACCAAGGGTCAGATATTTGGCAGATCTTTGTTTTTAGCTACTAAGGGATATTGTTTGAAAGAAATATACCCGACCATGTTTAATATGCGTGCCTTCTCCAAAAAAACACTTTCTTTTCCAAAAATATATGTTTTAACAGTGATATCTTCATCTTATATTGTACACTAGATTAAAATAAAGCCTTGCAAAAAATAATAATAAATCCATTTCTGCGTGACAATAATTCATACGTAATCAGGAATACAAAACAATTAAAATAAAATAAAATACTAAATAATTTTTATGGCAGTTTTGAAGCACTGGCGTAGCTAGTCCTGGAGGAGCCCTGTATAAAAATTCCAAAGAGGGGAGTGGGAAGGGGCTTTTTGGAGCCTAAATAAAAACATATTAATAAAACTTATTTGAAAGGGTCAAAATGTTGCACGTGAAGTCCTTTACTGTAGCGTGGGGTTCTTGTATAATTAATACGGCTGATAAAGGGGTAGCTATGTCCTTGTTTAATGATGTCGATAACGGTTACGGCCTATTTTTTATGTCAAACGATTTTTAACTTACGTAAAATTGAAAAAAGGTAAAAATTACTGACCGATGTCCAAGGACAGTCCACTAAAACAGAGGAATCGTAGTTTACTGGCATGTAATGGCAGAGCAACAAGAATATCGTTTGACAACATAAAACATATTTGATTTCAAATTTTATCAAAATTTAAACTTTTTTTTTCTGTAGTTTTACAGTAAAAATATGATTCTTAAGAACACAGAATGTATCGCTGGTGACTGAAACAGTTATTTTAAAAACTTTGCGTATTATTTAAGTTATTTACATTTGTTGCACATTCATTTGTTTTAAGTAGCCGCATTAAGAGTCTTTTAAAGGGAATGGACAAAAATTAAAGTTAAATGTCACTAAAAACTATTTCAAAAATTATTGCCATTCGAAACTTATTTAAAAGTTTTGAATATGCCGCATTGTACTGGGTTGGGCATAGATCAATATTCAACCCTTTAATCTATCGCATTATGATTTACTGCAGTTTTTTCATGCAATATATATATATATATATATATATATTTGGATCACTGCATTGAAAATTAAGGGATATACATAAACAAAATACTCAATTTTAGGAAATTTAATCCCTTAGAACTAATTAATTAATTAAAGATATTCCACTATAAAATTAATTATACACACTGTCACTTAAAATAAAGAGTTAAATCGTTTTCTAAGGTGCTCATTAATATACAAAAAAAAAAAAAAAAAAAAAAAAAAAAAAATAAGACACTTGAAATTTGACATTAACTATTTTTTCGGGACAAAAATGATAATATTTGTAATCCACTGAAAACGCTCTCAGCGGAAAACGCAATTTCTGCTATAAAACTATTCACTTTCCCCGCTAAAATGCTCATCATAGAACCCATGCTGCCATATATCTTGGAAGAATGGATTTCAAAGAATAATCTTGCTAAGTGTTATCAGAATATTTGTAAAATTGGTTATTCTATGTTTTTTTTTTAAAGTGAGTGGTACTTATAAGAACCGTCGGTAGATAATGGGTTAAAAACTTGCTTGCTGGAAGATAATTATCAAATGTTATTCTAAAAGTTCACGCATTAGTTCTTTACTTGTTTTTTTTAAAAAGGCCTTATAAAAAATATTCACACGACAAAGATGTTTATGTTATGAAAACCAAGCTATGCAAAGAGAATGTATGAGAGAAGGTATTGAATATAGTGCACAACATGTGTTGCTTCAGTATTTTTCTGAATCTGTGCAACAAATGCATGCACTTCAAACGCAAAAATTTCTCTCATAAAAATCCTTTTCAACTGAAAATAGCTTCACGTACTTCACGTTGGCGTAAAATTTTTATACTTCTGAAATGAGCTTGATTCAGGGGATAAAATTGGTTTTTACTTCTTTTTTTGTATATCGGTGTTATATATTTTAAAAATAGGAATTTTGAGTAGGGCTAACATATTTAGCTTTAATGCAATAAAAAATACCGCTCAATATAAATAATTTTAATGGGTTTCTATAATTACTTAACTTATTTTAAACCCATTGTTTTTTCGTATGATTTTTTTTCCATTAATTACTTATTTTAAAGTATATCGTATCTATATTATCTTTCAGCATCACCTTGACAACTTTGAGGGTACATGAATGTAATAAGATATTTAATTTGTTCTTAGTGATCTGATTAGATTATAGAAAAATTGTATGCATGGAATAAATTGTTGTCTGTTGTAAATAACAAATGCTTATAATATTTTTTTTCATCCATACTTTTAAAAATGTGGCTAAAGTTTGATGAATTTATCATCCTATATATGTAGAAAATCAATTTAAATTTTAAAAATAAAATAAAGTGCATATAAAACTGTAGAGTATTGGTTATAAATTGGAAATTAAATTTAAAATAAAATAATTAAGAATTTATCATATATTCTGTTGAATAAATCGATTACGAAGCTAAACATTGAAACAAAGTGCATCACGAAAAAAAATTTAAAAATCTATGGCTTTAAGCACAGAAAATCGTAATTGCCTAAAATATTTCCACCTTCCACAGACTTTCATATATGTATCGCATATTCTTAATTCTTCCACTCTAACTAGTTAAGTGATTCCATAATATATATCAAGGAAAATATAAATATTTGATTGTATAAGTTCTAGAAAAAAATTGCATTTCTGACTATATATATACTTCATAATATTTTTAGATTTCTATGCATCGGAATCTCATTTTACGAAGTAAGCTTTTAAAAACTTTACTTGATTTTGAAATTTTAATGCTTCAAACGAAATTTTTTTAACCATTTGGAAAGCAATAATAATGTAACACTCTTTGCACAAATTTAAAACTTGGGAACAAATTTCGTAAATTGACTGCTTCTAATTGGAATTTTTCCTCGGGTAAAGATGTTTTAAAAATGAATCCATTTTACACATTCCCAACAGAGGCATTTAAATCATCTTTTAAAATTAAATTTAATTATATGGCTTGGAGGAAGGAGTATAATATATTTTGAGTAATTAAGGAACACTTGTAGTTTTAACCTTAAGCTATGAGCTAGCCTTAGAAAAAATTTCTATGTCTTCTGTATCTGACTAAACAGTTACTGTACTTATGAAACCTATATTTAAAAATATTCATAGTATTAAAAAATACAAAACTGAATGCAAAACATTACTTTCATTTTTAAAAAAGAGGGGAAAACTGTTTTTATAAGTATATGCATTTGTTTGCTTACGTACATCTGTTTTCACCAGAAATGAAGTAAAATGTTTAATAGTCACTTAAAAAACGTATGCATTTAAAAGTTGCTCAAAGCAAAGTTTGGCGAAGAACAGTTTTGGCAAAGAAAAGGCTTTACTATTGAATACATAAGCAACCAATCATTATAAACATTTAATAACAATTAAAAGAAACCGATGTATTAATAGCTAAACAACAGTATTCTTGATGTCTAACTCGAAACAGGAACACATGTCTTGGGAAAATTTTACACGACCAACAAAGCAATTACTAAACCATCAATATAATCAGGATAACTGGAAAGTTACAATATATGGTGTTTCTGTAACTAATGGCACCAGATCTGCGTTTTCAGATCTTAGACCAGGAGCAAGAGGAATAAAATACGTATGTGGTTTCGCTCAAAACTTTGAGTGTCATACAGGGGAGAGAACGTTTGGTTTCGTTTTACCACAATTTTGAGGGAGAACATCCCTTTTCCACTACCACCAACCTCTCTCAGCAGAATTTTCCACTCTACGAACATTTAATTTTCCCCATATTGCACAGGCACGATACAATTACACACTTCCCTGCATTTTCCGGAATGCAATCCCAGGCCCTCGCTATAGCAGTCAGTGTCACTATACACTATGCTTCTCTAACTTTCACTATTGGCGACCCAATTTTCGATCATAGTTTTCATCACTCCTCCTCCCCCATAAATTGACAATGTATTGTTTGCAGTAACAATGTTCCAATATAAAACCTCAATTACAAACCGTAAAAATTATCAATATAAGTATAAAATTTTCATATCGTCGGGATAATTATCAGAATGCGTAACTCCTTCTGGGGTGCTAATTTGCTTTAGGAGTGCTACGCACCAAGATGTCATTTATGTTCGCCAAGATGGGTGATAACATTACAATATGGTTACCTTGATATTTTTATCATGTGGTAATGTGGTTGTCATGGGTTGCTTAGCGCAATTAAGGAATCGCGCTTAGCAACGCTTGGCGCGTAGCACTCCTATATCAAATTTAATTCCTTTGCGGAAGTACGCATTCTGATAGTTAGGCCGACGATGTGTTTTTTTTAAGTAACAAATATTTAAAGTAATTGAATAAGTTTTATGTTATAGTTCAGTATGTGTTTTGTGTTTTGATTCAGTAAACCAAATGTATATATATATATATATATATATATATATATATGTGTGTGTGTGTGTGTGTATGTGTCTGCAAGAATAATTAAAATAGATCAAAAAATAAATTCCCTATCTAGCAGTTAACTCACATTTTTCATTTCATCTTCAAGTATCAAACTAATCACCCATTTATTTCTTCCAAACATATGGCCTAGCCAATAAACATGTCTAATTCCAGTGAGTGAGTGAAGATTAACGTCGCACTGTTCAGCTGCACGAGGGCTTTTGGCGACGGACCACGTAATTTTGAACCATGGTCAAAAATACGACACCTTGACACCCCTATCTAACTACCACACCACACCAACGGGAGGACATTTCAGCTTCGACAGATTTATCAAACTAATCACCCATTTATGGTACTCTTCGTGACAAACCAGCCACGATCCGATGCCTATACCACTCGACTACCGCGGCCACATGTCTAATTCCAGATCGTTAGATTTAATAGCCCTATATGACAACATTAACTTTCAAGTACACTCATAAAATCAGAGGTACTTCCCACATCTGGCTTAAGTGGTAAAACACTTAGATTTTTCACTTTGGGCGATCTTTTTCTCTTTCCCTCTCAGCGTCAGAGCTTGTGTTTATTTCATCAAATAAAGATCATTTTTAAAACTAAGTCTGATTCTGACTTTAAATATGTCATTATATATATATATATATATATATATATATATATATATATATATATATATATATATATATATATATATATATTAGTAATTGGTTTTCGAATTTTGGATATGCTCGCTCCCTCTACGTAGAGTTACCCCGCCCCCATTCTCATAAACGCTACTATAACGTCTCACCGGCTCAAATTAACACAGTATATGGTTCAAATGAACAAAATACGTACCCAATCCCTAATTATCCTCCTGAATAAGGAGATTATTGACTAATCAGCAACAGAAGTGAAAAATAAAAGTATAATATATTTTCTTTAAAACTTATTTTGTGTTTTTCATTAATCACTATAAATTCAATACAACTGCAGTATATCTTTAGCACATTGGTATATTTAACATATACTTTTGCTAAACTATTAATATTATAAGCATTTAATGAAACGCAATATACACCATGAATAACTTCGTTGAAATCTTTATTGTGACAAATTTTAAGTTCCAGACGGGGAAAAAACTGTTTTCCCCTTAACAACATCAGTCTTTGCCGTTTAACATGAAACAGGATGATCAAGAAAGTGTTCAGAATTAATGAATTCCGGGGAAAACTTTATACAACAAAAAGTTATATTCATACTGTTTAGATGCTAGGCTTGGCGGTAATATAAATTAGTTCTCCAAGACTTTAATCAGAAGAAAAGGAGAAAAATATAAAGGAGAATTTGACTGGAACTTATCCTGAAGCAAATTTCTAGTGGTGTTTTTTGTAAAACCGTAAGTTTAACCTTAAAACCAGAAATTTTAAAAGACTAACCGTGAACCACGCGCTTCTTTGGGCATTTCATGAGATTGTACGATATTATATATACTGTTAATAAATTAATTACTTATGTTTAAGTCCTGGCATCAAGCATTCAGTTGTATTGAGAAACATACTACTTATAAACAACTTGATTTAAGAAGGGCAGGGCTTGAATTTCTAAAAAAGTGAGTACAGCTATCGTTTACGCTCCTTTACCCCCCCACTCCACAAACACACAAAAGGTTAATTTCTACAAAACACATTTTTAGGGGTTTTTTTATTCAACGAAATAAATTTTCTTACCAAATTTCAAATCTAGGTCTAATAACTCCGGAGATCTTTTGACGATTGGGTGAATGAGTCGTGTTTCTCCTTTATATATACAGGATTATTCACTACCAGATCGACAAACTTGGAATATGTATAAGGTAGGTGTACTCAACCTTTTTTGCTACCGGGCCGCATACATATGTTAGCGTTTTAGAGCGGGCCGCATACATATGTTATCGTTTTAGCGCGGGCCGCATACATA
This sequence comes from Trichonephila clavipes, assembly GCA_019973935.1. Taxonomy (NCBI): domain Eukaryota; kingdom Metazoa; phylum Arthropoda; class Arachnida; order Araneae; family Nephilidae; genus Trichonephila; species Trichonephila clavipes. Next base: position 131,238 of record BMAU01005756.1, on the reverse strand, counting down.
TAATGGTTATTTGACCTGGGCCGCTACATGAGAAATAATGGAGGTGGAGGAGAGAAATGCTTTATGTCAAGATAACATAGAAAATTTAAAACGTGTAAATTGATCAAAATATTTAAACCCCTATTTTACTTTTTTTTATGTGTAACATATTTCCTTTGGTTGCCGGATATTTGCTGGGGGTGATTTCGTGAAAAAGGACGGATATGTGTAACAGGATGTGACGTAAGCGCGCGCTACTTGATTTGACCAATAAGAGTGCAAGGCTGTATCCTACCATCGCATGGGGGTCCAACCAAAGCTATATGGCCTTGGTCCAACTCTAGTAACCATCAAGCACTCGAGTGCTTGACTCTGAATTCGTTAGTCACGATATTGGGGCACATAAGTGCGGCAGAATGCTTATTTGAAAATGGACAAACAGTGATTTCGGTGGTCGTATACATTTCTTCGAATCAAACGGTTAATAAAAAGGGTGTGTGCTTATGACCACACGATAGAAGTGATAACTTCAAATTTTGTAATGTTATTTCAGATTAGTTAGGTGAATAAAAAACAAGGGGATATTTTTTATTATTATCATATAAAATTATTTATTCATCCGTCTGTACACATAAAGTAATATTTTTTGCTAAATATACATATTTGTTAATTAATTGTATTCTAAGAAAGAAACAATATGTTTATGGTAGCTGTGGAATAGGTTATAAATTCTTTAGATTAAAAATTATTTAAATATCTAATAAAAACTCCGTCAAAAGCGTTGTTCCGTACTTTGTCGGGCTTTCATTTTTGATCATTGTTTTCCTTGTTTGAGGTGGGCTAGGAAAACTTATGCCCTGAGAGGAACAGGGCATGACAGCTTTTTGATAACGTGACGAAAGGAATGAATACTGCACGACTTGCAGTCGCTGTCAATAATATAAAGCTTATGACATTTATTTCTTTTTAGGTCATAGTGTAATATTTTTACATTTATATGACTTGTTTTATAATTCTCACTTAAAATATTTTCAGATAAAAGTTATGTATTAATACTTTAGAATGATGTCTAATATTTTACAGGAAAAAGGAACAAATATCACTCATGAAAGGCTCATAAGAATATAAGAAACATCTATGAAAAAACTGACTCAATGTAAAATAATTTCAATCAGATAAAATTAAAAAAAATTCTGTTTACACTAATAATTAATCTTTATAATACTGTTCTTGCATAGAAAAGTGTGTTTTTAGAAGATGTATTCAAGCAAAGAAATCCAGTATTGATGCACATTAATTAACATAAAAGTACTACAAAAGTGCATTGAAATATATATATATACGTATAGACAAAAGTCTTAAAATTAGCTGATGTAAAACGTGTTTTGATGTATGTTTTGATTTTACCTTAATATGATAAAAATATTTGTGCATTTTTTTAAGTCTTAAGGGAAAATACAAAATAAATCAAAAGGAAAATCATAATTACCGTTTGCAGTTTAAAAAAAAATGAAGAAAAATTGAAGAAATTGTATGTGTGTTTGCTGATTTGAAATTGCGTCAACTATCTCTCTTCGAAAAAGAGTATTTTCTGAAAGGTCATACCTACCCTTGGGCAGGTAAAAAAATAAAGAATGTGTTTCTGTTAAGTTGCTTTGCAAAGAGAACCCTTCCAGGGAACATTTTCCCACGGTGGTATTTTTACCAATAAAATGGACTCTGCCTGCTTTAGGAATAATTCGAATATTTACACTTATTTTCTAAAAACCTTTGTTGACGAGAAACAATTTACTATACGAGTAATTGTCTTACGCCAGTCTAATGTTTAAATATACAAGTAAATACAGATAAATTTTTCAAAACATATGTATAAAAAAAAGGAAAAAAAAAATTAGTATAATATTTAATTTTTAATGATACAAAGAGGGAGAAGACCGGACAGCTACAAACGTCTCTTAAAGCACAGAGTAAAAAAGCAAACCCGTACAAAATATTTAGCAGCTTGGACTTATGATTCTTATTGACACGATAAATTAATAATAAAACTATAAAACTTAAAACAGGGCATGTACATAATTTTTTATAGGAAAGAGGGAATTAAGTTTTTTTTTAAGAAAAAAGATATGAAAAGCTCTCTGAGCCGTAATCTTTATGGTAACGATAAAAATCTGTTGGTGTATGAGGAGGGGGGGAGAATTGAACCCTCGGCGTTCTTGTGAACATATATCCTGCTTAGAATCGAAAGGGATTCATGCTACCAAAAAGAGTGTTGTAGATTGCGATAAAGCAGTTCTCAAACTTTCAATATTTGCGACCCAATTTTCAGTCAGAATATTCATCGTAACAACGTGTTGAATATAATTATAAAGTACTTTGATGGTAAAACTACGATACAATACGACTTTAGTCATAAACCGTACTAATAATCAAGATACATATTTATATAAAATTTCGTATATGACAAGCCCAAGGGAATCACTAGTAATTACTAAACTTGTTTCTAATTGAATATTGGTAAATTAATAATCAAATACTCTGTGCAGTACTGATTCATTTATATTAGAGTGTATTATAACAGTGTGAGAATGTGTATTTAATTTTTTATTACATCAGAATGCATTTTATTTTGTAAATATTTGAAATTGCAATTTATTGTATTAAATTGCTAATTTTTTTTAAATATTTCATTTTCGATTTTTTGCGATATGATCACGCTTCCTCCCTACCCCCAAGTAGGGTTATCGTGCCCTTCTAGGTGGGCGCCCCCCACAGTTTGAGAAACGTCGCAATAAAGATTTTATTTGGAGTTTTGAGAACAATTTATAACCGTATGCATGAAACAAAATATTATTTGGGAAGAAAAGCCAAGTGACTTTTACATAATAATTTGGCCGATTGCGAAACGAAGATTTGATAATTTAGATATAAAAAATAAAAGAAAATAATTGGCTTTTTTTTTAAAAAAATAAACACTAGGTGGTTGTACGCGTTCTCTGTAATTTTAATTTTTTCTCCCTCCGATTTTTTGTGCCCTATGCATGCGCCTAGCGTTCCTAAGCGGAAAAGAGGACCTGCCTCTGTCCAGAAGTCTAAAATATTTTGCCCTTTTGACATTTTCTGAATCGAAATTGATTTTTTTATCTACAACAAATCTATATTAGTAATCGTAGCATTCGAATTTTATATTATAAGCGAAATAACCCGCTATGTACTTTAAAACTTGATACTCTTCTATTGAAATATCATCTGATTTATTTTTAAATTTCCTAAGAATTGTCTCTTTTGAAGTTTGAATCAACTGTTCATCTTTTGGGAAACAAACAACAACAACAAAAAAAAAACGTATGGTTGACAAGTTTATAAGATGACGAGTTGGGCGCACAGCAATAACGATGCATTAGTATAAAATGTGTGCAGCTTTAGGTTAAGTAATTAATAATATTTTTAAATTAATTAAGATTTGACAGAATAAACAAAACACTAATTTCCCATTTAAACACTAATTTCTCACATAAAACAAAATATCTTATATTTAAACATATTTAGGGATGTTGGCATAAATGCATCAATTTAATGTATCGTGCCCTCAAAACTAAAAAGAAGGAAATTCAATAATGACACAAGAATAAAGGGGAGAAAATACGAAGAATCGGTGGTCGGATTACCTGTTTATGAGTGAGCGTTACTTCGGCTTCGGGGAGGGGAGAAAAGGGAATAAAAACCCTGGGAAAACGTCCCTCTCTTTTTGCCACGTAATTTCTTTTTACGAATGAACCAATCTTCTCGGAGCATGTTTTCCGAATACAAGCGAAAAAAAGCCGAAGGAGTGTTACATTCCCGAACGTGACGTTCATTCAAGTTCACTCTAGTAAATCGCGCCAATAGAAGTTATCACTTCAAAATTAAAGATTTCCTGCATTTTGTACATTTACCATATAACAAAGGTGGTTCTGTTCTTTTAAAAAAAAATATCACTCGCTTCCCATGATTTTGAGTGGTGATTTTAACTTGAACTCCAGTTTGCCAAAAGCTGAGCCGCTCATAGCTTTTATGAATAATGAACTCAAGCTCGAAGTGAACACAAATTAGAATGTTTCGACTGATAACAGGGGTACCGTAATTGACGCTGTTTTTCATTGGTTTTTAAATATTTTAAATCACAAGTATATGTGTCATATTTTAGTTAGCATGTCTATAAAAAAATATTGCATTTTTCTCCTTTTGTTAATTAAATACAATTTTCATCAAAAGATGTAATTATTCGATAGAAAATTATTTCCAATCACTCCCGATTCATATTTTTTTTCAGGAAAAAAGTTAGTATTGCGTATTAACCATGGTAACATGTCAGATGTTACACATCATATGCGACTATTGTAAGATTCATTTTTTATTTATTATTTTTCAATATTATTTATTTTTGTCACTAATTTTTTTATAAATTAGAAGCATTTAAGAACCACTCTTTGACAAATTCTGAATCAGTAAACGGTTTTATACGATTATCAATAATATAACAAATTTCGTAGGGTGCCTTTGTTACCGCTGTGGTATTACCACTGACAAAACTTTTTTTTTTTTGCTGCCGTAAATATAATTAATGAGAGCCTATTATCCCATATTGAAAGAGATCGAGAAAAGGTATCATTGCATGATTCCTGTTTATTGGTATTTTTTAAATACTCACTTTCGTGACTAATCAAACAGTTACAGAGAGAACCATGCTTGTTTTTCACTACAAAATAATTAACTTCCCCCGATCGTCTTGAAACAATCTATTTTCTTCTAATATTTTTCATTTGCAAAATGTGAAAGATGGTTAAAAATTAGTTCCACTCATAAAATGTCTATCAACAATAATCAAAAAAAACTTTCAATTCGCATCCATACGACAGAGACACCAAAAAGCAAAATTGATATATTTTGTTTTTTAACATAGAATTCCCCACCCTATTTTCATAATTAAATGAATTTCTTTGAGAAATGGGCCATGAGACCGGATCACTTAAAAAGACCCAGAGGGCCACATGTGTCCCGCGGGCCGCAGGTTAAGTATCGCTCGTACAGGGTGTAAAGTAGTGGCCGGAATCCCATAGGAATGCAGGGTTGCAAATGCCGCAGTTGCGAGATATGATGCATAGAAAAAGATGAATCTGTAATTAGATGCAAGCACGTGTTTGAATTCTTGCAGCTAAAATTTTCAAAATGCACTTAAGAAATACATAACCTAGGAGCAGTGTGACTTAAGATTCAAGTCAAATTTAATTTAGATTGTTCAACATAGAAAAGAAATTTACTACAAGAGGAGATCATGAAAAAAATTAAATAATGACAAATAAAATTATTTGATTCCTTACTAAGGAGGGGGGATATCTCTATTTTCTCTTGAGAAAGCAGCAGCTTGGCGGAATCACATTTTTTTTTATCTGAAGATTACCTCGTCAAACAATAAACCCGTTTTAATGTATTGTTTTAAAATTCTTTACGTCTTGGAACTTATTGATTGGGGTAGAGAGAAGCCTCCTCAAATATGCCACAAGATAAAGTAAAACATAAAAAAAGAATATCTAATATTTGTTAGAGGCTAACATTTAAAAATCTATGTGATATTTACTTTTTTAACAATTGTAATCCTTAGAGAGGTAAATTTTACCTTGATAAAGTTTTACTTTTGGCCGTGAACCAATTCTCTACACCACAACCCTATATAATGAAGTTCAAAAGTATCGAGTTAAGAAGCCAATGATTTTCAATACTTTTAGATTTAGAAGTTACTAGTAATTGCTTAATTACTTTTTAGACGTATAAACATTGTGTTTGTAGATTAACATGGCTGTACTTGTATGTTCATCAAAATAATTTAGCAATAGAATTACATACCAACACACATAAAAAAGGAAGAATTCCAGTACTGTCTTTATCCGCGAGTTTTTTTTTAAACTACATAATATGTGCAAAAAAAAAAAAGTTCGGTAAAATTCACATAATTCTGAAGAGTCTAAAGAAATAACTAAAATTGTTTTTGTTAAAATTTATCTCTGCACTGATGTACTAAAATAAAGGGTGTTTTCTTTAGAGGTATAGAACTTTAAATTGCAATAAAACAACGATGTATTGTTCGATTGACATGATTTTTTTTATTCGAAAGATAACCTTGTGGTATTAAATTTTAAATATGATTTCTGGCATATGATTGCCACGACTGGCTCGAATGTAGTCCAATTTGAACGTCCAATTTTCGATGACTTTTTCCAACATTTGTGGCCGTATATCGGCAATAACACGGCGAATGTTGTCTTCCAAATGGTCAAGCGTTTGTGGGTTATCCGCATAGACCAATGGCTTTACATAGCCCCACAGAAAGTAGTCTAGCGGTGTTGAATCACAAGATCTTGGAGGCCAATTCACAGGTCCAAAACGTGAAATTAGGCGATCACCAAACGTGTCTTTCAATAAATCGATTGTGGCACGAGCTGTGTGACATGTTGCGCCGTCTTATTGGAACCACAGCTCCTGGACATCATGATTGTTCAATTCAGAAATGAAAAAGTTAGTAATCATGGCTCTATACCGATCACCATTGACTGTAACGTTGTGGCCTTCATCGTTTTTGAAGAAGGGTTCCACCAGCCCATAAAGCGCACCAAACAGTCAGTTTTTCTGGATGAAACGGTGTTTCGACATACACTTGTGGATTAGCTTCACTCTAAATGCGGCAGTTTTGTTTGTTGACGTAGCCATTCAACCAGAAGTGCTCTTCATCGCTAAACAAAATTCGCTTATGAAAATCGGGAACAACGACAATCTCGTTTTGGGCCCATTCGACGAATCTGCTCCTTGCTTGATGATCGTTTTGATGAACTGCCAAACCCAACTGAGAATAAATCCTATGACAGCTGTTAAATCGGTCGCCATCTTGGAAAGTAATGCCAACTTAAACTTCTATATCTGGAAAAAAACACTCTTTATAAATAAATCTATTCATAAAGTGTGTATCTCAAAATTCTAGTTCAGGCTCTTTAAAGAATTCCTCGTTATATATAGGTTAGTGCTTCTCAAACTTTCAATGTTTGCGAAATTCAATCATAGTTTTCATCCCGCTCCCCCCTCCATAAAATAACAATGCAATGAATTCAAAAACATTATACTTCAACGCTGAAGTTACAGCACGAATTCAACCTCTTAAGTACCGCCATGCATATATAAACGCCTCGCTCATCAAAAACGTTAATTGCTCCGGGCGTATATACGTCTTTCCGAAGTAGGATCTTTTCTGTATACGGCTATGTATAAAATTATTCCAAAGGCTTTGAGATCCAATAAAGGGACCTTGACAGTGTTCGAGAAGAATTTACTTATTCCAGAGAATTTGCTTATTTATTACTATTCTTCACCTCCCCTAATACAACACATACACGTACTGACATGGAAAACAGTGGAAAGGGGGGGTGCGAATCTAGTAACTTTTAAACAGTTTTTTTCGGTAGTTGAAGGATTAATTATGAACCTTACAAACTATTAATATATGTGTTAACTTTTGTATATAATTTTATGTATGACAAGCCCTGGGGTCAATGGTAATTTTTGAACTTGTTTTTAACTTAGTATTGTTAAGTTTATTATAAAATATATTGCGTAAAACCTATACATTTATAGGAGTATTTTATCAGTGTAAATGTGTATTTTGTTTTCTATCATGTCAGAACGCATTTTGTATGTTAACTTTCGGTAAATTAGTATTTTTTTTTAAATTTTTGTTTTTGACTGTTTAAATATGCTTGCTCCCTCCTTGCAATGACGCCCCCAAGGAGGGTACGCCCCACAGTTTGTGAGATATTTCTATGGCATGCAGCCAAAAGCAAGGCAGTCTTCGCGCGCAGGCGCAGCTAAAACACGAACTGAAACTTTTGAACTAGTGGAAGAGAAACAAAAACTCTTGGACATTAGAAAAGAGAGAACGCGAGAGGTGCGCGAGCAGGCGTTACCTTCTGCATACCATCGTCAAACTTATCTGTTAAAAACTACCTTTTTAATTAATTTTTGTTTAATGTTAAATAAACCATAAGAAAGACAAAAGTCTTGGACCCCTTGTTGTCTCCCACAAATTATGGGGGCTCGGCCGGGATCGATAAAATTTCGATTTTGGACCAAAGTCTCCGCCATTTTTCGAAAACTTCGTTCAACCTGTGTAGAGGTTTGAACTCAGCATGAATACTCCGCCTGTGTAGAGGCCGGGATTGAAAAAATTTCGATTTTGATCAAAGTTTGAAACGTGAACAAAAGCCGTCCGTGGAGACGCGCGCGCCATTTTCGAAAACTTCGTTCAACCTGTGTAGAGGTTTTGAACTCAGCATGAAAATTCCGCCTGTGTAGAGGTTGGAACCCATCGTCGAAAATTCCGCCTGTGTAGAGGTTGGAAATACCACAAACACCTGCGAAGAGGTGTCAATTCGAACAATTCCAACTATATTACCTGCGAAGAGGTGAGATCTGTGAAATCGAAATTCTTCAATTATTGGATACATCGTACGTGCGAGCAACAAGGGAGCCAGAAAAAAAAAGGTAGGATCTTTCCATATTTTTCTAAAATGTATAAAAACGCTCTTAAAGAGGATCTCATAAGAGTTGTTGAGAATCTAGACGGTACTGTGGAGAGTACGGACACTATAGTTAAACTAAAGACTAAAATTGAGAACAGTAGTACATTTGAAAGTGATCCAGATTTCTTTAAAACTTTAATTCAAAACTGTATAGATGAGAGAGTATCGCGAAACGAAAGAGAGGTAACTTTAGAAAAACAGAAAATTGAGCTCGCGAAACTTCAGTTAGCAAAATTAGAAAAAGAAGTCGAACTTCAAAGGGCTAAAGTCGAAGAGAAACAGTTCAAAACTTTAAATAAGGAAACCGCAACTCATATTGGCATTCGAGAAGCAGAAGATTGGTTTAGGCCTATTGATTTAGCTAAAGAGTGCGATATTTATATTTCATCTAGAAGCGGATCACATAAAGAAACTCCTATTACTTATGGATATACCCAAGACCCCTTTAAAAATAGATCACAAAACTTTAAACCAAAGATTAAAGAGAACTATCCCCAATATCTTGAAAGAGAAAATAAAAATTGCTTTATATGCGGTGATTCATCTCATTGCGCAAGAGACTGTGAGAAGCGTTTTAAACCTAAAGAATCTAACGACCACATCCATAATAGAATAAACGTGAATACTTTGAAAGTCGAGAGCGAAAAACAAAATAGCGATGAATTCTCAAATCTTCAATACGTAAGCATTTTTGTGGAAAATCAGTCCATAACAGCCTTGATCGATTCAGGTTGCCAGATCCCAGTTTTAAATTCCTCACTAATTAGAGTGCAAACACCTTCCGAAGAGATCATAACATTAAGTTCATGTTTTGGCGAACAGCGTATGGTAGAAGTTAAACCCATAAATCTTTCTCTTGATCAACACTCTCCCAGCTTAAGTGTTCGAACGGCGTTATCACCGACCTTGACCGAAGAATTTATTATACATCCCAGTGTATATTCTGAAATAGAGAAACTAGGCCACGCAAAGAGCGATGTTTTATTGAGTGAAAGTGGATCCTCTTTGAGTGCAGATTTGGGTGTTCATTTTAATTCAAATGTTTCTTTTTCAAATGTGATAGAAAACTCTAGTTATGATTTGTCACATGTTAAAAACTTTAATATTAGAAATGATTTGAGTTCTCTAATTAAGGATTATAAATGCAATAACATTAAGTACTAAGTTAAAAATGGGTATTAAATTGAAAAATGATATTCCTGTGTGTCAGAGAACCAGACGTTTATCTTGTTCTGATAACCCTTCACCTATGAAGAGGTAAATATAGACGGTTTGTGTGTTGCTCGAAGGATCTTTGAGCCCTGGCAGTGGAACGAAGGAAAAAGAGAAATCGTTTTGAACAGACGTCAGAACTCTAGAGAGGAAAATATCGATGCGTTCAGCCAAACATCAACTTGTTAAAAAAGACATTCTAATGCCTGTGAAACACAATGTTTTCCTGTGGAACCTTCCGGATGACGAAAAGGTGCCTTCACATGATGGAGAAACTGTTCAGTTCAGCAGAATTTTGATATTTTAAACCTTTGTGTATTTGTCGTATAGTCCTTCTCTGTTCCGTCTTTTTTTTTTTGTATGTTTCAGATTCTCCTCTGGTATCCATGGAAAGGAAAAAAGGAATACGTACCGCTGCGGACAGCGTACAGTCAGGATAGCCGTTATGGCATGCAGCCAAATGCAAGGCAGTCTTCGCGCGCAGGCGCAGCTAAAACACGAACTGAAACTTTTGAACTAGTGGAAGAGAAACAAAAACTCTTGGACATTAGAAAAGAGAGAACGCGAGAGGTGCGCGAGCAGGCGTTACCTTCTGCATATCATCGTCAAACTTATGTGTTAAAAACTACCTTTTTAATTAATTTTTGTTTAATGTTAAATAAACCATAAGAAAGACAAAAGTCTTGGACCCCTTGTTGTCTCCCACATTTATATGGGCAAAATATTATTATTGCCGAAACATTATTTACAACAGAAGAATGTTTTAATAATGTGTTACTTTTTGAACATGTTTCTCCCGAAACTTGCTAGTAAATAATTTTTTTCCAGTAAGAATATATTCTTAAAACAATTTTATATGTATATTCTATAATTGAACTGACACTAAATATCCAAAATCAATATTTATTTAGAATATTTTTCAATGTCACGGTTACAAACGTAATTAGTCGTTTTATTGATGAAGAAAGTAATCATCAAAAATTTGAAGGTAAAAGGGAATGAATGAAATATTCATGGTGCGTATGAATTATTCATCTAATATATATTATAAATGCGAAAGTTTGTGAATATCTTTGTGGGTCTTTCACGTAAAAACTACTGAATGGATTTTAATGAAACTTAACAGTAATACAGCTTATACATCAGAATAGCACATAGGCTATAATTTATAGCATAGACTATAATTTATAAAGATATTGTATGAATTGTCCAAAATATAACGATATTTGTCAAGTAAGTAGGAAAAAATTCTGTCATTTGCTAGCAACTCTGGCATGCGCTGCAAAAAAGCCCACGTCAGCATATATCTATCTTTTTGTTTGTGAAAAACTTTTTTTTTTGTTTTGGTTACGCAAGGTGCTCGCTTCTAATTAATTCCTCTGATACAATGCCTATTTTTTATTTTAGAATCAAATTAAGTTTTAAAGGGAGAGGTTGTTATAAATCTCTCTTTATTTTAATTTTTTTATTTAACATTTTATTATGCACATTTGGTAGTAAGGAATTGATCTATTTTCCAAATAAATGCTTTTATCAGTTCTGATACTTAAAGTAAATAAACTTTCTCTTTCACACTGCATCATTTGGACAAATTTTCAAAATTTGTTTGCGGTTAGTATTTAATTTATAACGCTATAATTCTAATTGAATAGGCAGATATTGCATTTTTAAGTATAAAAATAATTAAAACTACTGTACTGTATTTTTTGGAACGAGTGAATATTAATGTCGCACTGTTCAGCTACATGAGGGCTTTTGGCAACGGATCACGTAATTTTGAACCATGGTCAAGTGACGTGGACGACACCTCACTGGCACCCTCTTCTCCTAACTACCACACCACACCAACTTAGAAGGAATATTCTACCAATAATTAGCTTTAATATTCTTTGAAATCCACTCTTCCAAGATATATAGCAACACGGGTTCCATGATGAGTATTTTAGCGGCAAAAATAGTTTGTCAAAATTTAAGTGTCTTATGTTTTTGTATGTTGATGAAGACCTTAGAAAATTATTTGACTACTTATTTTAAGTGAATGGTATATATAATTAATTTTACAGTGGAATATCTTTATTTAATTTATTAGCTCTAACGGACTAAATTTTCCAAAGTGAAGTATTTTGTTTATGTGTATATATCCCTTACTTTCAACTGTAGTGATCCAAAAAAAATACTGTATGAAAAAAACTGCAGTAAATCATAATGCGGTTGGATAAAGTATTAAAGTGCATTTCCCCTACACGGCGGGTCTTACAAAGCTCGAGTTATGACAGTAGCTAGGCATTTGCCAACTTTACTCTATCGTTAACATTTCGCTATGTTTTTTATTGAATCGTCATTATAATTTAAGAAACGGCGTTGCTTGCGAATATTACAATTTTAACATAAAATAAATACTACAGAAAGTAGTATTAATGTATTATACTTTCAGATAAAAATTATTTACACTATTTTAAGCGTTCATTACACAAAACTTTTAACAATGTGTTATTTTTGCTAAGAAGAAATCAGCTTAGGAAGGTATTTTCAAAAATAGACCCTCAAGAGTGTTACGGGGAGTTATAAATATTAAAAAAAAAAAATCCTTTTTATCAGCTTTTTGTTCTACGTACTTAAAATTTAACAAAGGTGTTTCATTTCTCTCTCTCTCTTTTTTTGTTTGTTTAGCTGAGCTATGCAAAAACTTTTTTTGTTTAATTTGCAATTCACGTAAAATTAAATCATTAAAAACTTCTTTATCCTTCAAACTGTGTTGTTTAATTTTTCAGTTCACCCGTGCGAAGAACGGGTATACCAGCTAGTACTTAATAAAAATGATATTAAATCGTTTTGCTTTAATTACTTGACTAATATTTGCCTTCAGAATTTTTAGACACTTTTACTCTTATTTTAGTGTAGTCTTTTGTCGATTTATTTAAAGTAAAATTATGAAGATTGGACCCTGGTAAAGTGACATTTGTGGAATTTTAAAAATATATATTAGACCATTATGATAATTCTTTCACACTTACCATTAATGTCAGATTTGAAAGCATAGAGGATAAGTTATTTGATACTAGTTTTTCTGACTAAAATATGTGCATAAATATATATATATATATATATATATATATATATATATATATATATATAATATAATATAACGTATTTTCTTCTTGTTTACATTTTAAAAAAATAAAATTTGGAACTTGTGTTAGACTAATTTTATTTTCTACCCTTAAGTTGAATGACTACGTTCAAAGCGAATAAATGAATAATTTAAGGCTATAAATGTAGCGTATACATTAATTCTATAGCGAATAAATGAATAATGCTTTGATATTTATTCAGTTGAGTTTGAATATGCATTTATATTTGTTTTAAAAATATCATTATAATAAAAAATTACTTAAATGTAATTTTTGGTTAAAAATGAAGAATGAAGGGCATTCTTTCAAAAAATTCTCCGTTTATAAAAATACTTTTAATAAAAATATTTTTATATTTATAGTCAAGATTTCTATAACGTGGTTAAACTATTATTTTTGAAAAATTCCCATTTTTTTAGAGTTAAGATCCGATAAAATATTAACGGATGCTTTTTGTTAACATTTATTTATTATGATTTGGTAAAATATGAATAAATCCACTCCTTAAATTATGCATCTGAAAAAAAAATGAACTGCGGTTTCGATGTCCTAGCTATATATGGGCATTATATTACTATTATGAAAGCATTTCTCATTAAAGGAGAATGTTTCTATAATATATCATCTTATTTTTGCCAAAAGAAATTTCTTTTAAATAATTTATTTTTTGTAATAATATTTGTAAAACAATTTTATATGTATATTTTTATTAAATCGATGCTAAATATTCTACAAATTATCTATTTATACGATGTTTTTTAGAATCACGGTTTCAAATGCAGTCAGTCACCTTAAACATTTACTTAAGACTAGGAAGACTGATTTTTAGTATATATCTATATTGCCCAAAAGAGTTAAAAATGACTGCATTGTGAAAGATTAATGCATAAAAATTTTTTTCAAATTAATTTTCAATATTTTTATATTATTTGTAGTCATATAATAAGTTATTAGTAAATATTAACAATAAAATAAAATTACTTCACTTGGGAAAAAATATATTCTAAAAATTTCTAAGAAATTATGCATTACATATGTAATTATTTTTCTTATTGAAATTAAAAGGCGGTCAAAATGACTTCCTTGGGCAATCTAGTGTTAAGCTCCTTCAAAATATCAATAATTAATCAAGGAGTGACATTCTCCGTCAGATACTCAAATATCAATCAATACATTGGACTAAATTGAAACTGCAATTATTATAAAAGCTTATTCTACTCATGGTACTATCAGCAGGACCGAATCAGCTGTCCGGACAACGACTTACTCATATGTTTCGAATAGGTTTGAGTAACTGAACACGCAAAAGAAAGGAGACTAAACAGGTCGATATCCATGGCAAATATTGTTCTATAGAATTCCCACTGACTTATACATTGTCCTCAGAATGGTTGCACATCTATCATTTCTGACAAAGGCATCGGAGGAAATATTAATATTGCGAGAGCATTTCATTTGGTGCCTATTCTGTGAATGGAATTCCTTACATTTATTCTTAATGCTAAAGGATTTTAAAAGAAACGCAAAAGGGTGATAGATAACGGATTTATCGAAAAATGTATGGAATTACTATTTATTTACATGGGTATTCTTTTCAGGATATAGTCTGGAGATAATCATTTTTTTAAGTAGACATCCTATTCCAATATCTCGAAAAATCAAACGGGTAGTTTTTGAAATATTTTCCGGAATTGTAAACAAAAAGAACTTATTTTGTGGATTCTAATAGATTTTCGATACTTTTAAATGTGAGTGTAACCAAGCGTAATATTTATGGGAGTTTAAATCCAATAGTATATATATGAACAGAATAATGAAGAATAAGAATTTAAGTTCTGTAAAATATTCAACTGTATATATATGTTGACATGCGGTGTCTGCGGCTTTAAGTATGTAGGTCAAACATCAGGAACTATGAACCTAAGAATAAATCAGCGTAGATCAGGCTCTAGAAAAAATACATCAACAAAAAATATAGGTAGGATAGAGACTTACAGCATTTCAATAAACATGGTTTTGAAGGTGCTGTGTTGAATATTATTAAGATTGTTCCAAATAAGATAAAAAAATTATATGAAAATGTTTACATCGGTGTTTATAACGCTATGTATCCTTACGGATTAAATATAATATGGAGCAACAAAAATATAATCCAGGCTTTAAAACAAAATAAGGAGTCTATATATAATGGTATAAATAATGGTAATAAGACTAAAAGAGAGTTGTAAAAGGTGGACGCAAAAAGGAAGGAAACAGAGAAAGGGATACAATTAAAAAGAATTAAATAAATTATTACAAGACTTTGAGGATAATTTCAGCGTTGTACAAATTACGTACTTTTTATTTGTACTTAATAAAAAGGAAACAATAGTTTTAAATTTATTAAAATGTATTGGATTAAAAGATAATCACGGATCACACTTAGTCATGGATTTATGCAAATATATTGCTAATAAATTAAAAATAAAGATAGACTCTAAGGATGCTTATAATATAGAATATTGCACTTTGCTATATATATGAGCAAATAATATAATGGGATACATTTTTCTATAAAATATTTAAGAAACACATGGATTTATTCCCGGTGAAAAATGTGTTGATAAAGCGAGCGTTTAAAGTATAATAAAAAAATGGTAGATCGATTTTTAACTATAATAAAATTAAGGAAGTGGTAGATCAAAAAGAATGCAGATGCAATGATTACAGGAAATACGTGGACGAATATAATGTGCACATAGTAACAGGCGACCTAGAAATAGTTCAAGATCAGAAATTAAGAGAAATTATGTGCAAAGGCACTGGTTATCGATTAACTATTTCGAATAGCAACTTAAATGTAAAAAAACCTCCTCTCAGAATATATTAACAAAGTTATTCTCAATATTACAATAAAATATAATTTACCTACTCAGGACTTTAAGAAATATGGTTTTTATGTCCTCAGAGGCTTAATGAATTTTAATTTTAGATAAAAAAAAATGCTGTTTCTTATAGGGAAATTAAAAAACCAACAGAAAACTTACAAAAACACTTTGTGATACTATGTTGATGAAGTCCCAGGAAATTATGCAATAATATGCAAATATTACTATAGTAAATTAATAAATGATCATATGAAAATAATGCATATGAAGTAAGTAAATTTAGTATGAAAGAAATTAACAGATTATTGACATTTTATAAACAATTAGATATTTCTAGCACAATAAAATTAAATATCCCCATTTACTCTTGACTCCTAAATTTTATAAATTTCCTGTCAAATTCAGCAGTGTAACAAATGGGTTCAATACTTATACAGAGTGTTTTTTTTTCCAGGTACAGAAGTTGAAGTTGGCAATACTTTCCAAGATGGCGACCGATTTAACAGCTGTCAAGTGATTTATTCTCAGTTTGGTTTGGCAATTCATCATGAATGCACTCACGACCGAACAACGCTTTCAAATTGTGCAACTTTATTTCGAAAATAATAGTCGATTTTCATAAGCGAATTTTGTTTAATAATGAAGCGCACTTCTGGTTGAATGGCAACATCAACAAACAAAACTGCCGCATTTGGAGTGAAGCTAATCCACAAGTGTATGTCGAAACACCGTTACATCCAGAAACACTGACTGTTAGGTGCGCTTTATGGGCTGGTGGAATCCTTCTTCTAAAACGATGAAGGCCCAAACGTTACAGTCAATGGGGATCGGTATAGAGCCATGATTACTAACTTTTCATTCCTGAACTGAACAATCATGATGTCCAGGAACTGTGGTTCCAACAAGACGGCGCAACATGTCACACAGCTCGTGCCACAATCGATTTATTGAAAGACACGTTTGGTGACCGCCTAATTTCACATTTTGGACCTGTGAATTGGCCTCCAAGATCTTGTCATTTAACACCGCTAGACTATTTTCTGTGGGGCTATGTAAAGTCATTGGTCTATGCGGATAAGCCACAAACGCTTGACCCTTTGGAAGACAACATTCGCCGTGTTATTGCCGATATACGGCCACAAATGTTGGAAAAGTCATCGAGAAATGGACGTCCAGATTGGACTCCATCCGAGCCAGCCGTGGCAGTCCTATGCCAAAAATCCTATTTAAAATGTAATGCCACAAGATTATCTTTCGAATAAAAAAAATCATGTCAATCGTATAATACATCGTTGTTTTATTGCAATTTAAAGTTCTATACCTCTCAAAAAACACCCTTTATATCCAAATCGGGAAGAATTTTACAAACCATATTACAAGATACAATAGACAAATTTAAAGATAATTCTATTAAAAAAACAGCCGTGATGCAATAAAGAAGGCTGAGCAGCAAGAGGTATTTTCAGTGCGTGGGGATTTGATTTTGATGATTTTTTTAACTCCATTAAAATAGAAGATATAATTCAGGTACTTTCAGGTGCATATGAGAAATATTGTTTGAATAGTTACATTAGTTTTGAAAAGTTCATTACACTAATTCGATTTGTAATACAGGAGAATTTCATTATTTTTGATAACAAATTTTATAAGCAAATCAAATGATTGCCTCAGGGTGGGGCTGCCAGTAATAGTCTCGCTAACCTCTATTTACACCACTATGAATCAAAACGAAGAAATGAACCATCTTGCCTCTTATTAAGATACAGAGATGATATACTTGTTATAGTTCGCAACAGGGAATCTAAACCTAGCATTAATTTCTATACGAAATACCTAAGATTAATACAAACAAATTTTAACTCGAACAAAGCTGAATTTGTAGATTTAGATTTAAATAGTGTTGACAACAAATTATCTAGCAATATCTATGATAAAAGGGAAGCATTTTACTTCAATGTTATAAATATGCCGAACTTCAATAATTGTTTACATATATCAATATTTAAAAATATAATTTTAAATTTTTTGATGAGAAATAATAATTTAACTACACACAATATTGATAAATTCAAGAACATCCAGGAATTTATATTTGGTTGTATACAGAATGATTATTCCATCAACATTTTGAGAAAACACATAGATCAAATATATTTCTTAAAAATATTTTTAAACTCATAAAATTGGCAAATTTCTGAAGGGTTACGATAGACTTTAGGAAATGCACAAATCCAACACACAAAAATTAGGTCCAGAAAGTCAGCTTGTTCGTGGTCCAGCTGTGAAGAACATGTGCATGTCACACACAGGATACATTTTAATGCACACATAGACCAATATTTACATGACTACACTTTAAAATTATGTATGACCAATCAAACTTTTATGAACAATCAAACAACTTTTTTGCATGTAATACCAAATAGTTAAACTCTGATTTGAGAATATGGATCATCTGGATTTACATGGCATTAGTGGGAGTTATGAGCAAAATACAGGAGTGGTGTGATTGTTGTAGAAAATATGAGAAATCGTTCAGAAATTGTGAATTGAAGTATTGATGATGCTCTTGGGTGAGTTTTTGAAGATTTACGCTATTCATTTGTGAGTAAATTGGGTTTTAATTTGAACTTTCGGATTTTAAATATTTTTCTTCCTATCCGAATATTTTAAAGATGGGTGCATCATCTTTGGTTTTCGATGGTACTTAATTATGGTACTTATTTGTTTTAGAGTTTTAACATTTTAACGTTATAATACCTTTCAGAATGCGATGCCGAATAGTTTAATTTTTTAAGTATTAACTTTTTAAATTTTTGAGAATTGGATATTTCCCGATTAACTTACCAAGTTACAACAGGGGGAAGGTTGACGCCATCAAACTAGTTTAACCCCACTTATCGGTCCTAAGTCCGAGGTTGCACTTGGATATTTTATAAATTTTTATTTTATAAAATTTTTTGATTTTGTTTGAAAACGCTGGTATTTTACTTTCTATACTCGCAATTGATATTTCGAAATAAGATTTAGTATAATAAAATTCATATAATATCAATTTGTTAATTGATTATGAAATTTGTGATTGATTTATATATATTTAATTATATATAACTGATTGTTCTTCCCTACTTGGACAAGACAACAACACAGAAGTTTGTTCAAAAAGTTTTACAGTTTTTGATGCAACCTTAAGATATGGTAGGCCTTCACAATGTCAAATTTTGTTCAAAATAGCGATTTTTATTTTTTACACTAATACTATTCCTTATATTTCATATAATAATTTTGTCAAAGTATTTTGGCAATTTGATTAATAATTAATATAAATTAGTATTTTTTTATTTTACTCAAATAAATGTTTAAAATGCACTTTTCTTAGTTCGTAAATTTTCCCTTTTCATTGTTGCATAAAATGCCCCTTCAGTTTCAAAAATTACGTCATATCTCTTTGAAATGTTCACAACTTAAGAAATATGATATTATTAACAAGTTTGAGCATTAATTTTTTAAATAATTTAAAGGATCATATTGTGTGTTATAATTGGTGAAATATTTCACATAGTATAGAAACTTTATCTTTTTTCAAAAAAGTTTATTCTAAATTTTAAAAAAAATGGATACACAGATATATTTCGTTATAGTTCATCTATATATAAAACAAAAATTATACTGGTGAACATTATTTTTTGTCTCATGCGTACCAATAGTTGTACTTAATGCAGTTTTTTATCGTGTTTTCAAATATGTATTCGGAATTTCTCCATCACACAGTTTTTTTTTTATTTTCTATTTCAATTAATGTATTAAAATTTTTTTTTAATAAACGGCCATTTGTCCATTGTAAAATAAAAACTCCTAGAGCATTGTAAATGTGACGGAACCACATGAGCTAACTCAAATAGTATAATTGCTACTGTTGTGCATGTTGAGATATGTACAGACACTTTGGCACTAGCTCAACACACAGGCACAGACATGGTCTAGATTAGCATGTATTCATTAGAACGATGTCAGTTGTGAGATAGTAGTGAACCAGTAAACACGTAATTGTGAGTGATTTGTGTCTGGATTGTTGTGTGTTATGTTTTTACAAATTTAGTTCTTTTAATTTGTTGTTAGTTACAAAATTCATAGAGCTTGTTTAAATCGTCGTAATAACTTTTGTTATATATGTGGTGAAGTGATGCTCAAGTCCCAAATGCGAAACCTTACTCTATTAGTAAAAAAAATGTTATGAACTTTATTTTGGGTGTAAAGTGGGGACCAAATAAGGACCTGGGCCTCACATATCTGTTGCTTATCATGTAGTAGGCTTCTCACTGCATGGAAAAATGACACACGCCACATGCCATTTGCTATCCCTATGATTTGGAGGGAACCCAAAGATCACTCCTCTGACTATTATTTTTGCTTAACAAACGTTAAAGGGGTTACGTCAAAATCAAAACATACAGTGGCGTACCCTGACTTGCAATCTGCAATGAGACCGGTTCCAGGACACAGCGAAGAATTGTCCATACCAAAGCATCCAGAACATGTGACATTAGAGGAAGAGCGCTCACATTCCAATAGAAGTAAGGAAGAAGAAGAAACATTTTGTGGTGATACAACTTTTGAAACAAGCTGTTCATCTGAGCTTTCTTTATTGACTCAAAAATATCTTAATGATCTCATACGAGATTAAAAGTTATCAAAAAAAAAACAGTCTGAAATGCTTGGTTCCCGATGGATGGAATCTTCTTCAAAAGAATACAAAGATATGTATTTATCGTAGTCGTCATTCTCAACCTAAAGTCTATTTTTCTGAAGAAAATGGCTTAGTGTTTTGTAATCACCTTTCTTCTCTTATGGAGACATTTGGTATGACTGTAACCCTATAGAATGCAGCTTGTTCATTGATTCCTCCAAAGCAAGTTTAAGGGCAGTGCTTATGCATAGTGGAAATAAATTCCCATCAATACCTGTGGCTCACTCTGCTAGTATGAAAGAAACATATGAAGACTTTCAATTTATATTGTCAAAGCTTCAATACGCGGTGTATGAATGGAATATTTGTGGTGATTTGAAGGTAATTGCACTTTTCTTGGTCTGCAACTTGGTTACAACAAAGTACAGTTGTTTTTTGTGTTTTTGGGATTGTAGGGACAGAAAAGACATTACATCAGAAAATAATGGCCTAAACGCGAAACATTCATTCCTGGACAGAAAAATGTGAAACATGACGCGTTGTGTAATCCTAAAAATGTGTATCTACCTCCGTTACATTGTGATGTATCTCCCCTTGGAAATACATCCCTCGAAGTATCAGCGTGAGCTATAGGTGTAGGGTTAAGGAAACTTGGTACCCAAAAAATCACAAACCTATCGTTTTTTTTATTTTCATTTAATATTATTCTTTGCATTATTATCTTTCGATTGATATATCACTTGTGCATGTCGGAAAGTTAGAAGTTGAAAAAAACTTCATTTGAAAACAAATTAGGCAATTCAGCCACACCCCCTTTTTAGAAAAAAAAGCTAAAAAATGCGTTATGATAAAAAAAATCTATTTTATAAATAGAAATAATAAGTATAAAAAAGAATGTGTAGTATTAAAAGCAGAATATTTCCGAGGCAATACAATAATGTAACTTTTCTTCTTTGTGAAATGTGTGCATGTAAAATTTTTAAATTAAGGCATTTTATATTAACAATTTCATATAATATAATTTCAGTTCTTATTCCTGATATATATTTCATAAAAATATAATATTTTAATATTATAAGAAGAGAAAAACAGCTAAAATTTCTGTCGTGACAGAAAAAAAAATTTTTTAACGTTTTTCTTGAATTTTCTTGTGCAGTTGGTACTCACTAAAAGGTGATCATTTATAAAAATGTGTGGGTTGAAAACATATGAAAATGCAATTATTTTAAAGAAAAACGTATAATTAATATCTTAAAGTGGTATTTTAAGTTTAATTAAGCTTATAATTATTTTTTCAGAATTATAAACTTTAAACCTGTTTTTCTCAGTTTGTGTTTTTCGAAAGCTTAGTGCATTCAAAATGCTACTCCTTCGACAATTATTTACCAATCACTTCCATTTTTTTCTTGCGTGTTGAAAATAAAGCATGTAATAAAATTAGGGATCCGTTTTGCTATAAACTGAATATTTTTTTTAAAAAAATAAAATGTAAGACATGTTGGCTTTTACATTGATTTTTAGCCTGTATATCAACATTTTATTTTTTTCTCAAAAACGAATGAAGTTATTCTAAAATCGATCCCTAAAGTTGTTCAGAACATCCATAAGAATATTATAAAAAAATTTCAGGTCAAAAAATTAATTTCTACAAAAGGAGTAAAATTTTAAAATTTTCCCAATTTTCTTCAAAAAATTTAAATTTTTAAAATTGTGTGAATAATATATGAAAATTTTCATCCGGTAACATTTTCTTGAATAGAAACATTGTATAAAATGTTAAAATATAATTTTTAAATACGTAAATAAAGAAGTTTGCTCAAAGGGTGCCAAGTCCTCTTTACGTAAGAACTAGAATCAAACATTATCTTAATATGACTTTATTAAGATATTCAACTTAAACTTTGAACAAATATCTAAATTAAGGAATGAGAGAATCTACGATGACACAAAGCGCAACACACAATATAATACAGACCTATATCAATAATTGAACAGCCTAATCTTCAAATATAATTAGAGTAAGTAATCAATCCTACCGTATATTATTCTGTAATAAACTTGTCTTTATCTACAGTGGTATGCAGCTGTACATTTAACTTCTAATCGATCACCAATATGTTTATCCACGACACGTAGAACTTGAATCTTGAACGACGAACTTCAATAATCATCCAATACCACAACGCACTTTAATTGTCGAACATTTCTTTACACTACCATTACATTGCCATCACGCTTACTCTAAGATCACATATTTATCCTATATTATTTGCATCTCTTCACTTCTCGTTTTTTGGATTTGGTTGGAAAAGAGATGCCATTAATTCTTGCCCAAAGAACCCAAAGGACTTGTTAAAGAAAAGACGCGTAAGTCGTCACAATATATCAAACTAGGATTAATGAAGAATTTCGTGAAAGCCATGGGAAATACTGCTGGTTTCATGTACTTAAAACAGAAGTTTCCTAAAATTAGTGAAGCAAAAATTAAAGAAGGGATATTTGTGGGTCCACAAATGCGATCACTAATGCATGATGAGAAGTTCGAGGAACTATTAAAATGCATTGGAGAAAGCAGCTTGGCAAGCATTCAAAAATGTAACTCACAGTTTTGTGGGAAATCTAAAGACGGAAAATAACCGTGATATTGTTCATGATCTTATAACATTTTCTAAAATTTCGGCAGTAATATGTCCTTAAAAATACACTTCCTGCACTCGCACTTAGATTTCTTCCCGTAAAATCTTCGTGCAGTGAGCGATGAGCATGTGGAACGCTCTCATCAGGAGATTTCAGCAATAGAAAAGAGATATCAAGGCAAATTGAATGATAATATGCTCCCTGATTATTGTTGGACCATTAAGAGGGATACTGCACAGGCGAAATATAAGGGGTCTCAGGGGTGTTAAATTTCTCTAGAGGTCTGAAAATATAAACGATCTTCAAACGGGTATAATTCTTTTAAATTTAAATTAAATTATTCGAATCTTTTACATATTTAAAATGGAATGGGGCTTCAGAAAAGTACAAAATGTTTAAAATATAATCAGAATTTTAAAAGTCATAAGCATATGAAAATTCTATATTAAATATTAAGTATTTTTTGCTTTGTGCATGCTATTTTCTAAAATATCAGCCTCTGATATATACAACTTTATAGAATTATATACACACACACACACACAATGCATCATACTCTTTAAACCCTACCTAATTTTAGTATTTTATAAATTTTGTATTTCAAAATATTTGTAAAATATTGCAATTTTTTAAATATTTTTTTAAAAATGTATTTTTTTATTTATTAAAATATGTAAGTTATTATTCTATTTATATAAAAGTAGCTACAAAGTATTAAGAATACCTTTGTCTTTATAAATCAACTTATAGCTAGTAATTATAGCTACTCTTTTCGAAAATAGCATGCGCGACGTAAAACTTAATAAATATTTCTTATAGAAAAGTGTCTTATTTTCATATCTTTATAATTTTTAAAATTATAATTATATTTTAAACATTTTATACTCTTCTGAAGCCCCCCATTCCTTTATAAGTAATGTGTAAAAAATTCGAATTATTTAACTTAAATTTAAAGAAATTATACCTGTTTGAAAATTGTTTATATTTTCTGACCTCCTAGAGAAATTTAACACCCCTGTGACCCCATAAAAGAAAAGCGTGACATCTTAATTTATAGGTGATTTCGAATGTTCGAATATTGTGTACTTAAGAATGTAGAAAATATTAAAGTATTTTAAATTTTAAATGCCTGCCTCTCGAAAACCTTGCGTGATGAAGAAAAATTGATGTCATATTTGAATTCAGGAGAAAAAAGTGCTATCAGAATTACATATTTTCTTTCTGAGACAAAAAAAAATGTTTCTGTTTTGTTGCCCAGTGTTATGTACATATATTAAAAACCAACGTGAAAGAAGGATTTATAAAAATAGTTTTAAAAATTTAAATTTTTTTAAAAAAAGTATCAGTTTATAATTGTTTTTTTTTAAAATATATTTGAATAGTAAAATATAACAATCATTTACTATATTGATTCCATTTTTAGCTACTTAAGCTAACAATTTAAGGTCCCCTTAAGGTTATTAAAAAGTTTTCATACAAATAAGTACACATCTGAATATAGATGTAATGCGAGTGCTTAGGCTTATATAATGAGGTGCTACAATTTTAATATTAATTATTAATTATTCAGCAAAAATACTTCAATTCATATTTAGTTTAGGCACCGTGGCTTTTCAAACTTAGCAGATCCAGAAAATTGTTAATTTAACCTTGCGTTTATCAAAGTGTAGGGCGTGATCCCCTAGGTGGCGCACTAAGGGGAGGGGGGGCAAGCATATAAAAATCAAGAATGTTCTTTTTTAAAAAATTAATTTACTGAAATGAAGCAAAACAAAATACATTCTGACATAATAAAAAAATGCACGTTGCTCTTTTATTGTAATCAGTTCCAAATTAAATTTATAAAGGGAATGTAGCAAATATTTTCTTTTTATTTAAATGTAGCTTACTTAAAATATATATTACTTAAAAGTAATACAGGCAAAATTCAGTGCATATCTTGATCATTTTGTGGTTTATGATTAAACTCGTATGGTACGCTTTAACGTCAAAGTACATTATTATTCCATTAAATATATTTTTACTGTATTGGGAGGCGATGAAGATTATTACTGAAAATTGGATAGTAAATATTGAAATTTTGAGAAGCACACTGATATAATCAGATTGAGGTCCGAATTCAAATAGGTAATAGAATTTATAGTGCAAGATCGAATTAAAATTTAAATGTAAAATATACGGTCGAATTCGCACCATATTGTTTAGAGTACCATATTGTTAGTGGGTGGAGCTACCAGACCAACTCTGTTGAATCCTCACGAAGTGTGTCAAGAATTGTGATCTCAAAAGTAATATATAATCCAAGTTGTAAAGATCCAATATTGTAAAGATCATTATTTAAGAAATTATCTGGGGGAGGGGTGGAATGAAAGAGGAAACAAATGGTGGTTTCAGAGTTAAGGGCAACAATAACAGCTTCTGCACCTCAGAGGCGTAAGTTGATACACGCTAATGAGAAATATTTATTTTTATCAAAATTAACATACCACTGTATCTTTTGTTTTTTCTACGTTATATATATATATAACTCTGTAACTTCTCTAATTCTAACATAATTTGAAATTGAGAAAGAATTTCCTCTTCTCTCTCAAGTGTGTTTCTCGTAAAACGATCGAGGGCTAAGTAAGCATGATGGTATTGTTTGTTATTTCATTCTGCCGTTGTTGAATCCGAAAAAAAAATATTTTATTTAACAAAATAATGCATAATTAAATGATTTTTTACCATTTTCTTCAGGAATACTAGACATTATATTCAAAAAGAAACAGGCAATTAAAACAATTATGAATTGAGTATCGTTTGTGAAGTTCGAAAACTTAACGTGAGTAAATTGATTCTGTAGATTTTCTACCGTTTGTTTGTTTATATTTAGAATCAGCTAGAAAAAAAATGTTCATTTCAAAGTATTCTGAATTTTCAATATTAAAAAAGTTTAGTTCTCTAATTTTCATTAAGTGTAGATATAAAAATTGCCATGATTATCATAAAAATCAACTATCATATAATTCAAAATGACACACCAGTCTGTTACACTAAAATGCAAGTGTGAGTATAAGGATTTTTTTTTACAAATGCTATACCTTTATTGTAATTAAATTTTTTGAAGTCTCTGATATGATTTCTTATATTCTATTTTGGTTCTTGACATATTAATTATATCTTCTTCATTCTTTTGAAATTAAAAGCAAAGTTAATATTTTTTGTTAATTATAGCATAAATAGAAAAGACACACAATTTTCATTCCATTTACCTAACAATTGTTTTGAGTTATATATCGCGAGGTTCCCTCCTCAGAACTAACTCAGCGTTGTTTTCTTTAAAATCTTCTGAAAAATTTAACTGTGGGACATTTTTACACTGAAGTTCTTAAAATATGCTGAACCATGTATTTCGGCTCAGGTAAAGAGTTAAATTATATTTACAATGAGAGAGTGAGATAATTCTTCTAGGGCCAGGATAACAATTGTTTATCTATATCAGAGTCATTATCTATTATTAAGATATTATAATTTAAACAGTGATATCTCCCGACCTGGTTTCAATTTTTTTTATTCAATACGCTTAAACTACTGAGAGCCAGCATTAGATTTTTGTAGGATAAGTGCCAGATATTCAATGATTATTTTTTTTAAATAAGTGCATTTTGCTATATACAACTAGACAGCAAAATGTGTGATCTTCCATTCATATTTTTTTAATTAGCTAAATAATAGTTAAACTTTAAATGATTATTTGTATATATGCTTATATTTTGTGATGTATATATAATGTCAATTAACCTTAATTTAATGACGGGTTTGAGTCATTATCTAAACAGTGCGTAAAATTTAGAAATTAGCTTGTCAGAATTTGAGAACCATTACACTATCTGTATATTGAATTACTTATTTTTCGGGATAAGTATATAGTTTGTTTTCAAACAGTAGTACTTTATGTCTTGTCTGCATGTTAATTTAATACTTTGTCGAGCGCACCTCTGAATGAAGGAGCCACCGATCCACTTATAAATTTTAATTCAAAACACCGGAAAGGTAAAAGGAAAAAAAATACACAAAATTGTAGGAAAAAGAATTAGTCTAATGAACAAAATGAAGCATTAACTAAAACAACCGAAATTTGTAATTTCACACAAAATGTTTTTTCTGGTCTCTCGGGTCATCTGCACTCGACCGTGGATTTAAAAAACAAAATTGAAACAATTGTTCAAAAAAAAACCATCTATTTTCACTGCAACGAATGCCTAGTGGTTAATCTATCAATTATCTTTTTCATTTTAAAAACGAAACAATTTTTTTCGAAATTATGTATCGACCAAATTAATTTTCACATTACACACCTTTGCACTTTAGTGGCAATAAAAATGTATTTTAAATCAAATATAACAAAAAATAACTACTCACAAATATTAACCAACTTTTTACAGAATAATTAAAATTTAAATAGTTTTCTGTGACTCACTAAAATTGTTTCTTCTTGTCGTTTCAGGAGCGTTTCAACACAGAGTTCAAGAGCAAGTTCCGTTATTGCATGTCACTCTTCCGCCATCGCTCTGCTGAAGAAAAGGCATCGGACACATCTTTGTCCTCGCGGTATGGCTGACTAACCGCCAATAAAAGGGCAACTACAACCTTCATCGTAGACGAGTTGCCCACCAGGACTACAATGTGCCGAAACCCAGAAGACAGAGAAGACGTCGTAGAAGAGGACACAGTCTAAGAAATCTTTTTTATGGTCATAATGCTATGATAGAATAATACTACAAAGGGCTATCTATAAATTGGTCTGAAGGCTTTTAAAACGCATTTCGAATTTTTCACAAATTCTGTGATGGCGATTTAAAAGAAAGATAAGGAATAAACTAAATATTCCAAAAAACTCCATATTTGTGACTGGATATCAAATGCAAAGGTTATTCTTCAGATTTAAATGAGATAATAATTGGAAAATAATCATTGAATTTGTTGCTCATATTTGTCGAACTTAAGCCATAAACTATGGTACTAAAGGGTAAATTCACGAACTTTAAATAAAAATACGACATGTGAAGATATGAAATTTGAACTACAAAATGTTTTGTGGATATCCGGTGCTAGGATAAAAATGGAATTTTTTCTATATTAGATTGATGTAATTCAATGTTCTTTAAATTACTGCATGTTCACATTTTTTGTCCCGAATTCATATCATCTTCCGAGTTTCAGAATCTGACGAACTGGCCAAAGCGCTCAGCACAGAACTGAGAAAAAAAAATACTTGAGGCTGTATTTTAAAGAAACCAGTGTTATACAATTAAGCCTTCTTCGAGTCAACATTCAAATGTTATAACTCGTTTTATATATTTATTGTAATGCACACAATGTTATTTCAATTTCACCAATATTTTTAACCTAATATTAAGCATTTAACAAAACATTTCCCCCTTAAAATTGTTAAAGAAAGTTTAAAAAACTGCTCTTGTTATTTAGTAATATTCATTTTTTTATTATTTCTTTAATTATTCTTTTAAATTTTACAATTATTATAACCTAATCTCACACATAAAGCTTACTTTCATCTTCTTTCGTTAGTATACACATTTCATTAATACTGACATAAAACGAAATATAATCGTCAGGATGCTCTACTAAATATCACATTTGTTACACTCATCTAAATCATATACAAATAAATGTAATAAATGTTTTAAATCTGAATATATTCGTAGCATGAAAATGCATGTGTGTAATTTGAGCTTAATTCATTTATGAGCTATGAATTAACAGATTAGGTCTTTCTTCTCATGTGTATATATTGTAGTACTAAGACATATAACTTACTATCAGCAGTTGTGAGTATGTTTTGCGACCAATAGGTGCATTTTGAAATATCAATTTGCTTTTAAGAAGTTCACAAATTAACAAGGAAATGGAAATAAATTGGTTTTTTAAATGTAAATAAATGAGTGATATGTTTAAGAACTTGTTTTTTTCAGAAATTGCCAATTGTTCCACATGGAATTGTTCAAATGAGACCTAGATTTTTTTTTCTTTGCAAACGTAGATATTAAAATGCGATAGACGATTGAACGCAAACATTGAATGATCAATATTCATTTTTCTTTTACAAATATAAGAGAATATCTCTTAGGTTATACACACTTCCATTTTCTATCTATTTTGGAAGATATCATATACACAGGTGTGCAAAACTTAACAACATGTAATTTTATTTTTGCCATAACTCCACGAGAAACTATCCGAGGGACATTAAATTCAGAAATGAGAAAAAAACGTTTTATACTTAAACTATGATGCAAACAGAGTTGAGCAAAAATGAACACAATGCTTATATAGCATGGAATCAAACAAAAAAGCATCGTTATGCATGGCTGTGTGTCCAAGAGGAAGAAAAACACGAAGATGCTCCTTGGTATATGAGATATAGCCTCCCGTAGTACAGCAATACTCAGCCTGCAGCCCACTGAGCCTTTTTAAGTGGCCCGGTCATGACCCATTGGTCTGAAAAATTCTTTTATTTTAAAAAAAATTGGTGGGAAATTTTTTTTAAAAAAATCAAATATATAAATTTTGGTTTTTTTGCCGTTGGTGTTGTATGGGTGCGAATTGATATTTTCTTTTCTGATAAGTGATACTACACAACAGTGAAGTAGCGACCATTTTATGAGTGGAACTAATTTTTAACTACACTGCTGGACAATTGCTAAGGACGGATCACAAATTGCTATGTAGCATAAAATTAAGCAAGACATGAGGCCTAGTAGGATAAAATATAGTTGCCACACTGTTCAGACGTTAAAATAAAGAATATTTATTGTTCTGGAAAGTACAAAAGCTGTGAAACATCTGAAAGAAAAAAAAGGTTCATTTGATCTGCGTACGGAGAAATGGAACAATGCATCTAAAAGTCAGCAGGCACCTTAAAGAAAGGTATCAGTACGGGATATGTCCACCGTGGAGTGTGATGCAACATTCCACACGTCGTACCAAACTTTGCACAACATTATCCAGCAGCTGTTGAGGCAATTTATCCCATTGCTCTGTGAGTGCACGGATGAGGGTGTTCTTGTTTGTCGGAGGATAGTTTCGACCAGCAACTTATCTCCCCAAAGACTCCCACACATTTTCAATGGGGTTTAGATCTGGAGAACGCGCTAGCCATACTATACGTTGAATACCCTCGTTGTCCAGACAATCTTGAACAGCGAATGTTCGATGACATGTTGCGTTGTCGTCCATAAAAACAAATTTATCACCAACAGCACCACGGAAAAGATGAACATGAGGAAGTAGAACTTAATCAATGTATCGTTGGCCCGTCATAGTCCCATTCGCAGCCACATGTAGGCGCGTGCGGCCATTGATCATGATGCCGGCCCACACCATGATACTGCATGTCAGTTATCGGTCCTTTTCCTGGATATTTTCTGGACGATAAGCAGTACCACTCTCGCGCCAGATCAGTTGGCGTCTACAATCCGATGACAGACTGAACCTACTCTCATCTGAGAGTAGTACACATGCCCAGTCCTGTTCAGTCCAATTATGATGCTCATGACACCATTGCAAACGGGCAATACGGTGCTGTCTGGTCAATGGGACACACCCAACAGGTCTGCGTGCGTATAGTCCTCCTCCCCTCAAACGTATGGCAACAGTTTTTCGGGAGATCTGCTTTCCTGAGGCAGCAAGAAACTGATTTGCCACCTGCTGAGCTGTGGTGCGCCTGTTCCTTTTTGCTGATAGGACGATATATCTGTCTTCTGCCGGCGTCGTACTTCTAACACGACCTCCCCCGTGCCGTCTACTACACATTCCAGTAGTTTTAAATGACTTCCACAGCCGTGAAACAACGCTGTGAGCGATGTCGAACTCCCTGGCAACATCTGTTATTTTTCGCCCTTCTTCGATCTTTCCAATAATTCGGCCACGCATAAAATCATCTATGTGATGTCGGGAAGACATGCCAAAAATTTTGTCTATTAAATCTTTCCTGTAAAACTGACTTGAAACAACAACTGTCCACACTCATCAAAACCTTTAAAGCTATTATGAACGCTATCACGTGATGAACAGACGTGGGAAAAAAATTGCATATACTCATACTTCTTCTTACTAATATCCCGCACTTATTCTAATTTCCCACATTTTGCTTCCTTTCATTTTGTGGTTGCTATGGATGATAGTGTTATCCGTCCTTAGCAATTGTCCAGCAGTGTATATTTCGTATCTTGCAAGTGAAAAATATTCTTTTTACTTATAGAACGATGCATGGCAATCCTCTGAATTTGGTTTTCTAGGGCGTTAAACCTTTCTAATAGCTGTGCATGTAGTTTGGGAGGCTTTTCAAGCGCGAAACAACACTTTTATTGATTCCGAACTCTACAACTATACAGTTCAATCTACTCCCTCTCCTCCACTATTGAGATCATCCATTCACGTGCTAAGTCGACCAGGTAATTTTTTCTAGCCATATTTCATGAAAGAATTTACTTGCACTTGCTGTGAATGTCTTTCATTGTCCTTTGAGCGACCGCACGCGTTTTGCATACACTCATGTCGCCTATGAAGTTTCGTTCTTGACATTTCCTTAAGCATCTCCTTTTCTACTGAACTGCATGTTCATTGTAATGATTACAATAAACTCTTTTCTGCAATTTTTATGACTATCTGCTTAAAATTTGCATGATTGCTTAAGTTTTGCATACCAGTATAATTTTTTTAACAATTACGCAGTCATGAACTAGTTTTAATCATAAAAATATTATAAGGAACCTTGTAGTACCTCTTAATATTTGAGTTCCACTGTAGCTGTACTAAATACACTTCAGTAACAATGAAATATGTCTATGCATATATTCATTCAGTAATACATTAGGGAAAAGAAAGGTAAATTCTTCCATATTTTTAAAAATGGCAAAGTGAAACGTTTTTAAATTCCTTTTTTTAAAAAAAATTAATTTTCCATTACTAAAAATTATATACTAAATCTTTTAACATAACGAAATATACTTTTGTTTTTCAAAAATTAATATAACTCGTATTTGAATTTTGGAAAATAATTCAGTGAATCTGAAATGGAAAGTCTTTGATATAAAATGATTAAAAATTAAGGAAACAAATTTTTGACCCATTTTTAAATTTTTAACGGAAGAGATATTTACGATGTTAAGAAATACTTCAGCTTTTTTAGAAAAAAAGAGGTAATTAGTGTGTTACATATAACGTAAGGAAAACTGTATTACATGAACTTAATTATAAAAATTATTTTCATGAAATTTGATTGAAAAAAATCTATCTACATCGCGATATTTTGAATAGCCAATTACGTCACAGTCCCTGAATATTGCAAAAACTAATTAAAAGTTTTCTTTTACCATTTTAAAATTCAAAATAGAAGAGGAAGACGAGATCTTTGAGAAATGGTTTATTTCGAAATTCAGTCTCATGCATATTAATTAGTATGTATATTACTTTCCCTTCATTTGTCAGAAGATCAATTTATGAATGTTTTAAAAATAAACTATTGTCTACTTATAAAATTTAAATTCTGTAAAAAATATTGTGTATATGTCTGGAATTGTAATACTGATACAGATATATCGTGTATATTTAATTTTGCATATTTGTAATTTTTTTTCCAAATATGTATTAATTTTTCAGTATGCATGCTTAGTTCTAGTAATCGTACACTTTAACACATTATTTAATAATTATATTTTATAATCATGATACTAGAAAATTATTAGATATTAGTTTCTAAATATCATTGATTTTTAAAGGTATTGACAGGTGTAAAGGAATATGTAAATGAAAGTCTTAAAAATGTGCTGAATAATTACAATACATTTTCATTGAACTTGAATTTTCATATTTCAGTTGTTAATTTCTAAAAATAAAAGCTCTATACATATTGTTTATTATTTATGTACAATTAAATATCATGTTTTTGAAGTGGTTTAAATCATTTTAAAGATGTTATGATAAAAAATAATATCCATATATATATTTGTGATTATATAGTCAATTATTTTCAAACCAACTTTTTTTTAATTTGCTAAAATTCAATAAATACAAACAGCAAATTATTTACAAGGACTAACGTAGTTCAGAAATTTCGATTTGTTATCATTATTATCTCTGTACAAAGAGCTCAGCTGGTGAATAATTCATTAATTTAAAGATATTAGAATAACAAAAAAATATCCCGAGCAGAATTTTTTTAAAGTATTTTATGACTTCCCATGAAGAAACAAAACTTTCATATATTGCTAATTGTCATAATTTCAATTGAAAAAAAATTTAGAAAAAAATAACGCATTTAGCACCTTTAAAAAATATATTTTGTAGCTATCACCATATATTAATGTTCCAGTACACATTACTCAATTAATTATTGAAATGTCTTAATATATGAAAGTATGTTATGAAATGTGTCTATTATGTGTTTGTGAAATGAATGTTATGTATTTTGCCGCATTTCAGATTCAATTTTGCTTCATGTTATATAATTGTGATGTAATAAAGTCAATTATCGACCTTCATGTAGTGTGGTTAATTTCCTGTCCTTTTGTGAGCAGGAATATTTATAGCATATTATTTAAAAATTACTTCATTGAGACAATTACTTCAGTAGATAGAAAACAGTGAGAATAACTCTGACTTCAACCTAAAGACCCTTCATTCCATTGCACAAGAAACACACGTTAATGTAAACATTAATTATATAAATAAGAAATATTTTCATTGCTCTCATTCTTATTCTATCTACTTCTCAAAAACATAAACATTTATATTACCGGTACTTGTCGATTGATTGCAAAATAATTTGAATACGTAGTGAACCGATAAAAATATATATACACTGTATATTATTGCATCATCCCCCGTTAGATGAACGCTTATGACCCCTGTTGTCATTTCTGACATCTGGGGGTGAGCAGAATGGTCAAATGGTTCACTGTATTCTTCAAAGGGGACGACATTCTTTTCTCACCGCTCGGGGGTTTTATAGTTGTTGAGCCGACTCTGGAAACTGCTCTGAAGTTAGCACAGCTTTTTCTCCTCCAACTACCAGATTCGATTTTCTTCACATCTATTTAGAGAAGAGACACGCCTGTTTGACAGACATCCACTATTTCGATCCTTCGCACATTTGGCCGCGATGTTCTTGAATGGGAGGAGTGTTTGTCTTTTGTGAAGAAGAAATACCCAGGGTTATATTCCCAGCATTAAACTGAGAGGTTGATTGATAGACCCTTGATATGATTTACGATGTCTTATCACAATCACGATCTCAAAGAACCAAAGGAGTTGCGCCCAAGATAGAGGCTACCGGGCGCAGATTCTCGACGCACACCAATCAGTAATTTTGGAGGGTATGAAAGAGCCCCGTCCAGGGGGTTTAAGAGTCCATTGGGAAGGTGACAAAGATATCGGGAAATCAGCGAACTGCGAACAAGACTTTTACAAGACGGTACGACCGAGACGTTCATCTTCTGTCTAACTATATTACGGTGATCCAGACTCGATCTTTTATCCAGTGAAAAGCTGCGGGACAAGGGAAAATAAATTAGAGATGAAGATTCTTTCCGTAAAAAGATCGATATTTAAATCGATTCGAATAATAATCTGATGAATCGATTCACAAAAATATCGAGGTCTAAAAGATCGATTTCTAAAAAATCAATTTTTTTCCAGTCTGTGTTTACAATGTGTAAATACAAATAAATTTTATGAAAAAACAAGAAAGATACCATAATAAACGATCAGTAATATCAGGGATTTTTTTTAGTTCAGGGAATTCAATAATTACAATTATTTTTAGTACCGTATCAAAGTATCAGGTATAAAAGAAGATATTTATTTTCTAAATGTTTTTGCTACATTAAAAGTTAAGAAAATAAATAATATAGATTATATATCTCATTGCGCTTAATATCTAAGCTTTATTAAAACAATAGCCTGTCAAGTCTACTGGGATCCAAGCGGTTCCGCTCATCACTTGCAATGTTGCCGGCAATCAAAAAAAGGCGCTCAAAAGAAACAGATGATCCCACGATACTCATATACATCTTGTCTATTGAGTGAAAGTGATGATAAATATATATTTTTTGCTCTTATAAACAGTGCTTCTCAAAGTTTCAATATTCGAGACCCAATATTCAATCATAATTTTCATCGCCCCCTCCTCATACTACACTGGTGTGCAAAAATTAAGGACGAAGTCGAAAAATTAGCATATCAGCTGAACGAAGAGGCAGAGCGGACAGAAAGACCAATCAGGAGATTAAGTAAAGTGATGTACGGTAGCACATGCGCAGATATGCAGGTAGACGTAATGGGGGAGTGTCTGAGTAGTATAAAGCATGTTGTCGGTGTAAGATCAGTATTTCTGGCAAAGAGATTGCACGCCGTATAGCAGTTAAAATCACACCGAGTTGCTGCCTCAGCGAGAAATGGCGAATAATCAATCTGTTAGACGACATCTGGATGCTTTTACCCGAGTTCGAATCACTGGGAAGTTGGAGGAAGGCCGCAGTTTGACAAGCGTGGCTGCAGAGTTCGGAATTGCTCCCAGCATCGTTTCACGACTTTGGAGACAATTTCAAACTACAGGAACAGCTATCCGGGAGTTCAATAGTGGTCGTCCACGAGGAACCACACCCGCAGATGACCGGTACATTGTCTTACATGCCAGAAGAAACAGGCGGCGGACAGCGGGAGAAATCGCTAGACACAGGCGACTGGACGACCGATATCGCGTTTTACCGTGGCCAGAAGACTGCACGGTGGTGGTCTGTTTGCACGACGCCCTGTACGGTGTGTACCTTTAACGCCTGCCCATCGGAGAAGGCGTTCTCTGTGGTGCCGGGAACACCGGAATTGGAGAGACAATGAATGGGGACGAGTACTCTTTACAGGTGAGATTAGATTCAGTTTGAGTAGCGATTCTCATCGCATACTCATCTGGAGAGAGCGGGGAAGCCGCAATCATCCCTCGAACATCATTGAAAGGGACAGGTATGGAGGTCGCGGTGTTCTCGTTTGGGGAGGCTTCATGCTTGGTAGTCGTACAGACCTTCACATCTTCGTCGCAGGTTCAGTCAACGGGAACCGTTATTGTAACGAGATTCTTCTTCCATATGTGCGTCTTTTTAGAGGCGCTATGGGTCTGCAGTTCCTTTTCATGGACTACAATTCACCATGTCATCGCACAGTAGCTGCCGAACAGCTCTTATAGAGTGAGGATATTGAAAGTATGGATTGGCCGGCATGATCTCCGGATCTCAATCCCATCGAGCATGTATGGGATTTTCTAGTCAGACGCTTGGCAGCTCGGACCTTACCACCAGTAACGATTCGGGAGCTTCGATTGGCGCTGCAAGACGAATGGGCAGCAATGCCTCAACAACTCATTGACACCATCATTCTCAGCACGGGCAGACGCTGTGAAACCTGCCTAGCAGTCAGGGGAGATCATATCCCCTACTAAAGACCGGATGTTTTTTGCTGGACATCCATCACAGGGATGTTTCGGCCTTCAGTCGCATTGCGCTCCATGCTACTTTTTCAATCAAGCTTTTTATCCCTCTGATTTTTCGTTTAGTAAGTGTTGCTTACATTACACATGTCCTTACGTATTGTGGATCTTACGGTATTAAATGTGTTGATTTGGAAAGCTTTTGTACAAAGTTATATTGAAAAAACCGTCTCGTCCTTAATTTTTGCACACCAGTGTATAACAATGCATTAAATTCAATAATACTATATTTTGATGCTAAAACTGCGATACGACTTTAACCTCTTAAGTGCCATTGGCGTATATAAACGTCTCACTCAAGTGTGCTAATTTCACCAGACGTGTATATACGTCTTTTCGAAGTACGATCTTTTTTGTGCACTGTTATCCATAAAATTATTCCGAAAGCTTTGGAATTGAATAAAAAGACCTTGACAGTGTTTGCGTTGAATGTACTCATTTCAGAGGGATTTATTTATTGTTTTTATTTATTCCTTTTCTCCCCGTAACTTTTAATTGGCAGTTAAGGGATTTATTATAAACCGTACGAATTATCAAGATAAGTGTTATTTGTGCACATAACTTTACATATGAGAACCCCATGGGGTCACTGGTAATTATTAAACTTGTTTTTAACTTAGTATTAGTAAATTAATTATAAAATACATTGTGTAGCACTGATATATTTTTAAGTGTAATACTCAATGAAAATATCTTTTTTACTTTTTTATGTCAGAATGTATATATTTCGTTTGTTTACTTTCAGTAAATCATTTTTTTAAAAAAATAATCTCTTGTTTTTGACTTTTCAATATGCTCGCGCACCCCCAAAGAGGGCACGCCCCACAGTTTGAGAAACACTGTTATAGAATCATACTTCAGGTGCTTAAGCGCCTACCATAAATGGTTTTTAATTTTTTTTCGTTTAAGCCCTAACTTTCAAGTGCAAGTGCATTACATTTAGAGTTAGTCATTTTATGGTTTTTACCAAAACAGAAAAAAATCGAATGTCGAATTTCTAGGATGAAATATTGATTCACTGAATCGATTCAGTACTACATATCGATTTAATAAATAATTTTTTTGCCCAAGAAATATATTCGATTAATCGATCTCAGATCGCCATCCCTAAAATAGATACCATAATAGATATTAAGTTTCGTAATTAATTTGTAAATAAAATTATATTTGACCAAAAGTTGTGGAATCCCTCTTGCTACCCAGGAATTAAGAGAACTTGGGGGTCATAGCATTATAATATTAACAGAAATTTTAATGTGTAATGACTATTCACATAAAATGTATTTTTTTCTTCTCTATATAATTGCACTAAGACTTTTTTTTTATTATGACCTTAAAATGACTTATTTCCCTTTATTATATGGTAATTTCCCTAACTCTAACATCATACTATTTATCATCGAAACCTTTTCAGCACAACATTTTTGAATTCACCCGCAGTGCACTAAGTTTTAAAAGATTCTTGTGATAAAAAAATTTCGTATTAAGAATTTATTCGATTGAAGTATTTTTTTAAAAAAAATACATAGATACCTGGTGCTTAAAGATTGTTATTCATAAAACTTTGTAAGGGAGACACACAAATAAAGGAGAGGTACAATAGGATTCCTACTCAATTGCAGACTTCGTCAATAGATCCAGGTGTGCTTTTTTATTTTTTATGGGGACATTTACACAAAACTTTGTGATTTAACAATTTTCTAATTTTTTTTGGTGTCGCCATATGTATATGCATTATGTAAAACAGATTTCTTTGCTCAAAAAACACATAAAGCTAACCATTTAATTTTTTAAGGAAATATTTTGAAAATTCTGAAATGATTTTAAAAGCTACTGCTCCTACAAATATTGACACACACATGATACTTGATTTAGAAGTACGTCAAATTGTGCATAACAAGAGTGGGGTAAGTAGGGCAGCCACCTCGAACTTGGCGATATTTTAGTCGCGAACTCGGTATTTTACTAAGGGCAGCTGGAAAGCTAAAATCTTATTTTTTTTGACAATATGAGATATTTAAATTTTCAAATTGTATAGATTTTTACCTTTCTAAAAATACTTTACTTTAATCTCTAGGGTAATTAGAAGCCCTTAACCCCTATTTTTAAGTAATCGTTGAAACTGGGCCACGTCCATTTGAATGGCGAAAAATGTAAACAAAGTACTTCGTTTTTGCTTAAGGATTGAATGCCTGATATAAACCAAAACATGTATATTTTATTTTACATTGAGCCTTTTTTTATTTCCTAAGCGATCAGACGTCTCACTGTTTACATTAAAATCAATTTGTCTCAAAATGTAAATTTTAATGTTCGATGTACCTTTTCTGAGAAAATGTTGCTCAACTATGTAAATTGCTTATGATATACATATATAATGATGGCTAATATGTACTGAAATGAGCTTTTTTGAAAAAACTCAAAACTTTGTTTTTTACAGATGTGTCATGTGAAAAATGGGTCAAATTTAGCAATGTTTGATAAAATATTTCATAAATTATTAAAAAAATTCAAAATTAGCTAAAAGCTCATTTTAGTTTAATGAAAAAGGTATACTTTAATTGCATGAAAAATTTCAAGCATGTACATATAACAGATTTTGAGAAAAGGTAAAACGAAAACAGCCAATTTAACATTGTCAGTATAGAGAGAGTGTGGATTCCAACTCGCCTTAATGAAGTTCAAAATATTTCTTATATATAGGAGAAGAATAATGCGAAATATTTGTTTTTATAGTTATCCAATCATGCCTTGTACTGGAGAGTAGGATGGCTGCTTTAGAGCCGGACCAAGACCTTTGGAGGCCCTGGGCTAACTATCTGTTGACCCGCTAAATAAATAAAAAAAATTACCATTTTCTTTAAAAAAAGTGTTGCGGGAAAATTTAAAAAAATATGAAACTTGTGAGTTTTTCTTTTTTTTATTTTATACAATCTAAATACGTTATAATCGATTACATAATTTACAAAAAAAACTTTTCTACACTTTTGTGCGGTAAATTCTTTTATTTGCTTATCATATTTTAAGGCTTTGGTGAGATCAGTATTAATAGAAAGTGATAAATAATTAAGCCTAGTATTTGTCATTGGTGTCCTATATTTGTTTTCTATATAGGACATTTTAGAGAACGTACGCTTCGCTTCCCAACTAGTTATAGGGAGTGTTAGAAAAATCTTTAAAATGTTGTACAAATTTGGAAAAACGTCAATAATTTTGTATTCAAAAATTAAATTGAACATATCACTAAAAGCATAGGACTCTAGCTCAGTTTTTTTTATTGTTAGATAAACTTTAATTTGAACACATTCAGGTTTACGTCATCTGAATAGTAATCAATAGCGCGTACACTGTCCAGGGCAAAGCTCTTCTTACTTTGATCTTGCAAATCCATCAAGAATTTTAATTTCTCACTATACCCTACATATATATACTTGGTTTCTTTTATTTAAATCATGGATTAGCTTATCTAACGCAACAATAAGCGTGTCTCTTAAATGTTTCTGTCCCATACACAGCTTTTTCTGTGGATTTATCTGAAAATTTTGAAATAAGTCGTTATCGCTATATATATATATTCTTGGCCACATCGCTGTATTCTATTCCTACTCTAGGATTTTATTTTTTGGCTGAGTCTTGATATGCTCCTTTAGTTTTTTATCTGAATCATATCGTGCACTGCTTATAAACGTTTTTAACGACATAATTAACTTATTCCCTTCAGAGATGTCCAAACCAGGAGTCTGTAATTTTTTGTTAATTAAATTAAATCTTTCTAAAATTTCTTCCCAAAATATAATTAAAATAGCAGTTTCGAGTTTTGTTAATTTATTAAATAAATTTACTGCCTCTTTTCGAAAATCAATTTTCTCATTTTCATTGTCACTGTATAAATGTCTTAAGAATATTCATGATATTACTGAAGGAGTTTAGAACTCGGCACCTTCAATTCCGTAAGCACGCAACTTAACCACTACACTAGAATGATCCCTTCAGTCTAGAGGCTGTTACTGGCTTAGATATATACCACCACACATTACCAAAATTATGTTTTCGGCTTCAATAACATCGTAGTGACAAGATCATCTGGTCTGTGACTTAAACTTTTTAAGGTAAATTTCAGTTTAATTTCCCGATTTAGAAGTTCCCACCTATGGGTCGAAGCAGAAAAGAAAACATAAGTGTTGCACTAAACCAAAGAAGTTCACGATTTCAGTCACAACCTTAACTTATTTTCTGCACAAACCAGATTAAGAGAATGTATTCATAAATAGTGAATTTATTTTTTTCTATTAAAAGAGTTTGCACACCATTATATCGTCCGGACATATTAGCAGCGTTGTCAAATAACTGTCCCCTACAATTATCCCATTTGTTTCTAAAAATTCTTGTAGAGAATTAAGTAAGCTTATAAGCCAGTGGGACTGCTAATCTTATTTAATGAGACTCGTCTTTCATACACTTTTCCCCGAAAACAATATCATAGTACAATAGCAAGTTGGTCATTATGGCAGTGTTTCTCAAACTTTCAATACTGGCGACCTAATTTTCAATCATAATTTTTGTCGCCCCCTCCTGTACAACAATAATGTATTTACTGCAATAAAATGCACTTTGATGCTAAAGCTACAATGGGATCTCAATTATAAACTGTATAAGTATTAAATTTTGTATATGTTACTTTTAAGAAATATATATATATATTTTAAGAAAATTACTTAAAATATATATAACTTACTTATTATTATGTTATTTTTCTTTCTCTAATTTTTAAATTGGAACAGATCGCAAAATGATATATTTAATTAAGATTAATTTCCTTCAGCATCCATTTCTAAAAGTACAAATGTCATTAGAAAAATAGTATAGTCTATGTTTCTCTCTATCATATCCATCACATCTGGCATTATGGGGTACGTTTGCGTGAGTCTGGGCAACCTATCGGATGTCTGCGCAAAACATGTAAAAATGCTTTTCCTCGTACAATTCCAGTCAGTTTTGGTCGACTCGATACTTCAATAGCTACCGAATCTAGCTTGAATGTACATTTTTTAATTTGCACGTTAATTGTTATTCACGGTAATTAAGTATTTACGGTAGTAGGTTAAAACAAAATCATACATATATTTTTAAGTCGTAAGTAAACATTCGACGATAATAAAGGATTAACAAGTACACAAACGAGCATGGTTCCGAAAATTAAATCAAGGAAATATTCTCAAAAATACTTAAATTTTGGATTTACCACTACTGAACTGAAATAAATGATGGGGGGAAATGCCGCAGCTCGTTATGTGTTAAAACTTATATATCCGAAGAACAACATGTGGAAGTTGTTTTCAAAACCATGTAAAATCCTTTAGCCATGTTGGCAAAGAATTTTAAATAAGTATTTTCTTGATGAGGACAACTTGGCAGCAAGTTACGAGTGCATCAGGGGTCTATTTCACGATACTCCAGAAGGGCTCTCAACTTCTGAAGAAGAAATTTTAATAGATTTCACATCCAGTGAAAAATTAAAGGGCAATTTTGTAATAAATCACTCTTTGAATTTTGGGTACAGATGGATGGTGAATTTTCTGCACTGAAAACAAAAGCACTTCGTATACTATTACTATTTTCAACATCCTACCTATGTTAAACTGGATTTTCCGCGGTGGCTGCTTTGAAGACAAAATATAGATCTCAGCGAAATATAAAAAAATAACTCAGAATGTCAATTTCTGTGATATTAAACCTTCCTTTAAAAAACTTTGCTCTACAAGACAAGCCCATGGAAGTCACTAATAATTATTAAACTTGTTCTTAATTTAGTATTAAGAAATTATTTGTGAAATAAATTATTTTGTACTAATACATTAAACGTATACCGGCTCTTCCCACGAGTTCATTTTTTTAAAAAAATAAAACATTATTCTTGATATAATAGCTGAACTGTAAGGGGAGTAAAACTGCGTGCACGACATTGTATTCAAAAATGAAAAATGTTTTTTATAGATAAATGCTAGAATTGAAAATAACCGTTTAAAAGAACTGTAATTTTAAACCTCACAGAATTAGCATTTAGAATTAATGTTAAAAAAGAAAAAAGAATATAAAATTCAGATGAATAATAAGTGTGTTACTTTTTAATATTTAAAGCAGAAATACTTCAAAATGT
Source organism: Trichonephila clavipes (assembly GCA_019973935.1). Classification (NCBI taxonomy): domain Eukaryota; kingdom Metazoa; phylum Arthropoda; class Arachnida; order Araneae; family Nephilidae; genus Trichonephila; species Trichonephila clavipes. The sequence continues at coordinate 88,428 of BMAU01005756.1, read as the reverse complement.
TTTAACCGGGGAGCAAGCGCGCACTCGATGCTAACGCTAATGGTAGTGCGGGGGACTCAGTCACCCCAATCATTTGTTTATAATTATTTTTACTGCACACGATACAAATCGGAATTACAGCGAATAATTTAATTAAGAGAAAGTATACTTACAGGCTTTCAAGGACTATTTAATTTTTCTTTGATGATTTGAGAAAAAATCCAATAAAACAACTAAAATGATTCAAAAGTGCAAGACCTTAGGACGCAAATCAGAGAGACACTTTTCACTAATATTACAGAAATGTTATTTGCTGGCAAAGCTGTCATATTTTGTTCAAGAAACGGAACTAATGTAAAACTAACCATACCAGTAAGTTTGAAGGTCAATCAAATGATCAGCAAATGTATTATATTGCCTGGCTGAAAAGTGAATCATGTCTACCTTTTCTTTCTACAACTAATGTACAGTATTTCAATAATAATTACAGTGATAAATTGTTTATCTTCTTAGAATTTTTCTCAGGGTCTTGTTTTTTTTCTTCTTTTAACGAGTAATATTTTATGTTAAAACGTAATAAAAAAAGTATCTCATTGAGGAAATACACCAAATTAAACAAAATGTTTTTTTTCTTCTTTAATTTGGTTTTAGGATCAAAGATAGCTATTTGATGAAGGAAAAAAGCCAGATGATAAACATAAATTGTATTAGTGTTGTATATTTTTTTTATTACGGAAGAAAGTATTTTGTTTTACTTCTTTCTGGTTATTTTTTTTAAATCTTTAAATTTTCGGTATGCTCGCGCCCCCCCTTGTAGGGTTATCGCGCCCCCACACTTTGAGAAACACTGCATTATGGAACAAATCTGGTGTTTTATCTATCACAATTGAATAGTATTTTGTGGGTCATCGTTATTTATTTCAGTTGTAATTGTTTTAATGATTTGCTTGCCCCATGATCTCAATTATTTGCTCATATATTGTTTTTGAGTTTTAATGATTTGCTTGCCCCATGATCTCAATTATTTGCTCATATATTGTTTTTGATACGCATTATATTAACAATTTGGGTTGTAATTCTCGCTGTTCAATATGTTCACGAAGGAATGAATGGGTCGAACTCTGCTAATAATTCTAGGGCACCCATAACATTTACCACTATGAGGAGAACCCAGAACTTCCTCGGTACCTCTCTAACTGATAAACCTCTTATAGCCAAATACATTACTACCGAAATAACCCGTTTGAGAACATTGTGTTAGTATTCTGTATCTTTTCTTAGTGCTCCTGTAACTGTCTATCTAAAACAGACTAATTTTCTTTTCGAGTCAGCCAAACTATCATTGAATTTTTATGTTCAATATAATTTTTATGATTTTCTTAACTGTTTCCAATAACTGTTACGTGTTTTCAGTTAGAAAAACCGGCTGTGTATTGAGAATTAGTTCTAGAAAAAAGATTGCAAATAAAAAAAAAACTTTACCAATACTAGTTGAATAATCTAACCAAGATCTTTCCAGCACTTGATCATTTTTAAGTTTTTTTTAATTAAATGATAACACTTTTCGGTTGGGACATTACAGATTTTCTCTGGCTGAACAATATCTTTTTCAGGAGGTACCTGGTCATCGTAACTTTGCATATTTTCAGCATTGATATTTGATTGTTGTGTTTCACCGTTTTCATTGGTAAGTTCCTTTCGCTTTCGCTTGTTAATGTCTCTGCGTTTATTATATTTTTTTTACTTTGTTCCATTGTAAAAAAGTTAAATTTTTGAAACATTTAATTTTTCCTTTTCTTGATTTAACAGTAGTTTTCGTTTTTCCGCTACACTCTCTCATATATATATATATATATATATATATATATATATATATATATATATATATACATATACTTCCAGACGCATTTATATTTTTAACTAAGTACTTGATTTTCCTGAAAATCAGTTTAAAAGTTTAGGTGATAAAAATAACGATAACACAATCGATGTGCTTAATAAACTAAAAATATTCTAACAAATTTTTACAAAACAATACAGTTCATTTCAAAGATAATTGAAAAAAAGTACCTAGTTAATTCAAAAAAATAAAAAATTCCTTGTCTATACTCGCTAAAACATAAAACGCTGATTATTATTATTTATTAGTCCATAAATTAAAAGGGGATTTTATAAAAATAAACTTAAGAATTATTTGCCCCACTGTAAATAAATATTGTTTTTTAGTTGTCATCCATTATATATATATATATATATATATATATATATATATATATATTATATATTTTGCTGTTTCTAACTATACTTAAAAACCAAACTTATTACGAAAATCAAGACTATTTCACATTTATCCATAATATTCCTGTGAATCACCATAACCCACATAAACTAATTGTTATTTTTTATGTCATATAGAAGTATATAAGTTAACACAAATTTTAAGACAACATACATATTTATGGGAAATACTGATGTTTTCAATCTTTGAAAAATTGAAAATAGAGACAATACTTAATCATTACTTCAATATCTTCCTACTTAAATAACTTAGAAATGTGTATCGGCACTTACTTTTTACTTGAAACGAATAAACAGGTACCTATGCTTTAACTGCAGGTAGTATGCACAAGACACAGCACCAAATCGGTATATTATTGTAAATTAGAATTATTATTGCACAAAAAGGAATGGCTACAGAAATAGTGCCACTACATTTGTATAAATGCTTGATGCACGTCGGCACCGCTCTATGATAGAGCCTCTGCCTGTTAATTATTAATTTCCGCGTATTCGGTGGTAGGGGGAACGTACAAAAGAGTATATTACTCTTGCTCTTGAAAATGGAAATAAATTTGATAGGATACTTCTGGTATTTTATTTTTGATTATTATTCCTTTACTGAGGATTATTATTTCATTACTATTTTGAAATGTACTATTTAATTACATCTTTTTTCTGTTTGTTATCTTCAACGGAGAACGAGGCCCCCTATAAACCAGGGACCCTGCGCTGCAGCCCATATGTAGATCCGGCCTTGCCCTCGTCACATGGTCATTGTTTAAAATTACAAGGCAAGTGAAAGCGGACTTTTGCGTCAAACAGAAACAATAATCTGGAAAGATGTTAAATGAATAAGGAGGGTCATAACTTTTCTTCTATTGTATACTGGTCTACCTCAGAAAAATGACTCAGTGATAAATGAGAGTAATTCATGTCTCTGAACACCAAGAGAGATTAAACATTTTAACGATGATTGCGCATAAAACTTTTGCATTGCGTGCGGAAAAAAGTCAGCTGTAAATGTTTCCATTTAAACCGGATGACCTTTGCTTTTTTTTAAAAAAAATAAAGTTATTTCATGATAATTTACGACTTATTTCCACACAGTTTCACTTCCTACTTTTTGAAAAGCTTTTACATTAAGACATTTAAATATTCCATCCGTCCTGAAAGCAAGGCTGGTTTTGCAATTAAAAGAAAAACTCCATTAAGTGTAAATTTGTGCGTTGTTTGTGAAAAGGTTAATTTCAGTTCTTGTATTTTTTCTCCTACATACCAAACCAAAATTTATATTTTAATACTTTGATTTTTTCATATTTAAGATGTGCTTAATGAGCAGTTTTCCCATTAGCTTAGTCAAAATAGTAAAAATCATTTTACTACATTAATGTTTCATCTGGATTTTGGCAAGTTTTGCAAGCAAAAAGAAATATAGAAAATTAGAAAACAAAAACATTATCAAATTTACGAGACCTATTAAGACAAGTTTTTAAAGGTGTTTGTGTTGCAAGTAACATACATGCATACATGCATACATGCATACATGCATACATGCATACATGCATACATGCATACATGCATACATGCATACATGCATACATACATACATGCATACATACATACATACATACATATAGCCTCCACAATATCTTCGTTGAGTGATAAATATATTGTAAGACGTGGCGAGTGGTTGATTAAATAATGGAGAACCAAAGATTGGGCGTGGCTGGTGGTGTGATTTTCTATGTTACGTGGAGCATGGTCGATTACGATAGTATCGAAGAAGCACTCAATTCGTTATTCCTTTTTATTCACATCCGGAAACAGATAAAGATTCAGTAGGAACGCCATTACACATACAAGAAGAAAACATGGACGACACAACACAGACAAAGACACACAGAACGCGCTGCAGCCGGCTACATGACTACAGAAAAGCGAACGAAAAATAAAGGTTTCCAGAGACATCGGCTTTTATACCTGACGTTGAAGACCACGTAACATTTTTGTAATAAGAGCTGTGATTGGTTACAAGGGGTGGGAAAGGGATTTATGATGTAATATTTTTAGTCGGTTACGATTAAAATCAGGGTTTTAGTTTCGAACCAAATAACTAAAAGATTATTTGATTATAATTAAAAAGAGTTAATTAAAAATGATGCTAGAGGGAATTATTACATTATATATATATATATATATATATATATATATATATATATATATATATATTATATATATATATATATAAATGTAATAATTCCCTCTAGTATTCTCTCTAACTTTTAAACAATATTGAAATATTTTGATTATTTGGTTCAAAACTAACACTCTGATTTTAATCGTAATCGATGAATATTTATTACATCAGAAATTCCTGTCCCGCACTTTCTATCCAATCAGAGCTAAGATTACGTAATCATCACACACTTGCACTATTGGTGGGGAATAAAAACAACTTGTGTAATGGCGTTCGTCGCGCTTGCTCGCTTCTTCCTTTTTTGCCGTCATAATGTACTAGTAAATATAGCTGTTTCTCCGTGTTTATGTGTTATGTCCGTCAAGATGTCACTTTTGCTTGTCCACTGTGCTTTAATATCATCAGCATGAATTGTTTGTTTCGTCCTTGTGAAATTGCATTATAATTTTGTGCTAAACTTCGATGTGTGCGCCACAATAAAGAAGATGTCTGTTCACTGAAGATGTGTATTTTGATGAAAACCTGCCAACACCACGACAAAAATCAACCACTCGGCCAGTACTTAACATATATATATATATATACTCCGGAACATTGAAAATAGCGACCCAAGAAGAAAGCATCGGATTAAAATGAAATTTAATACACATAATGACACAGATGAAAAATTCACTTGATCTCAAAAACAAGACAAACGAATAAAGATTATGCAACGACACAAATACTGGGCAACTTCAATAGCGCGTTGGACCTCTTCCAGCTGCAATACATGCTGCCACTCGGTCCGGCATTCAGTTGATTAGACACCTTATATTGTCCTGAGGCAGATGGGCCCACAAATCTTGAACAGCCAACTATAAATCATGTACAGCGTGGCACGATTGCATCTGCCGTTTTAGCTGATCTTATACGTGCTCTACACGGGTTAAATCGGGGCAGCGGGTTGCCATGGAAGAGTCTAAAAATGACGTAGGAAGTCTTGAGCAACTCTTGTTGTATGCGGACAAGCATTATCTTGCTGGAAAATCACGCGTCGACCAGCCTGCAGTTTTCATCCCGATGATCAGGTCTCTTTCAAACTCGCTTAACTGTTAGAAATGTCTTCTAGCACGTTTACCTGGCATGTTTCTCTTACCAAAGTCTTCCTACAATCGGCGGGTAATCGTCACGTTTATGAATCTTCGAATTTGCGCTGGCTTATATAGCACACTCTTCCTGATTGTAGTGCCACTTCGGCGTGTATGAGCATGTGTATTGGCACAAAACTTGGATTATTTGCATATCACATTACGCTGTACTTATTTGCAAAGTTTCGCGATTGTACTTATCTTCCTTCATGGGTCGTTATTTTCAATGTTCCTGAGGGTAGTTACATGTAATACGGGTATTTACTTAAGTGTGCCCATATTGCCCATATTTTCCAAGTTTACACTATATATACACTAAAAGAAATTTTAAAAAAACCCCTACCAGTATTGAGTTGTGAAAGATGAACCAAATTTGGTAGGCGTGTATCTACATCTGAAAGATGGTTTTAATTCAAATATCGCGTCAGACGCGATATTGTGTGGTGCTAGTAGCGTCACTTGGTAAAGGCAATTCGTGCGTTCTTCAAATGAGCGCTGTCAATATCGTGCGAGTTATTAACCGTTCAGATTTGTCCTAGTGAATTGATGTTAATCCAGAATGCCTTCAAGATGGGAGACCGTTTAGGAAAGGTCCTACATGTGGTCGAAGAATCTCATCAACGTAACGTTGGCCCGATAAGGTTCCCCGCATTACAAATAAAGTGAACCGGCTATCATAGGCCATGGCTCGCCAGACCATTACACCAGCTGTGCGTTCAGTGTGACGTAGAACAGTGTGGGTGGAATTGTACCGCTCACCAGGGTGTCTCCAGACCCGTACACGGTTATCATCTGCCCCCAAAACAAACCGGGATTCATCACTAAACACAACATTTTGCCAATCTGTGACATTCCACATTGATCTGGCTTGTCACCACTGTAGACGCAGTTACTAGTGTTCCGGTGTTAAAGGGAGTGCACGGAAAGGGCGCTTGGATTTAAGATTTGCTTCTGCAAGGTGTCTGGAAATTGTTTGTGGAACAATTGCTAGGCCTACGTCTGCTCGTATCATTGAGTGAGTCACTGGGGGATCCAGAAGTGCTTGCCGTGCGATCCATCGGTCCTCTCTCCTCATGGTCTTCCTGGTCGCTCCAGACCCGATTTTCCGCGCGTGGGTACCTTCTCGTGTCCACTGCTCCCAACAATTTCTAACGGCACACTCCGCATGATCCACCTGGCCAGCAACATCACGCGTCGACCAGCCTGCAGTTTTCATCCCGATGATCATGCCTCTTTCAAACTCGCTTAACTGTTATAAATGTTTTCTAGCACGTTTACCTGTTATGTTTCTCTTACCAAAGTCTTTCTACAATCGGCGGGTAATCGTCACGTTTATGAATCTTCGAATTTGCGCTGGCTTATATAGCACACTCTTCCTGATTGTAGTGCCACTTCGGCGTGTATGAGCATGTGTATTGGCACAAAACTTGGATTATTTGCATATCACATTACGCTGTACTTATTTGCAAAGTTTCGCGATTGTACTTAGCTTCTTGGGTCGCTATTTTCAATGTTTCTGAGTGTATATATATAACTTTATTATTTATTTAAAGAGTTTAAGTCTGTTTTTGTGTTTTATGTTTCAAATATACACTTCGCAATAATATGAAATTGAGAACAATGTTAGTTTTGTTTTAAATAGGATATGTATTATTATTATCATTATTTGTGATTACTGAAGGAAGACAAGATATAGCGAAATGAAAATTTTGAAAATAGCGAACCGATTAATGAAACAGTGCTTATATAGCTAATAATTTAATCAATCTCAAATTTAAAAAAAGACACATAAGACATTTGATGTTATTCATGGTTTTTTAACACTAAATACTTTTTCAAGACATGTAAACAATAAATTCTATTAATACAATTAACTATATGATTTTAAACAAGTAATATAATTTTTTAAAAAAAATGTCAATTCCTACTTTGTTAGAAAAACTTGCTGGTGCCATCTGTTGCAGATAAACCTAACTTCACCATAAATAACGCAGAATAAAATTAAAAAATAAAATTTAATTAATGAATTAATATTTGAAGAGAGAAACTGCATTAATATAAAGTGTAATACACTACAAGTTTGGAAAACGTATTTGAACTTGAAAAGACGAAAAGAAAATATTTTACTAACGTTTGAAAATTTGAACCCGATATATGTATGTATATATATATATATATATATATATATATATATATATATATATATATATATATATATATATATATATAAAGTAAAAAGTGCGCCTTATACTCAGAGAGATTTTACGGTATTTCACTCTCTCCATATATATATATATATATATATATATATATGGAGAGAGAAATACCGTAAAATCTCTCTGGAGCATAAGGCGCACTTTCAAACAAAAAATAAGATCGAAATGTATGGGTGTGCGTTATACGCAGGGTATATAAATGATAGCTTCGATAATTAAAGGAAAAGAGATATGTACATATAAAAAAATACTTCCTAAAAAACAGAACATACTGTTTATTTAAATGAAATGCAATACCTTATGAATTTAAAGGATTGTTTTTTTAGCAATATACTGTTTTTTTTTTCAAAATCCTGGAGTAATATGTAGAATAAATGGTTTTTAAACATAATAGTATTGCTAATGTGCATTGCAGGTTTCTTCGTAAAAAATAGGGGTGCGCATTATATGGCGAATATACTTTAAAATTTTTTTAAAAAAATGCTGCTTGAAATTATAGGTGCGCGTTATACTCCGGTGTGCGTTATACGCCGGATTTTGCGGTAATAGTACGAATTAAAAAGATAAGTGGAGTGAGATGAGCAATTCAGTTGGCTTTATTGACATAAAAACCAAATTTAGCCAATTTTGGCAAATTATTCACTAATATACCAAACTAAGATGGGATGATAAAGAGGTCAGAGCCTTAAGGTCCATGTGCCACAACGAAAGTTTATCTCCCTTGTCTACCTAAGATGACCAACCGCATGTGATCGAAGAAATATCACCCAGGTACCTCAAGATCACAAATCTTCTAGGAGTCATAATCCTTAACTACTACATAGAGAAGATTCTAATTGGAGAAGAGAGAGATATTTATATATTAACGTATCTCAGTAAAACTGTATGAAGGCTATTGGTGACATACCTCGTAAGTTTAAACCATGGTCAAGTGGCAAATAGGATACCTGAGCTAGCCTCCTCTCCCCTAGTTTCCCTCTAAACCAAAGATAACATGTTTGAAACTCAACATATTTACCGTGCATGGGCCCCCACTACAAAACGGGTCCTCACCTGTGCTAGGATGGAACTTATGACACGACAACTACAAGTTCGTTATGTTGACCTCTAGGTTTCAGCGTTATACATAAGCTTTTCTCAAACTGTGGGGCGAGCCTCCTTTGGGGGGGGTGACAACTCTACGAGGTGGCGCGAGCATATTCAAAGGTCGAAAACAGAAGATAATTGCAAAAGAAATTATTGAAAGTAAACAAACAAAATACATTCTGTTATCATAAAAAATAAAATAAACATTTTCACTGATGTATTACACTTATAAATGTACTAGTGGTACACAATGTATTTTATAATTAATTTAACAATACGAAGTTAAGAACAAGTTTAATAATTACCGGTGACCCCATGGGATTGTCATACATACAATTATATACAAAAAGTAACAATTTCTTGATAATTTGTACGTATTATAATAAAGCCCTTAACTGTCAAATAAAAGTTACGTTACTACCTTCCCAAAGCCAATCGTTTTCCACGTAGGCACGCGTATAAGATATATTAAGGGAGGGGGGAGGAGTAAAAGGAAATTATCTGAAATAAAGTAAATCTTTCGCAAACATTGTCAAAGTTACTTTATTGCATTCCAAAGGCTTCAAAACATTTTATGAATACCAGTACACATAAAAGATCATACTTTGGAAAGACGTATATTTACGTCACAGGAAATTAATGCTTTGGCTGAGCGAGACGTTTATATAGGCCAGTGGCACGTTAAAGGTTATAGTCGTATCGTAGTTTTAGCATCAACGTATAGTATTATTGTAACAGGCGCGATGAAATTTATGATTGAATATTGGGTCAGGAGTATTAAAACGTTAAGAAGCATTGCCTTACATCCCATATTGTGGGGATGGCATTCTGAACACCTAATTTAACCATGTAATTTGTTTTGTTCAGATAACCTGAATAATAAATTGCATGTTTACTCACGTGTTATCCTTTCATTTTCTGTGTTATCTACATATATTGTCACTTGCACAAGTATTTCGCGACTCAACATTTACACCACAAACATAATACAAATGTTCGAAATTTTTTGAATCAACAAAATATTTTCATCATGATACAAATTAATGGGTGCATCATGCGATCAAAACTGCAAGGTAAATCATTTTTATAAAATAACTATTCAAATTTATTTATTCTTTAAAATAGAAGCTTCATACATGGTTTAAAACAGAAAATTTTCCACAAACATTGCAAGCAATTTTCCAATGATAATTTTAAAGAAAAGTTTCCTTTTTATAAATACTTTTAATCAACTTCTTTTGTATGTAAAGGGGAAAGAGAGAATCTTTGATCTCAAATTTTACTTACTTTATAAGGTTAATTTTTTTTTATTGAAATTTTTAAAAATCAATGTGAACCACAAAGTATCACACGGGGGCTCAGAGAAGTAAGTATGAAATACATATTTAAAAAAAAGGAATTTAAAGTCATGAAAGATTATAATACAAACATCCATGTCTTCCCCGGGATTCGAACCCAGGCCCTACGCTACCACAGTCAGCATCACTAACCACTGTACCGTATGGGCAGCAAAAGATCAGATTAATTCTAAACTTTTCTCACTTGTCAAGTATTGACGACAGTACAATAATTTATAATTTTGTTTCATTGTCCTCATTAAGATCATAAGGAAAACGATTTCCCATTTTTAGATCCCATCCCGCATCTTGGAATAAATCCAAATTTCATTTTCAGAATTAGGCGAACTAAAATATTGAATAAAATAATTTATTTAATATCGTTAAACGTTTACTTATATTTTAAATATGATGTACAAGGTGTAGCTATTAAATAATGAGTCATGCGATAAAACATTTTATTTTGGTTTTGTACATATTCTCTGATTATCACCTTCAATTTACACCTCTTTTCTATCCCTACGATTCTCCATACGAATACTTCTTTGTTTGACACTTGTGTCAGCTCTTGTAGGATGCGTATCGCTTTCTCTTTCATAGCTTCAACAGACTCGTATGTTGTTCATTTTAATGCCGATTTCAGCTTAGGAAACATATGGGAGTCACGTGGTGCAAGATCTGGTGAATAAAACGGATTGCTTAACACTAAGATGCTGTACCTGATTCACAATGCAGAATGTGATAGCACGTTGTCTTGGTGGAGAACCCATGATTTACCTATCCACAAATAAGACCGTTTCTTCCTTTCACAGAAGTTCAATAAAAACGGGAAGGCAATAAATTTCTAAATAGTTTGACCTCCAGGAAACCAGTGTGAATGTAGATAATCTTTTGAATCATGAATCTTTTGAAAAGCAATCACGATGGCTTTAAGTTTTAATTTGCTCATTCGGGCATTTTTGCTTTCTCGGTGAAGATAGGCTCTTCTAGTGCAAGAATTGGAATTTCACGCGCGTCTGAAGATCATAAACAAAAAAACTATATTTCATCACACACGATATTAATCCTTTTAATCAGTTTGGGTCATTTTAAATGTCTTTCAAAGTGGCAGTGCAAACATTTTTGCCGGGCCTCTTGTTGTTCAAACGTGAGATCTTGCAGCATCGTATTGGCAAACTTTTTGAATGCAAAAATTATTTCGTAAAAATTGCTGTACGGATTCTTTGTCAATCTATAGTCTCAGCAATCTCACGAATGCTTAACCAAGTGTGAGATCGAACCAGATTACCGATTCATTTGATACTGCTATCCGTGTTTGACGTGGAAAGGCGATCCGGGCATGAATAATCATCAAAGTCATCGAGGCTGGTTTGAAAAACTTAAATCACTCAAAAACACTTACACTACAATCTACACTTCCAAACAGTTTTTATAATAAATTATCAGTAGTGGGTGAAAATATTCAAAAAGTTCGTCGCTTTATTGATAACACTTGTCATTTTTCTAGCGAAGAATACACAATCTTAGGTGAACGAAGGCCACGACTGAATGGATTTATTTAGAGGGGAAAACAAGAACTCTATTCGATTGAGGATTCACACAGAAAAGAAGTTGCAGCTGCCATTTGTCGTGTGCTTTTCTTTTTCAATTCCTACTATTAGCTCACATTCTCTATATATTTATTAATTTATTTATCTTGGTGGAATTATCAATCGTTAATAAAATACATTTTAAAGCGCTCAATTGAGCTGAAATTTTATATACATGATTATTTTGGATGGCAATACAGTAATTTAATTAATATTAATAAAAATGGATTTTGATTAATACTAATTATTTAAATAATTACAAATACAGCCACGTTGGCGACTTAGCGACCCTTTTGGCGACTTGTGTCAAAACTTGAAAACGGTTTTTATCTCACGTTTTAAAGCATTCATTTAAAATGAAATTTTATGTACACGATTGTTTTGGAATACAATAAGATACTTTAATGATAATTAATAAAAATCAAATACCACTTAATGTTCTGATTCTGTTATATGCACATACATATTTATATTATTTGTAAATATATAATAATGATAGTTTAAAAGAAATACTAAAAAACACATGCTTTTATAGTGAATCGAACTAAAAAGTAAAAGAAATAATTCTTAATATAAGAGTAAAACTATTAACGAGAAAATTAATATCATTGGAATAAAAGCGTGGGGTGCTCTGTATTAATTGTTATAATTTCTTACTAGTTCTATTCCGAAATGCTGAGTTAGAGTAAAAATGTAGTACAAAGCACCCCACGCTTTTATGACAATGACATTATAAATAATTTTCTCGTTAATCATTTTAGTCTTATATTAAGAATTTTTTTTAATTTTTTAGTTCAATTCACTATAAAAGCGTGTTATTTAGTTTTTTTTTTCAAATTATAATTTATTTTTCATTTTTTTAGTTCGATCTACAGTAAAAGCCTGCTAGTTTAGTTTTTAAAACTATCATTTATTCTTTGTTGAATTTATACCCGAGTTTAGTATTTAGGGCCAGAACTATGTGGCTGCTGGAATTAGTCTTGCTTAAATGAATATTAATTAATGGATCTGAAGGGTATTTATTCCTTCCGTTAACGGGGCCTAGGATAAGTCACACATCGTGAAATTTCAAAGATTTCGTCTTTATAGAAACCGGACTAATTACTAAAACTGTGAGAAGAAGAAATCTTAAATGTCAATCGTATTATCACCTTTTAAACGCATTGCTGTTTTGTTAATCGTATCATCACTTCAAAACATATTGCTTTATAAAAATTTTAAAAAAAATATTTAGCAGTTAGAACTTAAATTATTTGCACGAGTCTTTTTTTTATTTCCGCTTTCTGAAAAACTACGCACTCACCCACCCTTTCTTTTTTCACATAAAGAACACTTTTGTGTTTCATTTTTTACTAACCAGAAGCCTATTTTGCGGTTTTAGGGTTGCACCTTAATCTTTTAGTTGCTAAATCTGGAATTAGTCGCCAAATCTTAAAATGGCCTATGTAATTAGGCACTAAATCTGAAAATGGTTTATGCAATTAGTCGCCAAATCGAAAAACTTTTTAATGAATTAGTCGCCTCGAAAAATCTCGTAAGTCCTAAAAATCCTTAATTATTAAAATCCTGATGAGGACAATGAAACTAAATTATGAACTAATTGTATTGCCATGGGTCCTTGACAAGTAAGCGAAGCTTCGAATAAATCCGACCTTATAAAACGGGTAAAAACGGAGTTCAAAGATTCCATTACATACAAGTGAAACTTATAATAACGTGTTAAAAAGTAGCTTAAGGTATCCGACTACATTCAGAACCGTAATTTTGAAAATGCGCATAAATGGATAATTTCCATTATATTTAGTGTCACTTAGATTAGAATACATGTAGAAAATTGTTTTAAGGACATTTAGACAAAAAAAAATCATTTGAATACGATATTTCGGCAAAAAATTAACTTAGAATAACCTTTTTTTCAGAATGCCCTCATTTTGTGAAAAATGCTTCTACTATAATAACATTTTGCCTGTATATAGCTCAGACCTCTGCACAGAGGTTCAACTATGATTTTTGAAAAATTCACATTTTCAGAGTTACAACCAATTGAAATAATTATCGGCGTTTTATTCTTAAAATTTCTCTCCTCTGTTGTCGTAGAACGTAGATAAACCCACTTCTAAGTTATATATTTCAAAAATTCTAGTTGAGCCTCTGTACAGAGGTCCGAGCTATATGCAGGGAAAATATTTATTATAAAAAAAGCATTTTTCACAAAAGTAGAATGTATTGAAAATGGGTCATTCTATGTTAATTTTTTGTCAAAATATTGTACTTAAATAATTTTTTATTGTTATACTCTTCTTGAAACAATTTTATATACATTTTCTAATCTAAGTGACACTAAATATCGTAAATATTATACATTTCTATGTTTTGAAAATTATCCTTCCGAACGTAGTCGGATACCTTAAATAATTTTTTTCTTTTTTGATCTAAGTAGTAATTGACTTAATTTTTTTTTATATTACTTGTTCTGTAGCGGCATCATCTCGCTGTTTTATAGCCACACATCGCTCTTCAAACAAAATTTCATTTATCATTTTAAGTAGAAAAAAAATGAAATATGTAAAATAAAGTTAAAACGAAGAATCATTTAAAAGTATCCAGTTTTTTTTCATAAAGAGATGCGATACACAACTGAATAATATACGAATTTGATAAACCTTTTTTGTGCTAACGACAGATTATTTTTACTGGTATTTTTTAAATAAGAATTCTTTAGTAAAATAGATATTTATATCGCTATTATCTATTAGAACCATCTGATTTCACATTATTACAAAAAAAAGATTAGAAATCTGCCCCACCCAATGAAGCCTGATTTCCGCAAATGCCACCAACATAAAAGGAATTTTATAAAATAAATTGGTAAGTCGAAGCGCTTCCATTTCACTTTGCATTTCTTTTATCGTCCGCTTGCTTCAAAGCCATCACAGACTGAAGTTGCTTTTTTTTCTTGTAACAATAGTTTATTTCTATCTTGGATAAAAATTACCTCCTTTTGTTTCTTTAATTTTTTGTAAAGTCTCCTTATAAATTGAAAACCTATGCAAGTATGCTGATCTGATTAAGTAGCACATGAAAGAAATACTTTTTGAAATGACTTTATGGATCTCAATAAAGCTTTTCGCAATTTCCGACCAATTGTTCTTCATTAGGTGACCCCCCCTTCAGGGTAAATGCAGTTTGATCGCAATGAATAATCGATATGCATTTAAATTCTTTCTCGTTTTGTGAAAATAAAATGACTTTAAAATACATGCTTTCAAAAATACAACGTAATACAATACAATATTCCATTTTTAATTCGTTTAGTTAGTATTTAAATTCAAAGTTGAATCTCATCATTTTTTAAAAGTTGCGCTTGGGCAAAACAAGTACAGTATATTCAGCAAATCTATTTTCCGGGAAATTTGCATAACTTAATTAATAAAATAAGCTAAATTTCTTATGAATAAAATAGGATAAGAAACATGAAATATATTTTTAATTAAAAATAAGCAATAAATAAGTAAATTTTGAAGCAATACTATCCATATAGAATTCGTTATTTTGAGCATTAACAACGCAGGAGAGCAACATCTGAGCGAACATACCTAACGTTCTTAAAATATGATTAAACAGATCTATACAACAGATTTATACTATTAAACAGATATAAAACAACACCAACGACGAATTCATTTGATATTGTTCCTGTCAAGTTGTACAGGCTCGAGAACTTTTTCTTCTGAAAACACTTCCCTTAAAGTGGCAAGTGGTATGTAAATTACGGAGTTCCTGTCCCTAAATGAGGGATGTACCTCCTCATCAGAATTGATAAATTTAGAGCCGAAAGGCTCTGCCGAGGCTCAAATTCCTTTCATTGCAGTGGTATCATAACTCAAGTGTTATCCTCGTCTCTTGTCCAAGGTTAAAAATTACCAGATACTATATCAATATTCTTCATGTACCTTCAGATTTCAACATTTATTAGTAATTTATAAATTTAAATTATTTTTTTAAATATGTATTTAAAAATTTAAAAATTAATTTTTAGAATTTGTTTTTATTTTATATTTAGTTTTAAAGCATGAGTACTTTAGTTTCAATACAAAAGAAGGGACTACTTATGCATGAGACCCTCGATCAATAAATTGGAGAAGAATTGTGAAGATGTTGCCCAACTTATAAGCAAGGTAATTATATTGTTTTGAGCATACGCGAACGCACTTTTCCTTATTGGCTAATGAATATACAGCTTTAGCGATAGTTTTTGTTTTGATGAAAATCGGCAGGCTATATTTAAGTTAATAAGTAAGCCGTGTTGTAAAGTTAGTTAAAATTGTGAAGGATTTTTATTGATCCCGGAGATTCATTCTACGAAATTGGACTCTGAGTCTTAAATACACGAAAATGCGTATCGATACCTAATGAAAGGGATCCAGTACCTGAAATGAGGGAGTGAATATTAATGTCGCATTGTTCAGCTACACGAGCACTTTTAGTCACGGACCACGTAATTTTGAACTACGTTCAAGTGACGTGGAGGCACCTGAGCTGGCACCCCTCTCCCCTAACTACCACACCATACCCAATGGAGGACGTTTCAGCTCTCTACAGATTTAACGAGCATAACTGCCCTACACGACGGGTCTTTAGTGGTACTGAGATCGAACTCATGACATGCCTGCCATGATCCAATACCTTGACCACTGGGCTACCGCAGGGAGGGAGTAAATATTTACGTCACACTGTTCAACTACTCGAGAGCTTTTGGCGACAGATCTTGTAATTTTGAAACATGGTCAAGTGAAGAGGAAGACACATGGAGAGAGCTAGCCACCCCCTCCCTTAACTACCACACCAACGGGAGGACGTTTCAGCTCTCGACAGATTTAGCGTGCATCGCTGCCTTACACGGCGGGTTTTTAGTGGTACTGGGCTCAAACTCGTGACAAAGCCTGCCACGATTCGATACCTATACCACTCGGCTACAACGGCCATGAACCAGGACTCGAATCTACTAATCAACAAAAAAAGGTTATACGTAGAGTTTACAACCATTTTCTTTTCGTTAATGCAGCCAACTGGACTCGTGAACGAATGATTTAAATATATGTTCTATGGGTGTTTAATTGAATTTGATGCATTCGATGTATAATTAGTTAAAATGTTTACAAAAAAATAAACAAGAGGTTAAAGATCAATAGCAAAAAAGAATCAAGCAAAAAAAGTGACATCTATTTTAAAATTTAACAAATTTAATAAAACTTTATTTTTAAAAACAATATACTATTTTTTATTAGAAATTTGGTTTAAATTATAAGTGCGTTTAAATATTTGTATTAGAAAGTGAAAAAAATTTCATCGATGCAAAAGTAAAAAAAAAATTAGAATTATTATTTTTTTAAATAGTACTGACTATTGTAGTATGGGACTTAGTCAAAGGTCTTGACCTCAGAAGTATTGAAATAAATAAAAGACAATAGATTATTTGACAATAAAAACTGTGCCGTTATTATTGTTCCTACATTATTTTCTATTAGGGACTCCTAAATTATTTATTATTTAAATATTTTAAAAATTATTTTAGAGTTTACGACTCTTTTCAACAAATTATAGCATCTGACGGTAACTTATAAATCCGTATTTTTTAAGTAAGTGTGTTAATTGCTATTTTAGTTGTCGCTGCTGAGCATAAAAACTTGACACTTTGACCAATTTTTACTATGCTAAGATTTCTATGACTGATGCATGCTTTTCGATTTTAATATTGTTTTTATGTTTTTTGTTCTTATATCATTGCGTACATTAACTGAGCCTATTTATTTAAACCATATTTAAATTGTGATTACACTTGAATAAAAAATAAATTAGGAAAAAAAATCAAATATATACGCATTTTTTTCCCACTGGAACATAAATAGAAATTCTAACAATCCCATGATTTAAAGTGCTTTTGAATACTTTTCTAAAAGCTTTGTAAATTCTAATATTTATAGATATTAGGTTGTAAAAAATATGGGACTTATCTTTTTTCTCTCTCCTTATCTGTAGAATATCTTCGAGATTCGGGAAAGCAAGATGTTTTGTAAACATTGTCATTCAGTAAGAGGCGTTCGTAAAAAGTGGAAAATCTTATGCTTCGATATTCATTCTTTCATAGTTATACAGAATACTATGATTAGACAAACACAAATGACATAACATTAACAGGGATATAAATGCATTTAACTCTAAGTCTACATAAGTTTGTACAGCGAGATTTTGAAATCACTTTTACTGCAGAATCAAAACAAACACGTGAATCATAAGAGGGTGGCTCCACGCGCATGCGCAGCCGCGGTAGCATATTAGTCAAAATAAAGGACTCGTGGCTGGAGTGTCATGAATTCGAACTTAGTTCCGGTGAAGACCCGTCGTGCAGAATAGGCCAATACACGTTAAATTTGTCGAGGCTCAAACGTCCTCCTGTAGCTGTGGTATGGAAGTTAGGAGAAGGGGTTCCAGCTCATGTTTCGTTTTCGTCGCTTGACCATGGTTCGAAATGACGAGATCCAACACCAAAAGTCCTCGAGCAACTGAATAATGCGGCATTTGTGTACACTCACTCATTCCACATTCATGCGATAAACGAAAATGTCATGACAAGAGAGTGTTGCCAAGCACAAAACGGAAGCTCAGTTGGAAGAACTGCGAACAACTTTCAAAGTGTCGATCGTTGGTTCGAATAAGACTGCATGTGATTCGCGTAAAAAATTATGTGTGCATTTACTTAGTATCGTTTCTTCTAGACTAGTCATTGTTGTGAACTGAAATATTTCGACTTACGCGATTTTCAAATCTCGTCGATTCGTCTTTTGTTTCGTCACTGAAATTCAAGCGTAGTCAATGCCAGAGTCTGATGAAATTGCTAATGTGTTTGAAGAAGTTTTCCATGTCACCCGGAAAATAAATATAAAAGTGGATGATGAGAGAGATAACGTTCAATAACTGCAGGATTCCTACAATAAGGAGCTACAATTTATCAGAACATAGAAATGCTTGAACAAGAGCAAGACATTTTACATCTTAATTTAGTGCTTCTCAAACATTCAATACTGGCGGCCCACTTTACAATCATAATTTTTATCCCCCCCCCAAAAAAAATAAAAATGTATTGAAGGCAATAAGAATGCACTTTTTGACGCTAAAGTTACACTGTGATACTAATTATAAATTGCACAAATTAATAAGATAAGTATATTAAATTTTATATATGTTACTTTTAAGTAATGTATTTATGTTTTATATATTTTTCTTTCTCGAATTTTTAAATTAGAACATTTTAAAATGCGGTGGCTGCTTTAAATACCAAATATAGATCTCAGCCAAATATAGAAAAAGTACTCAGAGGGTCAATTTCTAATCGTAAACCTTCCTTTGAAAAGCTTTCCTCTGCAAGACAAGCCCATGAAAGTCGCTACTACTTATAAAACTTGCTCTTAATTTGGTATTAATAAATTAGTTATAAAATACCATGTGCAGCACGGATTCATTAATAAATTCTGTCTGAAATATCCGTTCTTCGCACGAGCTCATTTTTTTTTAAAAAATAAAACATTCTTGATATAATAGCTGAATTGTCAGAAGAGTAAACCCCAATGCGCGACAATGTTTACGAATACGTAAAATGACGTTTTAAAATTAATGTCCATATTATAATTAGTTTTAAGTGAACTGTAATTTTAAGCCTCACAGAATGAGCATTTAGAATTAAAGTTAAATAATGACAAATAACATAAAATTCCAATGAAAAATAATTGAGTTATTTTTAATATATAAAGCGAGAAGACTACAAATTTTTTTATCCCGGGAGCATGCACACACTCGAGACAAACGTTAATGATCTCGCGGGGTGACTCACCCCAATAATTTTTTTTATACTTATTTTTATTGTGCATGATACAAATCGTGATTTCAGTGAATAATTTAATTAAAAGGAAGTATACTTACCTACTTTCAAGGACTTTTCAATTTTTCTTTTGTAAGAAATAAACAGTTTTGCCAGAATTAACGATTTTGTGATCTGTGTGCCCCGCGTGACCACTTCCGGGTTAAAAGTGAATTCAATAAAATAATATGGATGTTTCTGCTAAAAAATGTGCCAAACGTTTTTCTTTATGCATTATATGTTTGAGAGTACTCATAAAAATAAATATTGGCCAAGTAATCTTTCAAAGTGCACTCTGTGGTTTTCCAAACATCATAAAACTTTTTGACATGGACCCCCTACACAAATATATTATTTATAACTTCCCTAAATAAGAAACAAACACAAAAAATGGGTTACAACGAACTGTATCAACTACTTAGAAGGTCAAACAGATGTTGATAAAATATATTCCGCTGCCTACAGCTATTAAGTACGGTATTTCAAAAGTAATAACAGTGCTGAATTTTGTATCATCATAAATTTTTTTGATTCTGGATCTGGGTTTTGGTTTTCTTTGAAACAGTAGTATTTTAGGTTTAAAAAGAAATCGTAATAAAAAATTCTCTCATCATGGGATTACAGCAAATAAAATAAAAGTTATTTTTATTTCGGTATATGATCAATTGATTGATTGGATATTAACGTCGCACTGTTCAGCTACACGAGGGCTTTTGGCGACGGACCACGTAATTTTGAACCATGGTCAAGTGACGTGGACGACACTTGAGCTGGCAGCCCCCTCTTCTAACTACCACACTACACCAACGGGAGGACGTTTCAGCTCTCGACAGATTTAACGTGCATCGCTGCCCTACACGGCGGGTCTTTAGTAGTACTGGGCTGGAACTCGTGACAAGGCAAGCCACGGTCTGATACCTATACCACTCGGCTACCACGGCCACGGGTATATGATGAAAGATAGCTAATTAGGAATTGAAGAAGTTTTTATTTTAATGGCGTAATATCGCCAGATGATATATAAAAATTATATCAGAGTAAAAGTGCATTTTTTATTATGTCTGAAAGTATTTGTTTTAATTTTTTCCAGTAAATATGTTATTTTTTAATTTTTTTTTTTATTTCAACTTGCTTGCGCCCCCTCGTAAGGTTATCGCGCTCCCCAATTTGAGAACAGCTATCTTAAGTATTTAAATCCAGTTCAATCAGGATATTGGATGACGGTTGGGAATTAGACACAAGGCCTCAGTTTAATTGAAAAAAAGGGTTACAAATTTTAGAAAATACAGATTCCAACAAAGAGCGTATATTTTAAAAAACAACAATGAATAAAACATATTAACACGTTAAGAGGAAGAAAAAAACTTCTTTGAGCCGGCAGTATACACATTTAAATTTTATGAAACATTCTACATCAAAATAACTTCAGTTTCCAATTTTATAGTTGCTGTATCTAAGAGACTTAACTTATGTGTATGACATGTTTCAAGTCAACACTAAGCCTTTTTTAAAAAATGGTTTTATTCAGCCAGCCATCAGAAGATGTTACTCTGAGAGAAAAAGGACGCCAAGTGAAAATATAAGTGACGCTACTACTAATGTCTATAGATTTGAAGTACCATTTTTAGCTATGGGTTATACTTGAAAGTTAATGCTGACGTATAGGGCTATAAAATATAATGATCTGGGATAAGAAATCCTTCGTGTTTGGTTCGTCTGCTCGGAGAAATAGATGGGTGTTTAATTTAATACTTGAAGAGAGAGAGAGAGATGTAACGGAAAATACATTTACATGTTGTGCAGGAAATTTAATTTTTTAAATCTAATGTAATTATCCTTACATATATATATAATTCGTTATTTTAAATTATTATTCTCTTTCGTCTCTAGCCTAAACTTAAAATAATTTATCTGCATTTATATCCAAAATTATACTCCGACTTACGCATTTATCACTCAGTCTCTCCTTTCAGGTGAAGTTAGGGTATTTATGAATTATTATACGCATCTTTCAGTGCCCGGAAATTTTAAATGGGCATCAGCAAATATATGTGGAATATTAAGTTCATTGAATAAAGTATCAAGTTGAAATGTGTGATCTCTGTTTTTATTTCAGTGATACGCACAATCTATCAAATGTATCTATTTCATCATGAAGGCGGTAGGTTTGCCAAGTGCAGCAGAACAATCAGCAAACACTCAGTGTATCTGAACCTCCTCATTTATAAACCATTCAGTTAATCTTGCTGGAGGCACTTTAAAGTCAATGTCTTTGAAGTTACGAAACAAATGGAAAAGGTAGATGATGATGGGTATCGACAACAAAACATTTTCAACTAAGGTTTATTCGGAGACATCTTTATTTGAATGAGGAGTGCGTAAATATTAGTTTTACCCTATTCAGCTACATAGGAGCTTTTGGCAACGGATCTCGTAATTTTGAATCATAGTCAAGTGACGAGTACAACACTTATGATAGCACCCCCTTTCCTAACTTCAAGTCTACACCAACTAGAGGACGTTTGAGCCCCGTCCGATTTAACGTGCATCAGTCTATCTACACAGTGGGTCTTCAACGGCTCTAGGCTGGAACTCAAGACGCAGCGGCCACGAGTCTCTGACCGTGACCCATAGACCACCGTGGCCTCTTCCTTTTTCGAAATAGAGGACTTTGAGAAATTATTTTATTTAAAATAAGGGCAATTATGTTTTAATGCATTCTTTCAAGATGATTGCACTTATAAAAGGTTGTTATTATTGTTTGCATCAATTACTCATCGTAACAGACATTCATGCGGTTGTAGAACGGTATTCCGTTAAGAGGACTTATCCTGTTAAAGACATCGTCACACGTAAATTTTCCATGCAACATTTTCGTTCAATTTTTGGCTTAGTCTGAGGGGAGGGTTGCCGTAAACAAAACGACATGCTCTGACGTCAGCCGCGCTCTATCTCTACATTGAAAAATTACTCGCCGGTTTCTCTGCTTCGGAAAACGAAAATCCAAACTTATTTCTTTTATTTCGCTTGCGCTTTTTTTGATGGGTGTAAACAGAAATAAAGCACCATCCTATTTAAAATTTTATACGTCGTTAAAATATTATACACCAACAAAATATTATACGGTATATCTGATGTATTAGACAAAACAGAAGCCGCCATCATGTTTATGGCTTAGGGCGCCGAAGCCGGAATTTCTGGCTGGAGCTGGAAGCCATTGGCTGGAATTTCAAGCAACTTTTATTTGGAATAACTTTTTGAGTTCACTAGCAAAGGCTGTTATAAAGCCGTTGCTATGGCAACTGAGTAAAAATAGCACGAATTCGACGAAAAATTACTTGAAACGTGTATGTGTGATACGGCCTCTAGAATGTAAATTGTCCTGAAATAATATCAATCAAGTAATACAAGATAATACCAAACATAGGAGTTCAGCCTCTCAGTAACAATGATGATATTTATTATTATTATTATTGCAATCGTTCTTGTTCATATAAAAAGACGGCTCCAGCCAGATCATTTTTGAAAAATAAAATCTTGTTATGTCGTTGAATGATTTCAAATACAGAGAAATATGCAGGAAGCCATAAAGCAGGGGTTTTTTATTGTTAGAAACTGATAATTTATTCTTGGATTGTTCTTGTAAATACAACAGAGCTCCCTTTCAACATGTAACGTTTAAAATACATTTGTCAATCCACAGTAGCACCAACTCAAAGCTTTCACATACAAAAAGTATAGCAATTCAGTTCTATAGTCACAAAAATGCATGAAGGAAATGTGCCGCAAAATCGCCTTAAGTTCAAACAACTAAGTATCCTCCCACTCTACGGTGCTTGACCATGGTTCAAAATTACGTGTTCCATCGCCAAAAGCCCTCGTGTAGCTGAACAGTGCGATGTTAATATTCAATCAATCAACCCACTCTACGGTGTTTAAATAGTTTCCAAGGATTCTGGGAATTCAAAGGGTATATCTTTAAATAATCCCGATGTGTGAATCCCGATTCTATCTATAGAGCATTATTCACAGGAGTATTCTCTCCGGTGAATAATGGAAATCATCTTTTTGGTTACAGTACCTCCTCGACTGGAATATTTTCTTATGCTTCCTTTTCTTTAAGATTTACAATTATTCGAAAACTTAACCAAAAGTATAGAAACAGAAAATGGTAGATTTCTACGGCATATTAAAAATACTTTTAGGGTTATTAATTTTTTTATATATCAATATATGTCACAGTTTTTGTATCTTCCTATATTACTAAGTTTTGTAAGATAAAGATGTAACGGATTGGCTAAAAACTAATTACATATTTAATTCGTCAGTTGTGTGTGAAACAATATCTTCCTACCAAAAATAATGAAATCTTACATATTGCAGGATGACAAATTTAATGCAAGTTTCTGATATCTTATTTATTTATTATTATTTATTCCACGTCCGTGCTTGGCTTCTTGACCATTTGATGCGAAGCCCTCCAGTGCTGACTGATGATTTCATTAGTAGGGTATTTATCAAGTACAGTGCATTAGAGCAGGTAGTCGGGCTGCGGTGGCCCAGTGGTTAAGATATCGAATCATGGCAGGCATGTCATGAGTTCAAGCCTGGTGCAACTAAAGACCCGCCGTGTAGAGGCGCGATGCACGTTAGATCTGTCGATAGCTCAAACGTCCTTCTGTTGGTGTGGTAGTTAGGAAAGAGGTGCCTGCTCAGGTGTCGTCCACGTCACTTAACCATGGTTCAAAATTACGTGGTCCGTCGCCAAAAGCCCTCGTGTAGCTGAACAGTGTGACGTTAATATTCACTCACTGGAGCAGGTAGTGGCTGATCATTCTTGCATAGCAGCATGGTGGACAGACCTCGTCAGCATCTAGGACAAGCCAGGTGGAGATATACTCCCAAAAGTCATGTCCGGTGGTTAGGCGAAAGCGGGTAACAGCCTCGGCGCTCTCCAGGGGGCTCGGGATTTGGCCACAGTGGTCAAAGTTTCCCATGGTTTTCAAGGATCTTGGACTTTTGGGTCACGATAGTAAATTTGTCAATGAATGTGTATATAATGGTCTTTGCTCTTCTGAGAGCCAAGATGACTTCCGGCTGGGATGACTTTGCACCCTACTTGGCATTTGGGTCGACTCTCTCATTGTCGGGCATCCCAACAGGACTTGAGACCCACTTTTTGGGGTGTAAAGTTACACTCGTCCGAGGCGTTCCTCAAGCTACATGTGCTGCCTGAGTGGTGCTAAATGTGTAAAAGTGATCGCCGTTATCCGAACCTCTATGAGATCACAACAAGTTTAGAATGAGGCCTCAGGCTTCTGAAGATATAGAAAACGATTTTTTCAGAACGAAGACAACCCCTCCCGCATTTAGTTGCTGATATCTTAAACATTCCATTTAAAAAAATGCCCTTGTCATTTTAAACTTTAAATAGCTGTTTATACAATGTATTTCAGAAGTAAATGTAACTATCTTTGAAACTAGATATTTGTTGTTCTAAATTAGCAAAATTACCCTAAAGCTTCAGTACGTATTTTACTAGTTCGCGCTTTTAATAGACCCACGAGACATATATTTCAGAAAATAATCAAGAATAAAAAATGCTAATGGGAAATACGATTTCGAAATAAACTAAGATATTTTTATGCAATATGCCTAGACTTGACTTGTTTCATATCTTTGATTCTTTAGTTTTAAAAAAATCATGCCTCACACTCACACACACACATCCCAGCAATTGAAACGTATATTTTTTACTTTTTTAGTATTTACATAAAACAGTTTCTTACTTTTGCGAAAAAGGATTTTGTATTCTTGAAACAAAATAAAGCAGACATTCATGTGTTCAGACAGGCGAATGAAAGAATTTATGTTTTCGAATTTTTAACATTTAATTCTGTTTCTTTTTCCACAGATTTTCCGTTAAATAATTTTCCAACAAATATTTTGTGTTTCGAGATCTTTGTTTCTCGGGAAATTTATTTTGAAAGTAGGAAAAAGTTTCAATTTTTTTTCTTTCTTTTCCATGTTCTCTGTATGCTTGGAGAAAATAGATTTCATCTTCATTTAAAAGAAAATGAAGTTTTAGTAAGTAGTTCTCCCTTACACAAAACAGGTTATATTTTCTTGTCTGATGTTTTCTTTTAAAGATACAGGGTATGCTATAGAGAAACATTTGCATTTTAAAACCAAAAATGTATTTATTTATTTTAATGAAAAGAGTAAAAACAGAGAACATTAGGCATTTGAATAAACACTGTTTTCGTGGAAATAAGTTAGTAAAATATGTGAAAAACTGATTCACTCTATTTCATGTTATGCAAATCAAATGCTGAATATTTGGTCTTTCTTCAAGGGAAAAATATATCAGAAAAATACACTAAAGAAATTTTCGGACCCACTGTCATATATAAACAAAGTAATTTATTATAGGCAATTTTCTATATTCTTTTATAAATGATTTTAAAATATGTAATACCATAAATCCATCCTTTTCAGAAAATAAACACATTGAAAGTCAGATGATGTCTTATACATTTAATGATGAAATAACAAACATCAACTGGCTTTCACAATAACATACATTACCAATTTCACATTTGCTTGACCAGTGTTTCATTTTACATGGCATTCTACCAAAAATTTCCTTTTTTTTATTGAACATAAAAAAAGGTAAATAATTCAGATAGATCGTATTCTAACTTTTGTTTGCACTTATATGTTTATGTTTGGTTTACACGCAAAATTATTATTAATTGTGCTTATTCACCGAATTTAGGTTAATGTTTTTATAAAATATTCCGCTTTAATTTGTTACTTTCAAAATAGAAAAACAAAGTAATTTTCCATAAGAAGATTAAATACAATGCAATTCATGAAAGGTAAAAATGATTACGTAATCGATTTATCTATCGTACATAAAAAGTAAAAAGGTTTGTTGCTTTACATACTTGCGGGTTTATTTTTTCATATTTTCTTTTATTTTATGCTCATTTCTACTTTTACCATGTATTCCTTTTAATGTTTTTAATAGATTGTAGGGAAAGTAGTACAAAAATGTTAAACATTATTCCTTCCTATCGATTAACATACTACTATGAATTACATGTAATAAAAAATCGGGAAGATAAATAAAAACATGATAATGTTATTCAGACTTTTAAGACAAGAGTGGAAACAAAATTTGTCACGAAAGTTTTGTCAAACTATATTTCCTTAAATTTGGCTTATTTTTTTAACTATGTTTTGAATTCATATTTTTCTTTTTACTCAAATCTGCATATCAGACAACAGGAAAGGCGATTACTCGCTGAAAGCTTCAAACGATAACCTTACACTCGGAACACAATATTATTGTTTGTTTATGTGTAGGAAAACTAAATGTATTTTCGCCAGGGGAATAAATAAACTTTTGACTCATGAATATAAACTAAAATAATGACATTTTGATGTATTTTTCTAACGATTTTTTTTACTTCTTGGATTTTACATTGTAGATCTTCCATGCTAATGTTAATGAAGTTCGTTCCTTTATTGCTATATTTTCTATTATTAATTTTGCTTCTACATGGTGTTAAATATTATTATCAATTTATTTTATTTTTGGGAACTGGATTAATTTTTATTTTTTCTTTTTGTTTATCAAGAAAATTGAAAGAGGAACCTCTATATTACCAATTTTCCATATAGCGAATATTTTTTCGGGATTTAGCGACTTCATTATATAGAGGTCAGAATGTATTATAATTTAAAGACTAGAAAAAAAGTATGAACATTTAACCACTGAATCGTATATGAAAACGCCATTCCATATATTTTTTAATTGTTTGTTGTAATCTTTCACAACTGATACAATTTCCACAGGCATGAATATAAAAAAGTTAAATGAAAGCTTTGAAAAATAGTTGTATATTAATACATTTTTCTTTTTGAAATATGTAATTAACATTATGTGTAGTCTCAAACGTTTTGATTTTATATACCTACGGTCACAATATCAAATAACTATGTCAGTTTTTAGTTAAAGTGTACTCTCAAATGAACTATTTTCAATGTACACTATTAGTTGCACTTTTAAACAATGTGCGCTTTCCTACAGCAGTTTGTTTCTAGTGAAGAGCAAAAAGCATTTTTTTCACCAATATTATATACAGTGGTACAAACAATTGAAGATACACCTTACTTTTACTTGATAAATCCAACTTTCAATCAAAATAACACATTAACTAGAAGTGCAAACGTGTTTTTATTTTCACGCGTAACAAAAGTGTTAATTTACAGTAAAAATAACGAAAATCAACAAAATTATCTAAAATTAAAAATTTCACAAGTATTTGAAATAAACATAAGCAGATCTTTACCTAAAAAAACTGAGGATACACGAATGAAATTTGTGTGACATATCACATACAAAGACGGTGTCAATATTTGGTTGCATGTCCTTTGGCTTTTATAATGTCCTCCAAACGTCTTGGTACCGATTCGACCAATTTTTTGGTGGTATATGGAGATATTTTATCCGATTCTTCTTGTAACACTTGCTTTAAATGGGCTTTGTTCCTAATTTGGTGTTTTTGGACCGCTGTTTCGAGTGTGGCCCACAAATTTTCTATGACATTGATGTCAAGGGACTGTGTTGGTGTGTGCAACTGCTGTTTACAATGAAAAAGACACCACATTTTGACATTACGTGCCGTATGTTTGGGATCGTTGTCTTGCTGGAAAATAAAATTTCCATCTAAACCCAATTTTTTTGTACTTTCTTTAAGATTGTTGTCGAGTATATCTATATAAAGCTTATGATCCAATATGCCATCTATAAAAACTAAACTAACTAAATTTCCAACCCCATTTGAAGCCATACAACCCCAAACCATGACGGAGTTACCACCATGTTTAACTGTAGGACGTAAATTTTTTGGATCCAAAGCGGTGTTCGGCTTTCTCCAAACGGTGCGACGGCCATCACTTGTTGTTCACAAAAATCACAAAAATGTTGAATTTACTTTCGTCAGTAAATATAACTTTCTTCCAAAAGTTATCTGTCTTAATTGATGAGTTTTTGCAAACTCCAAACACTTTTTCTGATTTTGTAAGCTTATGAAAGGTTTTTTTCTAGCTACTCGACTGATATATCCAGCATGTCTAATCATATTTCTCACAGTTTCAGCACTTACACTTCTCCCCATTATTCGAGAAGTTTCTGCAGCTCTAGTTTGACTGCACTTAGTTTAGGATCAGTCTTGATATCTTTCAAAACTTTCCTTTTGGCTACATCACTCAGAATACTTTTACTTCCTCTTCTACTTTTATTTTCAATTAATCCATCACTTTTAAATCTTCCAATGATTTTGTGGACACACGAGTGGCTTCTACCGACAATTTTAGCTATTTCACGATAAGATTTTCCTTTCTTAAATAACCTTAATATAAATTTTCTTACATCAATACTGGTCTTTCTCCGAGGACCCATTTTCAATTGAAAATTGCGACTTTAAATTCACATAACCAACTTCAAAAGACAAAAGTAGCAGTCGAAAAAGTTTAAGATAAAATTGACCAAACTTAGGCTATTATAGTAGCAAGCAGAAAAAAAAAGCTAGTGGTAGTTAAACAAACATTTCATTGGTGTATCCTCAATTTTTTGAGGTAAAGATCTGCCTATTTCAAATACTTGTGAAATTTTAATTTAAGTTATCTTTTTTTGTTGATTTTCGTTATTTTTACTGTAAATTAACCCTTTTGTTACGTGTGAAAATAAAAACACGTTTGCACTTCTAGTTAATGTGTTATTTCGATTGAAAGTTGGATTTGTCAAGTAAAAGTAAGGTGTATCCTCAATTGTTTGTACCACTGTAAGAGCTACCGTGGGAAATGTATTAGCTTTTAGAGCAAAAATTCCATTGGAGCTACCCCTCGAATTTAATCCATTTTCAAGGTATCAACAAACATCTTCGCTCTTATATACCCAAAAAACTCATTTGTTGTACAGGTATTCGCAGTCTTGAATAATTACAGTTTGATATATTTTTCCACATTAATTCTCGAGCAATGAGTGATTTCCACAAATGAGACAAGAAGTAATTAGACGTAACATATGGCGATGACTGTTCTGTCGACAATTTCAAATTGAGGACAGTGAGTACTTATCTAAGTTATAACTTGGACCACAACTTCACATGTTATAGAAGTGCATGCCACCTTCCCGGAACCCGGGCTCCTGTAACGTAGAAACCACACATTTTGCTGGAATTCTCCTTGGCTGAAAGTATAGAGGGCCTTTCTATCCAAGATCTATTTATGACCCGTACATTCCGGGGAAGAATAATTCTTGATATTATAGATTTTACAAAATATTCCGACAGTAAATACGTGTTTCTTACTTATAATTGTGGATGGGGCAGCCTAATTTTTATAGTCACGAGTTCCTTGTCGTCATGTCATGATTTCGAGCTCCTTTGGCATTAAAAACCCACGGTATAGAATAGGGGTGTCTAACTTGCGACCCACAATGGTCAAAATTTTTGCCTGACCAGTATATTGGCCAACAATAATATATAACAAAATATCAAAACTTCTCCCGAAATAGAAATGATAGTACCAAAACGATATGCCAAGTGACGTAAACATTCAATTTTTCTTCTACTTTTGTTTATGTTTATTATAAAGCATTATTCGAAATAAACTTGCGTTTCTGTGATTATTGATACATTTTGCGACCCACCTAAAATTAAACCTTGTTTGCTTGACCCAAGTTAGCCTTTGAATTTGACACCTTTGGTTAGAAGGACTGAAGCACGTTAAATCTTTCGGGGCTCAAACGCTTCCGTTGGAGGGGTGAAATAGCTTGTAGAGTGGGTGCCAACTTAGATATCATTCACCTCATTTGATCAGGTTTCAAAATAATGAGACCCATCACCAATAGCTCTCGTGTTCCTTTGTAGTGCGATGTTAAGAAGA
Organism: Trichonephila clavipes; assembly: GCA_019973935.1. Classification (NCBI taxonomy): domain Eukaryota; kingdom Metazoa; phylum Arthropoda; class Arachnida; order Araneae; family Nephilidae; genus Trichonephila; species Trichonephila clavipes. The sequence goes on along the minus strand of BMAU01005756.1, from coordinate 57,743 downwards.
CCCAGTATGGTTCAATTGACTACAATCGGTAAGAGAAAAAAAACCTATTTTTAGCCTAAATTACTTTTGATATACTTTTCTACAAGCTCACAAAATTTGTAAGTTATAAGTTTTAAAAACGCAAAAAAGTGTTCATTTGTGCAGAAATTTTATATACATGATTATTTTGGATGACAATGCAATAATTTAATTATAATTAATAAAATCAATTGATTAAAACTAATTATTTAAAGAATTACAAATATAGTGACGTTGGCATCATTTTTGGTGACTTAGCGACCCTTTTGGCGACTTGTGTCGAAACTTGAAAGGTTTTTTTTCTCACGTTTAAAGCATTCAGTTGAACTGAAATGTTATGCACGCGATTGTTTTGGATCACAATACGATACATTAATGATAATGAATAAAAATGAATTACCACTTAATGTTGCGATTCTGTCATATGTATGTACATATTTATATTAATTGTAACTATTTAACAAAAAGTAGCTAAAATTAAATTTTCCTCTGTTGATCTAAGTAAGAACTGATTGAATTTTTTATATTAATTGTTTACATTTGTTTTTAGGCACATACCAATGACAAATCAAAATTTTAAACTGACTTATCTCGAAAGATACAATAACTAGTTTGTCTGCATTTAAAATTCTAAGGCCTTTTTACTATTGTGTTTAATACTTCGAATTTTTTTTCAGTTGTTTGTAATAGTACATAAAACAAAAGTTGGTATACGCTTTTCAATTAAAGCAACGCTTATTTTTTTAAAAATAATTAAATTTAGAACTTGCACATTATTTAAAGAATTTTCAATATACATAAATAAAAAAAGGTATTGTACGAATAACAATCATGCTATCGCAAAATCCATACCAACTTTTGTTATACATAGACTGACGTTCTTGTAAATCAAATTTCATGTATGCACGTCAAATTTTGTAGGAGTAGCATTTTAAAATCACTTCACAAGTTTCAAAATTTTCTCTTAAAAAACTAAATGATTGGCTTTTTATGAAATTTTGAGTATAAAATATATTTTACTTCATACATACACATAGGAAATAACCAAATATTTATGAAAATCATTAAAATAAAAAAAAATGTGTAAATCGTACCATGTCCCTTTAATAAACATATCCCTTAATAAACATAAAAACTTTCGTAGTTTTTTGAATACATTATTTGATTTCGTAAGAAATAAATATGTAAATATGACATGCTATTGCCAATATTTTGAAAGCGACTCATGGAGAGTTCCTTTGGAAGTTTTGATATATATTTGCAAATACTTTTTTATGGTGAACTTTACTGGAAAATCTCTCTCTCTCTCTCTCTCTCAGTAAAGATCACCCCTTGTACTGTTGCCAATAAGTGACATCACATATTTATTACTAAAAAGTTAATAAATATCAGGTTAATTTACAAAATGATGATTTTTTTTTTACTTTATTACATAATGTTTATGAAATTTTAACTTGAGTGATTTTTTTTACTACACTTGAAAAAGCGACCTTTTTACAATGAAAAGACAGCATACATTGTTTGTAAACCATAACAAAGGCTTCAAACTTCTGAAAAGACGCAAAACAGAGCCAAAACTTTTAAAGTTATGGATGAAGAATTTTTCAATAAAATGGTGCAGACGTATAAAAAAAAATTATTTAAAATCAATTTAATCCTCTTCGATAAACATCGTATACTATTTTGTGGGTTAACCATCAAAGTACGTTGATTTATTGAAGGTTACATAAAACGATATTTCGCAAGTACGATCCTTCTTTATTAAATTCCTAGCTTGCGGTGAAAAATCGTTACTGGCAAGCTGTATTTATGGATCAAGAGAGAAAATCCATTTCTCCTGAAGAAGTTTCGATAAGTTTTTAAATTTCTTTTTTTAATTTTTGTTCTTTAATAGTCTCTCTCACTTGAATGGTTATAGGTGCCTGTTCAATTTTTCTGAAATAAATTTCCAAACAATTTCACAGTCAAACATTTATTTAGCTGAATAGTGAAAGAGAAATAGTATCAGTATTCGACAAATTATCATATTTGTATAATACAGGGTACCCACAATTTATTAAGTAGATAAAAATTGGTGTACACTCTGTCACAAAAAATATGTAGCCAGAAGGAAACGAGTTTCTTCCGCGAAACTTAACATCCATGTATATGAAATGATGAGCAAATGATTACAAATTCAGAAAATATTACTTTATTAAGAATGTACAGCATGAAATAGATTACAAATAAGTAGATAGTAAGTCCACCTCTGGTAGCTATACAAGATTTGACATTGCATTTGTGAGGTCACCTATAACCTCCTGCGGAAGATCCAGCCATAACCTTTGCAAATGAGCAGTTAATTCATCGGTATTCCGGTTTGATTGATTCATTGACTGAATATTAACGTCGCACTGTTAAGCTACGGGAGGGCTTTTGGCGACGGACCTCGTAAATTTGAACCATGGTCAAGTGACGTGGATGACACCTCAGTTGGTATCCCCTCTCCTAACTACCACACCACACCAACGGGAGGACGTTTCAGCTCTCGACAGATTTAACGTGCATCGCTGCCCTATACGGAGGGTCTTTAGTGGTACTAGTCTCGAACTCGTGACAAGGCTCGTACCTATACCACTCAGCTACCGCGGCCACCATCGGTATTTCGGTACGGCAGCAGTTGCCTTCCAAGCACGACCTGGTGTGTTATTTGGGCAAAGGTCTGTTGAAATGACAGGTCACGGTAGTACGTCGTACCCTTGAATACATTGTTAGGAGAGTTGCGTAGTATGTGGACGACAGTTTTCTTCCTGATAAATAATACCTGGGTGACTGAATATCATAGGTTTCCTATTAAGTCCCCTAACTGGCGCTAAAATCTCGTGTATGTCACTGAGTGCTGGAAAAAATCATTGAAGGATGACCAGAGATAAATTTGTACCCCCAACAAATCGCTCCTCACACTATCACACTTTGTGTAATCACCGTATGACTCTCGACAAAAAACAATGTCATATCGGACCGATGGCCTACCTGCTTCTACACGTGTATGCACTGTCATCAACATATAGACTAAATTGGGATTCAGTACTGTAGATTACTCGCATCCTGTTGTCACACTCCATCTGTCCGATGTCAGTAAAAATCCAGTTGACCCTGATTTTGATGCGGGGTCAGCGGCAAGCGCCTTGATGGTCATTAGTATTTTATACCTCTATCGGTCAGTCGGCACCGAATGGTTTTCCTTGGTACCACCGGATGTCTGGTAGATGGTAAATCACACCGTATCTCTGATTGTGCGATCAATGCACGCGTTTGTGTTCCTGGGTCACCCTGATACTAATCATCCATTTTCATTGGCATATCTCTTATTAGATTACATTCCAGCCAAGTTTCGTGACTGTAGTTCCCTTTTATCTGAGTGAATATGAATATATATATATATATATATTGTATATTTTTAAAAGATATAGAACAACAGATATGAGAAAAGACAAGCAGTATTAGTGGAAATTTTGTTAAGCACTTCAAAGCACTTCACTAATATATTTCAGTATAAATACAGTTATTTGGTCGGATAATATGAAGTCATCCTTTATTTCCATCCAGAAGATAATAAGCTTTTTCGGAGTTATGTTAACTATTGCTGCGGTGGTTCTTACTGTTGATTCTTCAATGCTAAGAATTTATGTAACAAAAACTCAATTCTTCAAGTACCTTTAAAAAAAGCAAATGGAAAGGAGTAACTTCAGGAGAACGTGATATTCATAGAATTGGTTTAATTTTACAAATATAAAGATTCAGGAATCTTTAATCAAGTAAATCAAACACGTGAGTTGTCCAATGACAAGGAATCATTGGTAAATAAAAAATATCTCATATTTCTATTAATAAGGGCAAGAAAATATCCAAGAATTCCGCGGGACCGCTACTTTTTCATGAGTTAATGCGCACCAAATATTTAGGGCTAACTCATTCGAATTTCGTTACACAAGACGTGTTTTGTAATCCCTAAATTCTAAAATAAATAGCATTTATTTATAAAAATTCTGCATAGAAGCTCGGGTATTCCCTTTTTTAAACGTTATGCAATATAGGAGAAATAATTAATTGTTTAGTACTAATTTATTCACTCTAGTCTCTCAAAAGTCAAAAAAGTTTAAAAAATTTTAAGTTTACTGACTACGTTCGGCATCACATGATTTTGCAAAAGCGTATAAGGGAATAATTGTTTTTGATATTTAGTATCAATGGAATTACAACATGCATATAAAAAGTTTTATGAATAATCATACAATAAATATTTATTTAAATGGGGTTCATTAGCCAAAAATGGAGGAAAAGTTATGCATTTTCAGATAATTTTCCTTTTATAGAAAATGGGTGAATTCACCTTTTGTGGGTTCCATATATTTAGCTAAGACTTTTCTGTAGAGACTGAACTAGGATTATTGGAAAATTCACTTCTTTTTCTGTTGCGACCTATTGAAATAGTAACTAGTGTTATTCTTGTTAAAATGTCTCTACACTAATTTTTTGTTTTATTTCAACTTTGTTCGTATATTCTAATTTAAATAACACTAAATATTTAAAAAAACGTATTTATACATTTTTGCAAAATTACAATTCCGACTGTAGTCGGATACCTAAAACTAACCACATAAATTCGAAAGTTCCAATTTTAGACAGGAATTTCAACTTCGAACTTTATGGAATATAATGAAACCAAAAATGGTGACAATAAGAAATTTACAAATAATTGATTTTGGAATCTGTAAAAGAGCTATGATTTAAAATTATATTCTAAGTTACATCCACTTAAGATCTCCATTGATTGTTCGAGAATAATCCCCTTTCGAAAACAGTACGATTGAAAACATCGATATAATTTTTGACTCCCCATTTTGACGAAGAAAATCATTAAGTAAAAGCATAGCAAAAGCATTTCATTTCAACTTATTGCCTGTTATCATAAGCTATTCCGCAAGGAACGGTGCTCGTACAAATGACGAAGTAAATTGAAAACAAAAGCAAACCTTTCAACAGCACTTTATTATTAGCCAGTTTTATTCATAAAAATGCAAAGAAAATAGCATCATAGAGGAAGAAATACAAGGAAAGAAAATCCTCTTTTCAATTTATTTTAAGTAATTTGCTTATATCAGAGAACCAGTGTAATTCAAAAATAAACTAGTGATACAATTCAACGCAAGACTGCAATGTAATGCAGAACACTTCAAAGGCATCCGCTCTCAGCATCGAGTACTACAATATATTTTGAATAAATTTATTTTTAGAACAACCGAGCATATTCTTTTATGTACAAATTTGACGGGTTGTAAAATATTTGTTAACGACTTACTTCCGCAATTTTATATTCCCAGGAGAGTTTAACATAAAACAACTTATTTAAAATAATTAGATGGATTTGAAAAGAAATTTGCTATTTCAGGGTAAAATTCTTTGTCTGTAATAGGTAACTACAGAGTGGTTTTTTTTCAGGTATAGAAGTTTAAGTTGGCATTACTTTCCAAGATGGCGACCGATTTAACAGCTGTCAAGTGATTTATTCTCAGTTTGGTTTGGCAAATCATCATGAATAGATTCACGCCTGAACAACGCTTTCAAAATGTGTAATTTTATTTCGAAAATAATGATCGATTTTTATAAGCGAATTTTGTTTAGCGATGAAGCGCACTTCTGGTTGAATGGCTACGTCAACAAACAAAACTGCCGCATTTGGAGTGAAGTTAATCCACAAGTGTATGTCGAAACACCGTTACATCCAGAAAAACTGACTGTTTGGTGCGCTTTATGGGCTGGTGGAATCCTTCTTCAAAAACGATGAAGGCCACAACGTTACAGTCAATGGTGATCGGTATAGAGCCATGATTAATATCTTTTTCATTCCTGAATTGAACAATCATGATGTCCAGGAGCTGTGGTTCCAACAAGATGGCGCAACATGTCACCCAGCTTGTGCCACAATCGATTTATTGAAAGACACGTTTGGTGACCCCCTAATTTCACGTTTTGGACCTGTGAATTGGCCTCCAAGATCTTGTGATTTAACACTGCTAGACTATTTTCTGTGGAGCTATGAAGAGTCATTGGTCTATGCGGATAAGCCACAAACGCTTGACCATTTGGAAGAAAACATTCGCCGTGTTATTGCCGATATACGGCCACAAATGTTGGAAAAAGTCATCGAAAATTGGACGTCCAGATTAGACAACATCCGAGCCAGCCGTGGCAGTCCTATGCCAGAAATCATATTTAAAATGTAATGCCATAAGATTATCTTTCGAATAAAAAAAATTCATGTCAATCGAATATTACTTCGTTGTTTTATTGCAATTTAAAGTTCTATACCTCTCAAAAAACACACTTTACCAGAGTGTATTGATTAAAGTCAACGATTTTAAAGAACTGTTTCAATGAAATAATTTATTCAACATTTTCTTATTTAATCCTCTGTCGTGCGTGCTACAAGAAATTATATCCAGAGACGCGTGGCATCTCTCAGATGCATTAACTTATATTTATGTTTGAAGATGTTTTAATAATTTTATTGTGGAGATATATCTGATATTAAAGCGTTATGTTTTATCTTAAATATTAACATAGGGTGTTGTTTTTGTTACTGAAACTCTTAATTTCAGTATTATCTATTATACTACCTACCTATCAATATAATAAATATTACTGATCAATATTATCAATATAATATAGCTGTACCTATCTACCTCTAGAAACTAAACATTCATTGACCCTTAGGGTTTAATAAGGGGTGCTCAACCATTTTTTCTGCCGGGCCGCATGCATATGTTACCTATTTCCTGAGGGCTGCATACATATGATAGCTGTTTCAAGCGGGTCGCAACATGAGAATTAATGGAGGGGGAGGGGGAGAAATGCTTTAAGATCAAGATAACATAGAAAATTTAAAATGTGGAAATCGATGAAAATATTAAAACTAATATTTTCTTTTTTTCATTATTATTATTTTTTATTTTTGTCACTTAATTTTTCTGAATTGGAACCATTTAAGAATCACTCTTTCACAATTTCTCCATCAGTTAACGATACCATATAATTACCAATAATATAACAAATTTCAAAGGGTGCCTTTCTTACCGCTCTGACATTACCACTAGCGAAGCACTTTTTGCTGCTGTAAAGATTATTCAAGAAAACCTACTTATCAACTTTTTAAAGAGATGTTCGAAGAAAGGTGTCACTGAATGCATGATTCATGTTTTTTGGTAATTTTTAAGTACAACAATTTCTTGAAAAATCAAACAATTATTGAACTATGCTTGTTTTTCACTACAAAAACCTCAACATCTCAATCATATCGAAACCATGTATTTCTTCGAATATTTTTCCCTTGCAAGATATGAAAGATGGTTAAAAATTAGTTCCACTCTTAAAATAGTCGCTACTTCACTGTTGTCTATTATCACTAATCAGAAAGAACAAAAAGATATCAATTCGCACCCATACCACATCGACAGCAAAGAGACTGATTTTTTAACAAAGAGCTTCTCGCCAAATTTATATAAATAAATGAATTTCTCAGAATAATAGACCATGACCAGGCCACTTAAAAAGGCCCTGTGAGCCGCATGTGGCCCGCAGGCCATAGACTGAGTATAGCTGGATTAAATGATACAAATCAAAGTAGTTACGATGTGTAAAAAAGGGATGGATGGAAAAGCAGCAATGTGGTTCTACAAAGTAGGTTCACGTATGAAGTTGTGTACTGAAAAATTTTAAAAAAATATGAACATTTAAACCTTCTTTCGTTTCAGTCTCAATGAACAAAACAAATTACGTTTATAAATAATAATAAAAATTAATCTTAATGGTGGAAGTATTTTTTAGTAAATTATTTTGGCACAAACTTGACTCCATTAGGTACATACCTATGTTACACTTGTCACAATAATATAATATTTAACATATAATCTGAAACTTCAATTTAATCAAAAACTTATCACAAAGGTAAAGGTTAGTTATCACTGTCTCAAATACCCATTTACATTTCGAGATAATTTGTTGCATACTTCACAAATCATCTTACAAAGCTCAAATACATAAATTTTTCGAAATTTACACAACAAAATTTTGATAGCTTTCTTTTATTGATCTCCTTACAACTGGGACGGTAAATTCTGTTAAAATTTCTTGGTATCTTATAACCAGCGTATCATGAGTTCGAGCCCTAGTGCTACCGTGTAAAGGGAGCTAATGCACGTTAAGGTATACTACGACTACGTTCGGAACTGTGATTTAAAAAAAAACACATAAATGGATAATGTTGATGATATTTAGTGTTAATTTGATTAGAATATATATATATATATATATATATATATATATATATATATATATATATATATATATATATATAAACTTGTTTTAAGGACATTATGGCAAAAAAACATTATTTAAATACATATTTTTGTAAAAAATTAACTTAGAATAATCTTTTTTTCAAAACGTTCTCATCTTATATAAAATGTTTCCATTATAATAATATTTTGCATATATATATAAAGTAAAAACTTTCCAGAGAGTCTGAACTAGAATTTTTGAACAATTCACATAATTTTCATAGTTACCATTAATTAAAAGAATTATTAGAGTTTTTTCTTAAAATTGCTCCCCTCTGTTGTAGCGAAATATGGATAAATACAATTATAAGTTATATATTTCAAAAATTCTAGTTCAGTATGTGTAAGGAGGTTTGAGATATATACAGGCAAAATATTATGATGATAGAAGCATTTTTCATAAAAGTAGAATGCTTTGAAAATTGTTCATTCTGTCTCTCTATATGCTTAGTTTTTGTCAACATATTGCACTTAAATAGTTTTTTGTTGTAATGATGTTTTAAAACAATGTTATATACGTTTTCTAGTCTCAGTGACACTAAATATTACAAATATTACCCATTTCTAAGTTTTTGCAAAAACAGATTCCGAACGTATTCAGATACCTTAAGGTATCCGACTACATTCGGAACCGTGATTTAAAAAAAAGCGCATAAATGGATAATTCTCAGGATATTTAGTGCCATTCAGATTAGAATACATGCATAAAATTGTTTTAAGGAGATGTTGACCAAAAAAAATTATTTAAATATAATATTTTGTCAAAAAATTAATTTAGAATAATCTTTTCTTCAAATGTCCTCCTTTGAGAATAATGGTTCTTTTATTATAATCCAATTTTGCCTGTTGCAACGTTTGAAAGAATAACGGTAGCGTATTCTTGGTTAATTTAAATATAAAATTTATTTAGGTCACAACTATTGAATATTATTTATTGAATGATATATTAAAATTATTAAACTTAATTAAACATTGTTAGAGTCCAATATTTTGTGAGAGGAGGAAGCGTTGGGTACCGCTCCCGTCTAAGTTCAAAGCATCTCTCCTCTCTCATCTTCCGGTCGACGGTGTTCGATTTCTCGGGGGTCAAAAAGGGGTCTCTGCAGCTGCAAGATGCACGTGTGGGTGTCGGGTCCAACAAAGACGTCGACCGCTGTCGATGTTCGGAGAAGCGACGTTACAGCTCTCGCCCTCTCTTATAGAACTTTTCCGTTGAAAAATGTTTAATGGAATGACGATGAGACAACTAACAGATTACCAACACATCCCTTCATCAAGCACCACTATATTTCTGAGCTGCAATTTTAACTACTTAAGAAAATGCTGAACTAAATTTGGAATTACTTGTTTCTAGTGAGTGAGTGTTCTTGCTAGGGAACTTACACAAATCCATATTACGAAAATGATCAATAGCAATATAAGAAAACATACTATAACATTAAATAAAAATACAAACACTCCTATCACAATGCTTATTATCAATTATACTAACAACATGTTACATCTAATGCTAGTGTAAGACCTTACACATAAAATATTCTTCTCGCCACAATACTTAAGAAAAATTATACTATCGACATGTGTAGATATGATATGCGAAGTGTACAACCTTACACACAAAATATTTTTCACAATATGCCTCTTGCGTAAACTAAATACTCATGTACATTTTAAAACCCTATACACGAAATTAAGCATATTAATACATTTGATTTTCATGGCTTTATCTTTTGACACGCATCTCCATTCGATATGATATACAGTACTAGTAAATAAATAAAATTAATACAATTATTAACCTTTAACAAAAAAAAATCATTATAAGCAACAATTATTATTCATGAGCAAGAGAACATTGTTAACGATTCCTAATTATCTATCACCGATCTGCTGAGACTATCTGCATTTTTGTGACCTTCACCCGACCGATGTACAATTCTAAAATTATATGGTTGCAAAGCCAAAGCCCATCACATCAATCTAGGGGGTTAGAACTAACATTTCTATTCAACCACACCAACGGGTTGTGATCGGTCATAACTAAAAATGAATTTCCACATCTAAGTAATAATGTAACCTTTTAATTGCGAAAACAATTCTAGCACATTCCTCCTCCGTCGTACAATAACGCTTCTCTACCTCTGAAAATTTCTTACTCAGGTAAAGGATTGGATGCTCCTCACCTTGTTCATTTAATTGGGTTAAAACTGCTCCCATACTTGCGTTTGAAGCGTCCGTTTGAACAAAGAATTCTTGTTCAAAATTTGGCGCGTACAAGACGGGCTTATCAATTAGTTTCCCTTTTACTTCTCGAAACGCGTTTTCACACTCAGTCGTCCACGTAATTTCTCTCTTCTTTGCTCTTCTTTTCAACAAGTCCGTCAACGGAACAGCGATTACCGAGAGCAGATTTACATATTTTGGTAATAACCCGCTAGACCTAAGAAGGCACGTATTTGGGGTTTTGTGCGAGAGATAGGGAACTCTAGAACAGCCTGAACTTTGATCTCGGAAGGGGTGCGTATACCCTGACCCACAATGTGACTCAATAATTTGACATTTTGTTGCGCGAACTTAGACTTTGAAGGTTTTATAGTTAACTTAGCTCTCTTTATTCTCTCCAGAACCGTTTCCACATGTTTAAGGTGCGACTCCCAAGTATCTGAGAAAATTGCGATATCGTCTAGATACGGGACAACGAAATCCTCTAGTCCGTTAAGTAATTCAGCCATGAGTTTACTAAAGAAATATGGATCATTCTTTAATCCGAAACTCATCCTTAGGGGTCTGTATGTACCAAAGCTAGTACAGAAGGCTGCGTATCACTGTGCAGTTTTACTCAAAGGTATTTGCCAATATCTCTTAGATGGGTCTAAGACGGTAATAAATTTAGACACCGATACTTTTTCTAAGCGTTCTTCGATATTCGGAAGAGGAAAATATTCCTTTCTAATGATCCCGTTTAATTTCCTGTAATCAATACATGAACGAAGCTCTTTCGAAGCTACCTCAACTAAAATCATAGGGGACATGTAATCTAATTCTTCTACCTCAATGATTCCTAATTTTAACATTCGGTTAATTTCGTTTTTTAAGATTTCATTTTGTCGGTGCGAGACATTCGATAGGGCTTCGTCCTAACTGGTTGATCGCTAACTAACTGGATTTCGTGTTCAACCAGATTAGTTAAACCGGGATTGTTTGAAAAACATTTAGAGCATTTATTTAATAATTCGCGCAGTCGATCCATTTGTTTGTCGTGAATGTGGTTGCTCAACTCGCTAGCCTGGATTACGTCCTCGAAATCATAAACGAGAGAATTGTTTTCTAAGTACGGGATTTCTAATTCCTGGTCTGCGAGAGAGTTTTGCGTTTCCTCATTAATAATTACGTTAACATGTTCTGGCCTTTTGTAATATGGTTTTAGCATATTTATATGATAAATTTGAGATGTTTCACGTCTGCCGGGGATTTCGACTAGTTCGTTTCCAAAATTTTATTTAAAATTGTCCCATGACCTATCCACTGCACTGCTAATTTATTTGCTCTGGATGTAGCTAACACTAGGACTAAATCCCCATCCTTAAATTCACGTTTTACTACGTTTTTATCATACCAAGTTTTCCGTTGAACTTGCATTTCCTCCATTTTATTTATAGCTACTTCTTGACATCTTTTTAATCTATTTACTTAAACATATATTCAGTGACGAGATCACCTTCTTCTTCCGGTTCCATCCAATGTTCCATTACTAACGTCTCTGGGGCTCGCAAATTTTTCCCATACACCAACTCTGACGGTGTATACCCTGTACTTTCGTGAGATACAGTCCGTAACGCTAAGAGAATTGACGGAAGATTTTTGTCCCATTCGGAGCCTGCATCTAAACATAAGACTCGTAAGAGTCGTTTCAACGTTCGATGAAATCGCTCAACAGAGTTACTCTGTGGATGATACACAAAACTATGCCTGACAAGTATTCCGAATCTTTCAAAAAACTTGGTAGTCAGAGCACTAGTAAAAGAAGTACCCTGGTCGCATTGTATTTCCACGGGGAAACCCCAACTGACTAAAGATGTTTAACAGCGCATCTGTGACACTAACGGAACTAATATCAGACACTGGAATAGCTTCAGGGAATTTTGATGACATGCAAATGGCCGTGATAAGATATCGATTCCATTTAGATGTGATCGGGAGAGGCCCCCATGCATCAATATTTAGCTTAGTAAAAACCTCCTGAATAACAGGGACCAATTTTAGTGGAGCTTTCTTTTTATCATTGGGCTTCCCAGCCCTCTGACACTGATCGCAAGTTTTTACAAAATAATCCATATCTCTATAGCAATTCGGCCAGTAAAAATATCGGTTTAATTTGTCTTTGGATTTCGTAATCCCCAGGTGTGCAGATGTTCCCTCATGACACAAGGATTTAATAGGGTCGAGCAACCCTTCTGGCACTACTATTAACTTCACTACGTTTCCTAACTTATCTTCGCGTTTTTGATCAATAATTCCTTCTCTAGCGAATAAACCTGTTTGGTAACCTGCACTTGACTGGCTGACTGTTCGTATAAGGATTTAATCTCCTCGTTATTTTTTTGAGCATTGATTAAATTTTCTCGTATAACCCTTAGCAGCGCTAATTCCGGAACATATTCCTGGAGTGCAGGTATTAAATTTTCGTCCTCTGCATCCGAAGAAACAATTATAGCCTCATCTTCCCCTTTCTTAGCATCACCACTATCTATTCCCGTTTCTTCTCCAGCCGCTTTGACTTGAGACCTTGTTTGGACAGCATTCAGTATTTCGACCGGCAGGAAATTATAGCCTAAATTTCCTTTTATTAGCTCGGCCGTTTTATTTCCAAGCAAATATCGACCGTGTTGGTTTAAGTGATTTCCACAAACCACTGCCTTAATTTGCACCGTTCCAAAATTTCCAGAAATTTCCACGACCACCAAAGGTAAACAAACCAATTCTGCACTTAACGGTTGTTTTACCCAAACATTTTCACCAGAGAAAGAAGAAGGATTTATGTATTCTGCACATACTAAATCTATTGTTGCTCCCGTATCTCTAAGAATGTCTATCTCGTGACCATTGACAGAGCCCTTTGTTGTATATGAATTAAGAAAATCCGGGTTTTCATTTCCTTCAATATTATTGAGAGTTTCCGTCGTTTTGTTTTTTATTAATTTAGGGCAAACGGCTTTTATATGTCCGGGCATATTGCAATGATAACATCTTTGTATCACGCGTTTTTCAAAAGTTCTCTCTTTACTACTCTCCGGAACAGAAGCTCCTAATCTGGGGGAAGTTTTCTCAAATCTATTTACTTTTTCCTTGACCCTGAGTATGTCAAAATTTCATCATTCCTGCCCAACCTATCCATGGGTTTCGAATTTACCTTTCGGATGTCTTCATAATTATCAAAGAGTTCTGCTATTTGAGTAGCTGATTTAAGGTTTGCCCAATTATCTAAAAAATGATTATTCATACTAGCATTGGCGCGTTTTTTTAATTGATCTACCACCATTAGATCTTTAAGATCTTGAAACGTATTTATTTCTAAGCCAATCAGCCACTCATCTAGATAATTCGTAATTTCAAAAGTGAAATCCTTCCACGTGCTATCGAATTTTTTCTGGTGTTGAACAAATTTTTGCCGAAAGACCTCCGGACTTAACTTGAATCTTTTAAGTAATAATTTCTTTACATAATCGTAATTTTCGGCTTGTTCCTCCGGTTCGCAAACAATAAATTGCACGATCTCTAGGGGTAACAAACCCAATAATTGCCTCTCCCACTCTTTCTTTTCTATTGCCGCCCTTTTAGCCTGGCGTTCAAAGATCACTAGATATAAGCTAATATCTGACTGCTTAGGATCGAAATCTGGGATCAATTTTTTTTTAAGTTTAAATTAGAGGTTACAGAACATGTATTTGTAGAATCGTTTGGTTCATCATTTACCCTTAAAATAACCCTATTTTAAACCTTTCTAAATCAAATTTCAGCTGTAATTCTTTCTCTTTTAATGCCTGCTCTTTACTAACTCCTCCAATCTCAATTTTTCAGCCCTTTCTAACTCCTCCAATCTCCTTTTATCAGCCCTTTCTAACTCCTCTAATCTCATTTTTTCAGCCCTTTCTATCTCCTCCAATCTTTTTTACATTTGCAATGATAGTCTCATACAGATTTTTAACAAATTCCTCTTCATAACCTTCACTGTTAGTGATTGCAATTTTTATGCTAGGGACAGTCATATTTAAGGTGTCATTTATTTCTAATTCCTCAGCAAGTTGCAATATATCTTGCTTTTTCCCTTTACCAAGGAAAGCCATTTTTTAAACAATATCAAATAAATGTCACGCTAAATTTTGCACTACTGTGACTATTCTCTATTAATACAATAACACTGGCCCCATGCATACACAGAAATACACAAAGAAAAACATAACACTAAAGATAATCAAAATCATTCAAGAGACTTAAAACACAATAAATCTTAAGCTAAAATTGCACACACAATGCTTGAAATACAATTACATTTCTCTAGAAACAAAATAACACTGTTCCCATGCAAGAAAAAACACTAAGTATTTCAAAATTTGTAAAGAACACTTTAACCAAAATTCTTAATACAATATGCAGTTTGCAACTCAAAAATATAACAGTACTCACCCATTTGAAGTACTCAGCTTGCTGTCAGAAGCAAATTATGTGCACTAGTGGTTTTGAACTCTTCCTTGTGAGCAATGGTCCTTTTGACCAATCTTGAATCTTTCACCCTTAACAATAAGTGTGGTCAGTTTGACCAGCCTTGAATTCACTCGTGGCACGGCGTCAAAGATGTGAATTCATTCGCAGCACTGCTATCCCCCTAACAATAAGTGTGTAGTCAGTTTGACCAGCCTTGAATTCCCTCGTGGCACAGCTTCAAAGATGAATTCAATCGCAGCACTGCTTCCGAAGATCGCTTTCACTCCGGACACTCTGGGTGTAAACACTATAGATCAGTTTGATCTTCTTTGAGCAAGACGCTCTCCTTCTCCGAAGCTGAATTCAATCGCAGCACGGCTTCCGAAGATTTCTTTTTCTCCTTGCTTTGCGGTCCGTCCGTAAAATCCCAAAATTTCCTCCTCTCACGGGTCCTGAATGCTAACTTTTTATCCCAAAGCGCTGCCACCAAATCTCAAACCTATAACGTTTGAAAGAATAACAGTAGCGTATTCTTGGTTAATTTAAATATGGAATTTATTTACGTCACAACTATTGAATATTATTTACTGAATGATACATTAAAATTATTAAACTTAATTAAACATTGTTAGAGTCCAATATTTTGTGAGAGGAGGAACCGTTGGCTACCGCTTCCGTCTAAGTTCAAAACATCTCTCCTCTCTCATCTTCCGGTCGACGGTGTTCGATTCCTCGGGGCACCAATTGAAATAATTATTGGCGTTTTTGTTTTCTTAAAATCGCTCCCCTCTGTTGTCGTAAAATATGAATAAACCCACTTCTACGTTATATATTTCAAAAATGTAGTTGAGCCTCTGTAGAGACGTCTGAGCTATATCCAGGCAAAATATTATTATAATAGAACCATTTTCTCACAAAAGGAGAACATCTGGAAAACAGATTATTCTAAGTTAATTTTTTGCCAAAATATTATATTTAAATATTTTTTTTGTGAAAATGTCCGTCAAACATTTTATGCATATATTCTAATCTAAGTGACACTAAATATCATAAAAATTATACATTTATGCGCTTTGCAAAATCACGGTTCTGAACGTAGTCAGATACCTTAAACCTGTTTAGCTCAAAGTCCTCCCTTTGGCATGATGTGGTAGTTTGCAGAGTGGGTTCTAGCTCAAATATCGTCCTCGTCACTTTACCGTGGTTCAAACTGAAGAGGTTCATAGCCAATATGACTCTTATTGCTCCTAAATGAGATGTGTTAAGAAATTAATCAATTCCAGTTGTATTTCATACAAGCCGGTTTTCATTTTTTTCAGGAAGGATAAAACTTCAATCACCTAACTTGTAACCATAATTCTTGGCTACCGAAGCCACTTGTGTCTCTCGACTTAACCGTGTGTTTACACTAATTTATAAGAAAAAAGAAGACATTTTAGATGCTGTTTTTAGACCCTCCAGCTATTGGAGTGATCTTGAAAATGTTTTCTTTATATTCCCTGGGAAATATAAAGGAAGTTTTCCGTTTAAAAACAAAAAAGATATTTGTCTAGACAAACTTCAGGAAATTGTTTTTCAGTGTGTGTGTTCCGAAAACGAGAACAGTGTTTCGTAGTTTTTTATTTCTTACAAAAATACTTTTCCACTTGATTTTTCTCTTGAAAGCTCTATTTTCTAAGAAATCCCCAAAACGTCTAAGAAATAAATGTTTCTTCAAAAGAGCAACTTATTAAAAAAGAAAAGATGTGTTTTAGAGCAAAAAAAAAAAAAAAAAAAAAAAACACACATACACATTCAGAAGTGTTTCTATTTTTACCGTAAGCGTTTTAAAGTTTATTTTTTAATGAGTGCTACAATATTGAATAAAATACATTACAAAATATTTGGAATTATGTATTTGTATACAGAAATACTCTATTATTCAAAAAATATAAATAATGAAAATTTATTTTCTTGCACTTTGATAAATTTTGAGTAATGCTTGGAATTGCACCATTTCTGCGTGTATGTAATAAAGATTTCCACGTACCGCAAAATTCGGCGTATGGTACGCACCTATACCTTCAAGCTGCATTTTTTTAATTTTGGGATATTTTCGCCGTATAATGCAGAATGTACTAACCTAGTGCTCTTATGTTTTTAAGTAATTTATTTATTCGAAGTATTATATACCAGGCTTTTGAAAAATAGTATAATTCTAGATTTGCAACTCATAAAGTTCATTAAGTATGTCATTTCTTTAAAATTAACAGTATTTCGATGTATATAGGAGTAAAATTTTCTTAATTCTCGTACCTTTTTTTTAAGGTAAAAAAAAAAAAAAAATGTTCGGAACCGTGATTTTATAAAAACGCATAAAATGGATACTTTTCATGATATTTAGTGTCACTTCGATTAGAACACATGTATAAAATTGTTTTAAGGACATTTTGAAAAAACAATTACTTAAATAAAATATTTTAGCAAAAAATTAACTAATAATAACCTTTTTTCAAAATGTTTTCTTTTTGTGAAAAATGCTTCTATTATAATAATTTTTTGCCTGTTTATAGCTCAGACCTCTGTAGAGAGGCGAAACTATGATTTTTGAGACATTCACATTATTTTTAGACTTATTACGAATTGAAATAATTATCGGCGTTTTTTTCTTAAAATTTATCCCTTCTGTTGTCGTAAAACATGGATAAACCCACTTCTAAGTTATATATTTCAAAAATTCTAGTTGAGCCTCTGTACAGAGGTCTGAGCTATATACCGGCAAAATATAATTATAATAGAAGCACTTTTCGCAAAAGGAATATTTAGAATATTGGTTATTCTATGTTCATTTTTTGTAAAAATATTGTACTTAAATAACTTTGTTTAAATACTATTCTTAAAACAATTTTATATACACTGGTGTGCAAAAATTAAGGACGAGACGGTTTTTTCAATATAACTTTGTACAAAAGCTTTCCAAATCAACACATTTAATACCGTAAGATCCCCAATACCTAAGGACATGTGCAATATGTAAGCAACACTTACTAAAAGAGAAATCAGAGGGATAAAAAGAAGCTTTATTGAAAAAGTAGCATGGAGCGCAATGCGACTGAAGGCCGAAACATCCCTGTGATGGGTGTCCAGCAAGAAACATCCGGTCTTTAGTAGGGGATATGATCTCCCCTGACTGCTAGGCAGGTTTCACAGCGTCTGCCCATGCTGAGAATGAGGGTGTCAATGAGTTGTTGAGGAATTGCTGCCCATTCATCTTTCAGCGCCAATCGAAGCTCCCGAATCGTTACTGGTGGTAAGGTACGAGCTGCCAAGCATCTGCCTAGAAAATCCCATACATGCTCGATGGGATTGAGATCCGGAGATCGTGCCGGCCAATCCATACGTTCAATATCCTCACTCTCTAAGAGCTGTTCGGCAGCTACTGTGCGATGACATGGTGCATTGTCGTCCATGAAAAGTAACTTCAGACCCATAGCGCCTCTAAAAAGACACACATATGGAAGAAGAATCTCGTTATAATAACGGGTCCCGTTGACTGAACCTGCGTCGAAGATGTGAAGGTCTGTACGACTACCAAGCATGATGTCTCCCCAAACGAGAACACCGCGACCTCCATACCTGTCCCTTTCAATGCTGTTCGAGGGATGATTGCGGTTTCCCCGCTCCCTCCAGATGAGTATTCGATGAGAATCGCTACTCAAACTGAATCTTCTCTCATCTGTAAAGAGTACTCGTCCCCATTCATTGTCTCTCCAATTCCGGTGTTCCCGGCACCGCAGAGAACGCCTTCTCCGATGGGCGGGCGTTAAAGGTACACACCGTACAGGGCGTCGTGCAAACAGACCCCTACCGTGCAGTCTTCTTCCCACGGTAAAACGAGATATCGGTCGTCCAGTCGCCTGTGTCGTGTGTCTAGCGATTTCTCCCGTTGTCTGTCGCCTGTTTCTTCTGGCCTGTAAGACAATTTACCGGTCATCTGCGGGTGTGGTTCCTCGTGGACGACCACTACTGAACCCCGGATAGCTGTTCCTGTAGTTTGAAATTGTCTCCAAATTCGTGAAACGATGCTGTAAGCAATTCTGAACTCTGCAGCCACACTCTTGTCACACTGCGGCCTTCTTCCAATTTCCCAATGAATCGACCTTGGTTAAAAGCATCCAGATGTCGTCTAACAGATTGATTATTCGCCATTTCTTGCTGAGGCAGCAACTCGGTGTGATTTTAACTGCTATACGGCGTGCAATCTCTTTGCTAGAAATACTGATCTTACACCGACAACATGCTTTATACTACTCAGACACTCCTCCATTACGTCTACCTGCATATCTGCGCATGTGCTACCGTACATCACCTTACTTAATCTCCTGATTGGGCTTTCTGTCCGCTCTGCCTCTTCGTTCAGCTGATATGCTAATTTTTCGACTTCGTCCTTAATTTTTGCACACCAGTGTACATTTTCTAATCTAAGTGACACTAAATATCATAAATATTATCTTTTTATACGCTTTTGGAAAATCACGGTTCCGAACGTAGTCGGATACCTTAAAGTTATCATTTTTATATCCAGTATATAACGCGTACCCCTAAATTTCGATTTTACATTTTGTGTTAAAACTGCGCATTATACACCGGATTTTACGGTAAATGAATAAATACAACAGATTGAAGTAAAACAGCATTCAGTAGATTGCTAAAGATAAATAAACAGTGAACAGCTATAAAAATTCATCAAAATATTTAAGATTTTTCAAGAAGGAATAATATTTAATTATTTGAAAATGATTTAATTTTCATTTAGAAAAATCTCTGTAAAAAAGTGGTTCGAATTTTTCAAGAGTTCAAATCAATTTTGTATGAAATGTACTATAAGTTTCTTTGATACCGATTTATACCGAATGTTGAAAACAATTACAATCATTTTTATGATTGTAAGTTTTTTCATCTCATAAAGAAGGTTTCTAAAACAAGAATGTTTGTATTACATCAGTGGCGTAAAGGAGAATATGCCACTTTTGGGCTTCATGCAAGGTCTTACTAAAGATTCCATGATCATGACATAACATAGGCTTAAGCTCCCGTAATATCCCGGCTTCCCCACGATGCAACGGATACGGTGGTGCATGTTACGCTACTGAATCGCATTAACCTTCTGGAAAATAGCAAATGGAATTTCATATTTAAATTCATAATAGCTAGTATACCCTTTCTTCGCACGGGTGAGTTGAAAAATAAACAATACAAATGAAATGATAAAGAAGTTTATAATGATTTAATTTTACGTTAATTCTAAATTAAGCAAAAAAAAGCTTTTTGCGTATCTCAGCTGAATAAAAAAAAAAAAAATAAATAAAAAAAATTAAAAAAAAACTGTTAAATTTTAAGTCTGCGGGTCTAATAGTTAAAAAATGATTTTGTTTTAATTTATAACGCTCAGTAACTCCCTTCTGAGTCGATTTTATAAAACACCTTCCTAAGCTAAACTCTGCTCTGCAAAAGTAACATATTGTTACAAATTTTGTGTAATGAATGCTTAAAATAGTGTAAATAATCTCTATATCTGGATGTTACTGTTCCTATTACTAACTGTTGTATTTATTTAACGTTAAAATTGTAATGTTCGCAAGTAACGCCGTTCCTTACATTACAATGGTCATTCAAAGGAAACAGTAAAATGTTGGCGATAGAAACAAGTTGGCATAATTTTTGGCAGCCACGTTAGCAACTTGGCGATTGATTGAACGGTGCAGAAGTTGATATGCTGTATCGCCACCTGGTGGCGAGCTGTAACAAAGAGGATACCTCTAAAACCTTCTCCGTAAAAAAATGCATATACATGCCAGTTTTCATAGTGATCTGTTGAACAGTGTTGGAGTGATGCAATTTCACATATGTAAACAACCAAATTATTATATATAGATATTAATAAAGTTTTGTTTGTCTTTTATATTCTTATGAATACAAAACGCATTTTATTTCTGAATTTATATTCATTTGCATCATGTATATATTTAGAAAAAGACACTTATAGCGGAAACTGAGCAAAATAAATTTATATGGAAACATGAAATGTATCTCTTCGCAAACAAAATGAGTACACCATAAATCATTTTACCTAAATACCAACATAAATCGTAGCTAAACGCTTAGAAACACGACACAATCAAGTTTTTACTAGTTGCTGATATTTTAGATAGAAATTGTTATTTCCTAATTTGTTAATATTAGTTAGTAAATTACATTTTTATATTAATTATGCTTTTTTCTACAATTCTTTTCTTCAATGATGAACTGGAATTTGCTGATGGGGTCATTACAACCAATCTTATGTATTAATGATTAAAACAAAATTACATACCCAAAAAAGAAACACTTCTTGAAATTAACTTTTTAAAAAGTGTTACAAACCATTCTTCGATATTATTAAACAACTTTCTGCAAATTTACTGTAGCAGCAGTAAAATAATACTTGCTAAACAGCATTAAACAAGTAGGTTTATTGTTGAAAAGAGATCGATCAGAATGAATGATGGTTTCGTTTGAATTTATATTCTAGATAGAATATTTAAATAAATATCCAAAATGAGATTTTTAAATCAATTCCAAATGAATTTGGGTGAAAAACAGAATTTATAAACTGAAAGGATAAAAAAAATAATAATGATAGAAAACGACAAAATTAAAGTATGTGAGACACAGTAATCATAGAAAAGTGTAATAACAAAAAAAAAACTTCCTAAATATTAATTCAAAAACATTTATTTTCTGATACTGAATAAGTGAAATTCAGTAACTGCAATTTCTCTCATTAAAATTTACTATGATATAATACATATTGTTATACTTCACGAAAGACATATTAAGTCAGGTGCAAAAATTTTATCATGAAATAATTCGGATATAATTATATTTTAAAGTAATATTTTTAACCAGAAGAAACTAAGGAAAATAATCAATTTTAAATCTTTAGAATTTAATGCATTTTTCTCTTTGCTAGCAAATTTAATTTGACCGGCTATTTCCCTTGGAAATATGCAACAGTTTATGTATATATACACTGCTGGACAATTGCTAAGGACGGATCACAAATTGCTATGTAGCATAACATTAAGCGAGACATGAGTCCTAGTAGGATAAAATATAGTTGCCACACTGTTCAGACATTAGAATAAAGAATATTTATTGTTCTGGAATGTACAAAAGCTGTGAAACATCTGAAAGAAAAAAAAATGTTCATTTGATCTGCGTACGGAGAAATGGAACAATGCATCTAAAAGTCAGCAGGCACCTTAAAGAAAGTTATCAGTACGGGATATGTCCACCGTGGAGTGTGATGCAATATTCCGCACGTCGTACCATAATTTGCACAACATTATTAGTGTGGTGTGGTAGTTAGGAGAGGGGTGCCAGCAGCTGTTGAGGCAATTTATCCCATTCCTCTGTGAGTGCTCGCATGAGGGTGTTCTTGTTTGTCGGATTATAGTTTCGACGAGCAACTTGCCTCCCCAAAGCATCCCACACATTTTCAATGGGGTTTGGATCTGGAGAACGCGTTGACCATACGAGACGTTGAATATCCTCGCTGTCTAGACAATCCTAAACAGCGAGTGTTCGATGACATGTTGCGTTGTCGTCCATAAAAACAAATTTATCACTGACAGCACCACGGAAAAGACGAACATGAGGAAGTAGAACTTCATCAATGTATCGTTGGCCCGTCATAGTCCCATTCACAACCACATGTAGGCTCGTGCCGCCATTGATCATGATGCCGGCCCACACCATGATACTGCATGTCGGATATCGGTCCTTTTCCTGGATATTTTCTGGACGATAAGCAGTACCACTCTCGCGCCAGATCCGTTGGCGTCTACAATCCGATGACAGACTGAACCTACTCTCATCTGAGAATAGTACGCATGCCCAGTCCTGTTCAGTCCAATTGTGATGCTCACGATACCATTGTAAACGGGCAGTACGGTGCTGTCTGGTCAATGGGACACACACATCAGGTCTGCGTGCGTATAGTCCTCCTCCCCTCAAACGTCTGGCAAAAGTTTTTCGGGAGATCTGCTTTCCTGAGGCAGCAAGAAACTGATTTGCCACCTGCTGAGCTGTGGTGCTCCTGTTCCCTTTTGCTGATAGGACGATATATCTGTCTTCTGCCGGCGTCGTACTTCTAACACGACCTCCCCCGTGCCGTCTACTACACATTCCAGTAGTTTTAAATGACTTCCACAGCCGTGAAACAACGCTGTGAGCGATGTTGAACTCCCTGGCAACATCTGTTATTTTTCGCCCTTCTTCGATCTTTCCAATAATTCGGCCACGCATAAAATCATCTATGTGATGTCGGGGAGACATGCCAAAAATTTTAAGTTCGTCTATTAAATCTTTCCTGTAAAACTTTGACTTGAAACAACAACTGTCCACACGCGTCAAAACCTTTAAAGCTCTTATGAAAATTGCATACTCATACTTCTTACTAATATCCCGCACTTATTCTAATTTTCCACATTTTGCTTCCTTTCATTTTGTGGTTGCTATGAATGATAGTGTTATCCGTCCTTAGAAATTGTCCAGCAGTGTATATATATATATATATATATATATGTACCTCCACCAATAGGCAGTAAAAGTAAAGTGCTTAGCTTCGATCTAAGTTGGGCTCTCCTCCTCCCCTCGCGCCACCTATTACTACGAAAATGAATGCGGGATTAATTCTAATCTTAGCTGAAGCATGAAAGTTAAACGTAATATTTTTTAAAAAAAATAGGCTTAGAGCAGCGTTTCTCTAACTGTGGGGCGCGCCCCACTTGTAGGACGTGATAACTCTACGAGGGGGGCGCAAGCCTATTGAAAAGTCGAAAACAAAAGGTTATTTTAGAAATTATGAATTCACTGAAAGTAAACAAACAAAATACTTTCCGATAAAATGAAATGTAGAATACGCTTATAAACGTATCAGTAAAGTTCAATGTCTATTTTATTATTAATTTAACAATGCTAAGTTAAGAAGAACAAGAGTTTGATTATTATCAGTGACCGCATGGACTTGTATTAACACTTATCTTGATAATTTCTACAATTTAAAACTAATTCCTTAACTGCTAATTAAAAGTTACGCTACTTGCTCCCCAATGTCACCGTTTTCCACGTAGCCAGCGTATTTTGATGGTGGTTTTTTGGGGGGAGGGGGAGAAAGAGATAAATAAATAAGCAAATCCTCTGAAATAAGTAAATCTCCTTCACAAACAGTGTCAAGGTCCTTTTATTGCGTTCTAAGGCCTTCGGAAAAATTTTATTGATAGCAGTGCACAGAAAAGATATTATTTGGCTGAGCGAGAAGTTGATGCTCGCCAGTGACACTTAAGAGGTTAAAGTCGTATTGTAGCTTTAATGTCAAAGTATAGTATTATTGAATTCAATTCATTGTTAATGTATGGGGGGCCGCTATGAAAATTATGATTGAATATTGGGTCACGAATATTGAAACTTTGAGAAGCACTGGCTTAGAGAGAAAGAAAGAAATCTTTTACACTAGAGTTAAACATAAAATGTAGACTAAGATTTTCCAACTAAGTAAATAGTATAATTATCATTAGCAATATTGCAGTGATCGTGATAGTAAAAATCTTTTTTTAAGCGAATCGGAATAACAATGAACAGATAGTTATATTAATCACATTACTTAAACACATACTCTGATTCTAAAAAGAAAATTAAAGCAATTAAAAATTTGAAATAACAAAATTAAGAATACAGGTAATAAGATAAAAGTACATTAAATAATTTAAGTACAAGAAAAAAAATGTAATTAAGAAAACTTTCCTTCAGAAGCACCGGATTTATTTGTACAAAACTGCCTTACAATGACAAAAGAGCTAGTATAAGCCAGATATTATGTGATATAAATCTTCTGATCAAATCCCTTTTTAAGCCTTTGACCTAGATCTCTTTTCGCAATCAACTACCTGTCTTACTATCCTTTCGCTTAAATTAATTCATGGATAGAATCGAATATTATTAAATTAGAACCAAAATTCTCAAAGCCGGATCGGGTCTTCTGAACAAATTGTTATGATTTTAAGAAGGAATTTCAAAGTAGATTTTTCAAAATACAAATCTAGTAATTTTTTGAAATCAAAATTCAATTTAATTATGTCAAATGATCCAAATGAAGCACGAGAAAGTACGGAACAACGCTTGACAGAGTTTTTTTAATATATATTTAAATAAAACTCTGAATCTAAAGGATTTATAACCTATTTGAGCTATCATAAACCTATTGTTGCCTGCTTAAAATACAATTAATTCCCAATTATGATTGTATATTTCGCACAAAAGTATTGTTTTATGAATACAGATATATGAATGAATAATTTTATAGGACAATACTAATTTCCTCTTGTTTTTTATTCACCTAACTAATCCCTGAAATAAAAATTACAAAATTCGAAGTTTTCACTTCTATCGTGTGGTCATAAGCACACACACCTTTTTTTACTAGGGTTGATGCACGTTAAGTTTGTCGATACTTCAAGTCCTCCCGTTGTCGAGATGTTGAAAGTACGAGGTACATCTTCAATGGTTCACGAACAGAATTAAGTGATTCTTACTAGCATCGCTGTTTAAAATTCGGCAGGAGAACTATTGGTGATGGATTTTGTTCTGTCCAATCTCAGTCAAATTATAATGCCCCTCATAATCTGGCTATCAAGCTCCAAGAGACCTGTACCCTACAGAATGTGACTCGAAACCGTGTGATGAATTCTGTCCGCTTTTTTTTCATTAATCCTCTTTAGGAAACACTTCTTTAACTGTTGTTTGAGTTTAAATTCGCCTTCAATTGAAATAACTTGAGTTTAGGCTATTTAAACCCTAGGAATATGTGTGTTAGAGTTAGTCTATACGTTCTTATTAAAATCAGACTAGGACTTGCAGAAACTTTGGTGCAAGTATGAACAAGTTTAGATTGAATTGTAGTCGGCCCAAGAAAGATCAGACAAATTCTCTACTATTGAATCAAACGCAGACAAGTATTTGAATGTTTATCTTACGATCTTAACTTTATCGAAATAAACTTCTCTCTCGTCTTATAATCCTTGATGGATCATAAATTGCTTAGACTGAAGTAAAAGTTGCTGTTTT
This sequence comes from Trichonephila clavipes, assembly GCA_019973935.1. Classification (NCBI taxonomy): domain Eukaryota; kingdom Metazoa; phylum Arthropoda; class Arachnida; order Araneae; family Nephilidae; genus Trichonephila; species Trichonephila clavipes. The sequence goes on along the minus strand of BMAU01005756.1, from coordinate 31,500 downwards.
TACAACTGTTGTTGATTCGTAGTCTCAAAATACACTTGCTGCTGCAGGGTTGCAACAACCGATCTCGCAATAAAAGTAGTCGCCACATGACAAGCAACACTAAAAAATAAACACCATTACAACTAGTAGTGAATATGAAGTTTGTTATGAATATTATTTATCGTACAATTGCAAACATCTGCAAAAATTAATATAAATTAATGCAAATAAAACATTTTGTAGAAGAGTGCGAAACTATTTTTTTCTAAATAGTCTTCTTAAGAATATATACATAACGCATTTTCGAAAAAAAAACAATTTCATCTTATAAAAATGTATTAAATCCCATCACACACAGATGTCAAGCTTTTCCATCACTCTTTTCAGAAATTCTCGTCTCTATGATATTTCAAATAGGTATTTTTTTAAGTATCTATGTGAAAAGCCGATGTTTACAAAACTCAAATACTTACTCGTTGAAAGTTCATCTCTCGTCTCTCTCACACACATTTTTTACGAGCCCTCCTTTTTTTCTCCCCAAACTTGGGTTTCTGTCTAGATTTTGTAAACATGACGAGTGCACATACGTTTAAAAATGATTCAATTATTTTTAGTGCGACACAAAGGTTTAAAAAGGTAAGATTTTGTTTCTTTTATAAAATGTGAAAACTCTATACGAATTATTTTGTATAGTACATATACCAGTATACACTTCTATATTAACTTTTTTGTACCTGGAATTTTGTTTGTTTGTTATTCCTGGAATTTTTACGGATATATATATTTGAGTCTTACAGAAGAACAATGAGATTAATTCCATAAAGTGAACTGAAATAAAGAAGTGATTTGATACAGAAACGGCCGTGACAGTCAACAATTCTTCAGCTTACTACAATGAAGTAGTTCTATTAGAAGAAGGATTCTAGCGGTGTACACTATTATAATAAAGATCTGCCGTATTAACTCGAATCCAAGCAGCACTTTTTTCTGCTGTTAATGCCATTGAAAATAAATCGCATCATAGAATCGAAGGGGGAAAAACTCATTAGATGGGGGAAAGTTGAAGGTGATGCTGATGGTTATATAGCTATTGTTGGTTCATGTACGTGTTTAACAGCATTTAATACTGGTAAAATACCCTATTATTCACTTTTTAATACTTTTCAATCTAAACTTTTGTTTTAATTTTGTAAATATAGGGCACTTTGATAAACCTATTTCTATAGTATGATTGCAAGATTTGCTCGTCGAACTTTGATGGGGGTGACTTCAAATGAATTGCCCCGGGTTCGATTCTCGGGCGTTCGTTTTTATCCTCGAGCTTCAACTCAACTTTCCTCCCTCCTGCAGTGGGTTGATAAATGAGTAACAAAAAAAAGCTTGCTTAGGGACGTAAACACTGGGGGTCTCTCTTCAGACTGACCATCGGATCGGGACATCAGCTCATGCACCTCAGCGCCCAATGATCATGTATACTGGGATGGAAACAATAGGCCATTGCCCTCATGGGCAGCTGCGCTACTAAGTTTGAGTTTCATAAACCTTGTTACACTTTTTTTTCACAAAAACGCGTGTAGAGTTTGGGATGTGGCTTAGAATCTTTGGCGGCTTTGATTCTGCCATCCAGAATTATATTATCTGCATTAGAAAATCATCTGCTATTCGGTTATCTCTCTTTTTTACACGTGATGAAGAGAGGGCTTTCTTACATCGAAATCTGAGAGAATACGAGGACTATTGGCGACGGAACTTGTTATTTTCATCCTTGGTCACGTGACAAGGACGACACCTGAACTACCAGTCTCTTCTCTAAACTTTATCACACTACACAAACACGAGAATTTTGAGCCTCGACCGATTAAACGTGCATCAATACTTCTGGACAGAGGGTTTTCAGAGACAAAAGGATTAGAACTTGCGATTCTGAGTCACCACCACGAGTTAGTGACCTTAATCACTAGGTCGAAGTCAATATTACTGCAGCCCTCGTTTACTTCTGGATCTGAAACTATAATAGTTTGCGCGTATGGTAATGTTTTCCAACCATAAATGATCGTACTTTAACAATCAGTAAATTAATTCAGTGAGGTTATTTTTCAATTCCTACTATTAGCTCAACTTCGTATGTATTTATTTTTTTTATCTTAGTGGAATTTTCAATCGTTAATAAAATACATTTTAAAGCGTTCAATTGAGCTGAAATTTTATATACATGATTTTATTTTGGATGACAATACAATAATTCAATAATAATTAATAAAAAACAATTGATTAAAACTAATTATTTAAAGCATTACAATTACAGCCCCGTTGCCATAATTTTTGGTGATTTAGTGACCCTTTTGGTGACTTCTGTCAAAACTTGAAAAGGTTTTTTCTCACGTTTTAAAGGATTCAGTTGAACTGTAATTTTATATAAACAATTATTTTGGGTGACAATACGATACTTTAATGATATTTAATAAAAATTAATTACCACATAATGTTGTGAATCTGTCATATGTATATGCATATTCATGTTAATTGTAACTATTTAATAAAAAGTAGCTAAAATAATTTTTTTTTGTTCTTCGTAGGAATTGACTTAATTTGTTTCATATTACTTGTTGTGTTTATTACTTATGACTACGACAATACTGGGTTTGAAAGTAGATATTAACAGATACTTCAAACTTACAATTACAGAATACGTAAGAAAGGTAAGAAATCCTACTAAAATTTTTATTAAACAAACATACATAATTTTGCAGAAGGAAATGGGTAATGGAAGTATTTCAAATAGACAGTAATTTTAAAACATATTTTTTGTTCGCTTTGTTTGTTTATATATCCTGCATCACATCTGTACTTAACCTGCGCAGGCGTGGGTCGCATGTGGCCCACCGGAACTTTCTGTGTAGCTCGGTCATGGCACGTTGCAGAAGCAAATTGAATTATTTAAGAACAATACATTAAAAATTTAGTGAGAAATTCTATCAATCAAGGAATTAAATATATCCATTTGGCTATCAATATTGTGCAAGTACGAATTACGATCAAACGTTTTTTCTCCTTCTTTTTGTAACTGTAACGTTTATTTATAACACATTACGGGGAGTAGCAACCATTTTATGGGTGAAATTAATTTTTAATTAATCCTTCTGTCTTCCACGCGAAAAATAACTGAAGAATATATGTTGCGTCAAGACGATTAGGACCTTGACTATTGTAGAGAAAAATAAACATGGATCTTTGACTTATTTCATTTGTCGTGAAAATGTAATATTTAAACAATATAATATATTGCCCGTCATTATGTAACTAATCACAAATCTGTCAATAGCTTTCTTTCTTCAGGATCTATTTCTGCTGTGACTAATGCCACCTGTATGACAAAGTCAGATCGAGGCCCGCTAAATTCATCACGGCTAAAGGCTAGAATTTTTATCCCTGTCGTTAGCCTTAGCTTTGAGCACCATGCAGGTGACAGTACGATTTTGCTCGGTTCCACCCCAATTTAGAGATAAAAATTCCTGGGGGTGGCCAGTGGCCTCCCACATTTTTCCCCTTCCACCAACAACACGAGAGGACTTGCAGCTCAACGGCTATTTAGAGTACCTCTATGCTGCAAAGGCACTATATATTTACAAACATCCATGTTTACTCCGGGGATTCGAACCCACTTCCTACGGCACCGAAGTCAGCGTAGCTAACCACTACACCGGTTGGCGACAGGATCTATTTCTACACGAGATATATTAGATTTTTATTTGATTTTCAACAGCAACAAAATATTTTGTAGGTGGTAATGTCATAAAATGAAGGGGTAACAAAAGTATCCTATGAAATGTGTGTTACATTATATATATTGATAAACATACGAATTGATACGGACATTTTTAGAAGGTTTCATAAATGCTTCCGATGTACGCTTTGATGAATTAAATTATTTGTTCAGATATTTTTTTTTAGTAAAAATGAAAAGTATTTGAATAAATTTGAAACAAAACTGCACAAGCAAATCTGAAATAAATTCAAACAAATAATACCAATTTCAATATGGAATTCAGTAAAAACTCTTTGCTATTATCATCCTACTATCCATTAATAGATTTCTGATATGGAAATAGGTGAGACCTTGTCAAAAGACGGTAGAAAGCAAACCAGGGGCTTGTGATTATACATTGTTTTTTTTCCAGGTATAGAAGTTTAAGTTTGCATTACTTACCAAGATGGTGACAGATTTAACAGCTGTCAAGTGATTTATTCTCAGTTTGGTTTAGCAATTCATCATGAACAGACTCACTCCTGAACAAAGCTTTCAAATTGTGTAATTTTATTTCGAAAATAATGGTCGATTTTCATAAGCTAATTTTGTTTAGCGATGAAGCGCACTTAAGGTTGAATGTCTACGTCAACAAACAAAACTGCCGCATTTGGAGTGAAGCTAATCCACAAGTGTATGTCAAAACACCGTTACATCCAGAAAAACTGACTGTTTGGTGCGCTTTATGGGCTGGTGGAATCCTTCTTCAAAAACGATGAGGGCCACAACGTTACAGTTAATGGTGACCGGTATAGAACCATGATTTCTAACTTTTCAGTCCTGAATTGAACAATCATGATGTCCAGGAGTTGTGGTTCCAACAAGACGGCGCAACATGTCACACAGCCCGTGCCACAATCGATTTATTGAAAGACACGTTTGGTGACCGCCTAATTTCACGTTTTGGACCTGTGAATTGGCCTCCAAGATCTTGTGATTTAACACTACTAGACTATTTTCTGTGGGGCTATGTAAAGTCATTGGTCTATGCGGATAAGCCACAAACGCTTGACCATTTGGAAGACAACATTCGCCGTGTTATTGCCGATATACGGCCACAAATGTTGGAAGAAGTCATCGAAAATTGGACGTCCAGATCGGACTCCATCCGAGCCAGCCGTGGCAGTCCTGTGCCAGAAATCATATTTAAAATGTAATGCCACAAGACTATCTTTCGAATAAAAAAAATTCATGTCAATCGAATAATAATCGTTGTTTTATTGCAATTTAAAGTACTATACCTCTAAAAAAAACACGCTTTAGATGAAAAAAAATAGAAATTACTCCATAACTGGGTAGAAATTGCATAAAACGTAATTTTTGGGAGTTGAATTTGATAGAGTTTAATATAAATTTACAATAAAATCCAAAATTATGAGTTTTAATATTTTTTTATCAATTTTCCGCATTTTAAATGTCCCTGACCTTATAGAGTCCGCCTTTCCCCCATTAATCCTTATGTTGCGTCTCGCGTGAAATATTTGACATATTTATGTGACTCTGCGAAAAAAAGATTGAGTTCCCTTGATTTACATCATGGAAAATGGTATCCCCCTGAGAATAATGAAAAGTAAAAAAAAGTAAGACGAAAAAGGAGAAAATTTATTCTAAAGAAATCTTGAATTGTTATGATACTTTTTCTGGAAATATTGTAAGTTATAAAATACTAAAATAATACTTTAAACACTATAATATTCACTTTCCATCAATTTCCATGCATCTCAAGTGATGAACAATGAAGAAGTTTCAAATATACTTTATTAACAGAGCTTTAACTCCATGCTATACAGCTCGTTTGTATACATATTTAATATATTTTTACAGATAAAGACATATTTAAAAAATAAATAACAATTAATTTTGCAAATCAAATTTGTGTACTTATAAAATAAAATTTAAAGGGATTCGTGAATTTCTCAAAAGGCTTAACTCAATAAAAAGTTTTATTTCAAGGGAAAAAAAATAATAAATGGATTTTTCGCAGTTTGAAGTTATGTGCGAAGAGCATCGTGGACTAGTTCCAGAAGTGAACAATTTACGCATAGGTGATTTTAAGCCTTTCAAGATTTTTCTCTTTTTACTTTCTTTTTTGCTCGAGGGCAAGAAAAAGCTTGAAATCGAGATTAAAATAAAGTATAAGGTGCAAGTCGGCAATTTTTCGGAATTTTTGACAACTTTTAAAAGAGGTCGCCACAATATCTAAAGGTTTACCAGAAAACTAGACATGGAAAAGGTTACGAAAAAACAGTTTACCAGAATAAAACCGTTAGCTAACCAAACGCTGCCAATTTTGCGATGGAACCTAAACTACTTATTAATGGAATTCGATTTACAAATTATGTGAGTCAAACATCATAAGTTATGAATTTTTTTTAAAAATTTAAATTATATATTTATACCTCTCATTGGATTTTGGGAAAAAAGAAATGAAATATGAAAGGCAAATTTTTTTCATATACATTATCGTTTAAATCTCATTTTCATTGAAATTTAAGAAAAATATCAGAGTTGGAAGTGGGAATAAAATTGGGGCTAGGATACTCTAGTCCTACTTAGTGGTGCATTTTGGTTCGATAAGTTACCTTGCGCCATTTGCATACTAAAACTAATTCGGTCCAGCTGCGATGAGAATTACGAAAGTCAAACAGAATGTATAATTTTTTAAACAAAATTGCACAAATACTCTCTAATTCTATCAAGAAGTTTGTTACCCTTTGTAGATTTTTGTCAACGAAATAAAATTTAAAACTAAATCATTTAAATTAAATAGAATCATATGTGAAAACAATAAAAAAAAGAATTGGAAAGCAACACAAGTGCAACTGGAGGATTTATTCATTGTTAAAATCAAAATTAATGGATTTCTAGTTGCATTTTTAACTGTCGTTATACCTTCCTGCATTAAAGCCCTTCACACTATTACTTATTTTTTTTAAAAAAAAAAACCTTACACTTTATAGGAAATAAATAAGCACAGGTGTATTTAAACATAATTCAGATTAAATTAAAAAAGAAAAAAAAACTAACGCAAAATTTAAATGCATAAAAAGTAATAAAAGTAAATGAAATCAAGACATGTATACATGTATTATATCTATTACTACTAAGTTAAGTAAAAACATCCAATAGCTTGCAAATTCGCATACAAAAAAATCCCTCCTCCCCTTGGGATTACTCATAATAGTTTTGAAGACTTTTGACTGTGGTGTGCCAAGCCAATCTACCAATATGATTCAGCGTGCCACACGGTAAGAAAGGTTTGAAACAATTCTATTCTCGTGATAATACATGCAGAGTTGAAGAATAGTTGCGAATAATATAGATTTACAGTTTTATTATTTTTATATTAATTCTGCATCACTTAAAACATAAAAATTTGAAATTGGGCATATATTATGAATTTTTATTTATTAAAATAAGAAATAGACAGCATAAAATAAAAGTATAACTTTTTATATGTTATTATTCCTTCATTATAGTTAAAAGACAAATAGTTTACTACGAACCTAATGCTTACACCGCTTTATTTTCACAACGCAAAACTATAGGTATATTGTGTGAATTCCAATTTGACACGATTCTGAGTATAATGTTGTTAAACAATTTTTTACGAACTCGAAATACTTTTCATATGAGGAAAGTGTTTTTTTACTTAGAAAGGAAGCAAAAGCGGGGGATGTAGAACACGTACAATTTTCTGTCTTTAAACAATTCACCTTCTTCAGGAATGACATGCAATAATTTACAAAATAGCTGTAAGTTTATCTTTCGATTAATCTTTCAGATTTTTTTGTAATTCTGCAAATGTACATAACTCTGAAGAAGTTTGTCAAATAAGGTTCATTGCGAATTTAATAACTTCCATCCACTCAATAATTAAGAAATTTTAAGAGTAGTGCAGAGTGCCGCTGAGCATTGTACCATGTGCCAGTGGTTGTCGACCCCTGATCTATAGTAATACTTTTAATCAAAGGTAATAAATGTTTTTCAAAAATTTAAGACAAATATCTTTTTTTATACTTCAAATAGAATTCATTAAAGGACTCCCATGATATTTTTAACCCTTAACTTTGCACTGTGTTGCATTTCTGCAACATATGATTTATTTTAATTTAACAGACTCAATATTTTATTTTAATTACCTACAAATCATTTATCTGAGAAAAAAAGATTACTACAACGAAATACATGCTAATTTTGTCAAAAAAGATGGAAGTACATTTTTTCCAGAAATCACAATTATAAAAATCTCTGATGCCTCAAGAACTGTGTTTTTGCTATAAAAAGAATCCATTATATTTTATGCTTACTCTTGTTTATTGACAAAAAAAATTACCAGGTAAGAAATTTAAACATTTTTTATGAGAATAATAAAACCCTCATATATATATATGTATATATATATATATATATATATATATATATATATATATATATATATATATATGTATGTATATATATATGTATATATATATATATATATATATATATATATATATATATATATATATATGTATGTATATATATATGTATATATATATATATATATATATATATATATATATATATATATATATATATATAAAGTTTTGTAATTTAATACTGCACAGTGTTGCACTTCTGCGACAAACAATAAAATGACTGAAATTCAATTTAAACTTTCTTAATTTTTTCTATTCATATTTTTCCCTTTTATTATTACTTGAGAACTAGCTGATATAATTTTTTCATAGATATTTAAAAAATTGCGAAGTTAAGGGTTAATCAAATTTGAAGAATTGATTAATGTTTTAACTCTTTTTATTTCACTTTAATTATCTTTTTATTTTTGAAAAAAAATATGCCACAGATTTTGTATTAGTTTAAGAAATTAATGAACTTTTCAAGGAGCGACTTTTTAAATGCAAATTAAAAGACAGCTATACTAAATTAAATATTTTGTATTTTACTTCTTAAAATTATACAAATTCTTACAAATTCCGTCAAAAAAATTCTAATATCCTTTAATTGCCAAGATTAGCATGTGAAAAGCTCGTTTCGAAATTCTAAGCATTATATTTATAAACTAGCCATCAAACGATCGCTTTGCTGGACATTTCATGACATAGCATGGATATGTACTGTATTTTAATCAATGATAGTTAAGTTGTCGCATTACGAATGCAAACGTATAGAAACATATTTGTATGTCTCTCGCATTATGATTTAAAAAGGTCAGAGCTATATAATATTTTCTAATAATTTCTAAAGTTAAAAGGAATTATCTTTTGTTCTCTTTTAACCCCCTCATGACGTGGATTTTTGTAAAACGTAAATCTTAGTAGACCTCTCCTTAATAAAATAAGCATGCTTGCCATATTTCAAGTCCAAATCTAAAAGTTCAAAAGAGGATTTTTTTTCTTAATGAGCTTCTGTGTAACCGCCCGCCTTTGAGTGTCAATTTCCGTAAGACCCGTTCTTAGTTAATATGTGTTCTTAGTTAAAAATGTGGAAACTTCTGGTGTAGTTCGAAAATGGGAGACTTTTTCTAATCAATACGTCTAAGTAATTATTTTTTATGTTAGTCAATTTACGTAAAATACTTTCTTGCTAGATCTATATTCAACAGCAGAAACATATCTACCAAATTAATTTTCTTAGAGACATTAGTTAGATTCATGTAATTTCCTGCTTTTGAACAGTTACACTATAACAGTTCAAAAATAAGGATTTTTATCAATAACACCCCTTAACCCCTCACAACCCCATTTCGGCTTGATTTCCGCAAAACCACATTCTGAGTGGATCTCTACTCCATGAATGGAATGAGCCTACCAAATTTCAAACATGTAGGTGTAATAGTTCAAAAACGGGAAAAAATATCTATGATGATTCTTAAGGCTATTTTCGGTTAAAGTTAAAGAATAGAACGCAAATTAGGTATATTTTTTCAGACACAAAATAAAAATAAAAATTAATATTATATTCTGATTTCCCTATCCCTTAGAGAACAACATATTTTACCATTCTTCACTTTTTTGACGGATCTGAGCCATTTCTTCTGGTATAAAATGTGTTTCGTGTTTTTTTCCCTATACCGTAATGTTAAATGAGCTGTCCTTTCACGTGTTAAAATGAAAAAAATAATACTCAAGGAATATTTTGACATTTGAGAAACGCTATATTGTTAATAGATGTATGAGTTGTAATGCTGCAAATTTTCATGAAAATAAAGGCATTTTTCTGTCTAAAAATGTGTTTCTCGTTTAGTGCAGGTTCTCGTACTTTTGTCGAAAACAGCCTTAAGCCGTTGCAATGCCCCTTAGGGTTTAATTTTCGCAAAATCCGTTTCTCGTGGATCTCTGCTCCATGAAAGAAACATGCCTACAAAATTTCAAGTCTGTAGGTCTAATAGTTTGGAAGATATTGAGATGAGTGAGTAAGTAAGTGAATATTAAGGTCGCACCGTACAACTAACTATTTGAGGGATTTTGGCGACGTACCTCGTAATTTTCAACACCTTTTTTAAGTGACGCTCCTGATGAGTGATTCGCTTTTCTCCTTTATATTCGATGCGAAAAAGTAGGTGGTAAGACTTACTTCGTGAGTACAGCAACATATGTTTCCTGCTAAATGCAACAAATTAAACGCAGTACCGAATAAAATTAAAGTTAATAAATTATGATTGAATAATATTCAGTCTATATATAAGTACATGTAAAAAACCAAAAATATTGATATTAAATTTTATAGAAAATAAAAGACTTCAAGACATACACAAGAATATTTAAATAAAATATTACATTATTAATTTATTAGAGATGTGGCTTCGTCTTTTTAAAAACTTTATAATTAATTTAAAATGCTATTATTAATACATATTGCCATTTCACTGAGAACTATAAGAAATATAACTGTAAAGAAAGTTAGCAGGATATCCATGTTCAATACATTGTTTAATAAAAATATTAAAATTTATATATATTAGATTTATGACTAATTAATACATTATTACGGTAAATAAAGTTAAAAATAATATTTATATAAATAGAGATTGATAAATTAGAATTCCAGTAAGACACTTTGATGATATTAAAATTGAAAGCATTTCTTTAATCACAAATATTACTATGTAGTTTCAAATCCTTAATATACAGTGTTACATCTAAGTATTTAGTTTTATTTGGGTTAGATTTATTTTAACTAAGTTTAAGTTATCAGGATAAAAATTAATATTGGGGTTAAAATTATTACTTTTACCAGGAACAATTAAATCATCAATATGTCTAATAATGCAGTAATCCTTATTAATAACATAATTACATTCATAAAAGTGTAAATATAAGTTAGTCAAACTAATGCTAGCAGGGCCACATGAGGCAAACCTTTAGTTTGTTTAAATAATAAACTATTAAAATTTATGTAATTTTCTTTTAAGACTAAATCTATGAGAGTTTTAAATTTGAACTTAAAATTAAGATTATAATTACTGTGATTTTCTAAAATTATTTTAATAATATCATTTATGTCAATGGAATTAAAAAAGATCTTCAAATTCATAACTATAAACTGAATAAATATTTTTATTTTTAAAAAATATAACATCTTCACTATTTTAATTTTAGCTTTATTATATTGCTTATTAATGAAATTTTGTATAATATTATGAAGCATTTTGCCTGCGCAGTAATGATATATATTTTAAAACCATTTGTCACAGATCTAAAAATTTAGCTGGACTTTTCTAGAATGTAGGTTTTAAAAAATATGTATGGAAACTTATATATAATGTTACGAATGCAAAAACCCAATTTTTTATGAATATCAGTAATACAATTACTAATTTCTTTATGTGACAAGTTAAATTATTCAGAAAGTGTTCATTAAGCATATTATAATATAAATATTTACAAATCACAACGTATATATATATATATATATATATATATATATATATATATATATATATATATATATATATATTAGGTTGTCATTGTAACGGCGAGGCACATAGTACACTAGGAGGCTTGACACATAGCACACGATAGACTAGAAAGAGGGCGCTGCTGTGAACTGTTTTGGCCTTTGAGAGGGAAGGAGAGAAGAAGAGAGTCTCGAACAAAAAATGGACGAAGCTGCCTGTAGTTCCTGATGTGACTTTTAATTGTAAATGAAATTATTAATATAGTGATGTGTATTGAAGGAAATAATAAAAACGGTAAATCCGGTTAATTAGAGCTGATTATTTCAACTACAAGACGATCTTACATCATGTATGAAATGGGACTAAGTTGTTGATATTTATTTCAATTGCACATATACTCATTTAGACGCCGTATTTTGGCGTAATTTGTTTGTTTTTTTTGTGTGTGAAAGGCACATATTTTGCTCTTTTTAACGCATATTTCAGTTTGAAAAACAATGAACATATCTTAAAATGTTAGTTTTTATTGAAAAAAAATCGAATTCAATTAAGTGCATTATTTACTCCATTTCATACTTGACAACCTAATACTAAGTATGGCACGCATATTTTTATGCAATTTTACATATTAACACGATGGGCATATATATATATATATATATATATATATATATATATATATATATATATATATATATATATATTGTGGATGTGATTCAACTATAATTCAATTTAAGATTTGAACTGTATTGTGTGAGTGACAATTGCATATATAAGTCAAAAAATGTTCCTTACATAATAACACTGTTCATTAAGATTTATAATATAGTTTTTCAATGTTATCTATGCAATCGACTCCTGAAATTTTCTATTTATTTCTTTATTATTTTGTAAACTCAAATGCCCATCTTACGGTTTTTTATGTTTCGAAAATCTTTACGAAACTGAAATATTTATCTTTAACTCTTATACAAAGAGATTGCATTCAATTCAATTAAAATGCGAATAAAAATTATCTTAATCTGGATGATCTTTATGGAAAACTCAAACAAAGTTTAAGATTAAATATCAATGATCCTTACAATATATCAGAAAAAACGACAACACGTTTTTTTCCAATATTATAATTTCGAACAAACTTTTTCTCAATTTTAAAAATTATATTGGTGGAAGTATTTGGAGCAGACCAGTAAATAATATTATAAAATATAAATAATATACACGACAAAAAAACTATTTAATTATACTAACTATATAGTTTGTTAATTGCACAGCACAAAAAAATAAAAGCGAAACTATGACACATAATATTGCTATACAAATCGTTATATAAAGTTGATACTCGGAATAAGAAGAACAATTAATTATGGAATACATACAACGTAATTGATAAAGTGAAAAAAAAGATCCAACTATTTCCAAAAACAAACATTGAAAATTTTTCAAATATCAAATATTTTTTTCTGAAATATTTTTTTTAATAAAAGGAAAGAGTTTTCAGCATTTGTTGGCGTAGCAAGAAAAAAGTCGGTGCAAAAAATTCTAAGCGCAGCCAACTAACATTATAACTTTTATTTGTTTCCAAGCCAGTTTCAAACAGTCTTAATTAAATCTTTTTATGACAGTTAACTATTTCTTGTTATTCGGGCAGACTTTAATATAATTAGAATTAAAATACATTGCCCTGTCTGGTAGCTGTATACTTTTATTTATTTTTTCTTATGTTAAATACAATATAATGAAATACTCTTGTCTCTGAAAAAGTTTGAATGACTTTGATTTGTGAATCGCTTTTATTTTATCTTATTTGACTTAAGTAAAACAGACACTTTTTAATCTAAACATTTTGAAATATTATACAATAGTGTTAATTAATGAAGTAATTTTAAATGAATGCAGCAATGACTTCAAAAGATAATTTTTTTAAAAAAAATCTTCACAAATGTAAATACTGTTTTTTCAAAAGAAATGACACTCCATATGAACTTTCATTAATGGATAGCCCGAGAAAATCGTCATAATCATCTCATATTACACCTTTATGCACATCATAAATTCCCTGTACAATCTTTTTAACGTCAATCCCTTAATAATTAATAATTTTCCATTATATCCAGATTGTTAGGCATACTATATTTTTAAATAACATTTAATTGTGCCAGAATTATATATAAACTCCTGTTTGTGAAAATTGCAACATCATAAGGAAGCATCATAATTGAATGAAATTTAATACACAGTTGAGTGGTAATAGTACAAATAAATGATTACATTTTCAAACCAAATAGAAGAATTACCACTTGAAAAATTGTTAGTAAATTTTTGAGTTCTAAAATAATTTTCCTTTAAATATATACAAATTTTAATATCGCTTAAATTTTTTTCAAATGTGCCTCGTTTTGAAAATAGGATTTGTTAAAGTTTACCAACGGTGGAATACTCCTTTTGAAGTCGGTTAAGTCATTAATCGATCGAAAAGCAAATAACCCAAAAATATTATTTAAATCATAATTCTTAGAAATATTGTTAAAGCGTGATGGAAATTAATCATAATTGTGATATGAAAACCCGGATTATCACTGTTGAGCAACATTACTTAGAAAGATATCTCAAAAATTAAAATTGTGTCAATTATAATCCTTGACTGAGATAGACCGCGAAGATTGTATCATGATACGCATCTTACGTGATCACAATAATAAAATGTATTATATTCCTAGTTCTTGTAATTACATCGCTATATAATGGCACGAATTTTAGAAAACTAAAAAATGCATCGATTAAAAAAATGCCGAAACAAAAACACTTGTACTTGTCAAAAAGAACATAAGTAAATAGACATTTTCTGATTCTTAATGAAGTCATCCCATGCAATAGTAATTTTTTCATTCTAAAAAATTAGGTCATTTCATCTGAAACGAAAATCATCAAAAACTCATTACTGTGTAAAAGGCACATTTTGGCAACTCCCACTCGGTTTTCGTGATGGCTTTATCGATATCATATAAGTTTGCTTCAGGTATCCATATTGTTTCCCAATGGATTTTATGAATTGATCTAGCCTTAGTGTTTTCCGATAATCTATTCTCTTTGAGGCTCAACGCGCATTTTTAGATATACAGGTTGCTATTTTTAGACCACTTTTGAAACAGTTCGAAAGTATCTTTTTGGGGGACGCTTTTCTTATAATTAAAAGAGTTTGTCGCAGCTCGAAGGTTGCAGATATGGTTTGGGTTATTAAAAATGCAGACACAAATGCTATAAGAAAAATTACTTTTATTCTAGATCAAATCATCTTATGGTTAATTTGTGATTAATTTAATAACCTTGGGAATAATTGGAATTGAGTTCCTAATTTTAATTTTATAATTATAAAATGTACACTTATCTCTGGATAACTCTGGTACACTGATCTCCGGATAACACTCTGGATAACTCTGGTGCACTTATCTCTGGATCAATAATTTAAATTATACGATTATAAAATGTACACTTATCTCTGGATAACACTCTGGATAACTCTGGTACAATTATCTCTTAATCTCTAATTTAAATTATACGATTATAAAATATACACTTAACTCTGGATAACTCTGGTATAAATATCTCTTAATCTCTAATTTAAATTATACGATTATAAAATGTACACTTATCTCTGGATCAGATCGTAGGTCACTTGTCGACTTTTTTCTAAACTGTTCGACGGATTACTTGAGGGCAAATAATTCACTACTCATATCAACGGCTAGCTACACTCGATTTATGATCCATGATTAACATTAACACACATCTTGCCAAGATTTAAATATCATAAACATTTGCATGAAATCAAGTCACCTGTACAAAAGGTGATTTTAAACTCAAACTGCAGTTAAAGAATAATTTTCTCAAGATGATTAGATAAAAAAAACACAGATAAAACACGTCGTAAGTTTTATCTGATTTATATCAATAAAACTCGATACAAAGACATGTTCGGTATTCCGAATACAACAGCATCTGTAGATATAACAATAAATAAAGATCAGTTTTGCATTAATAATGTACGTAGAGATTCCAAAATACTAACATTCTATGAAAAAGTCCTAATGATAAGATTTATTTATATCTTTTACATCTAACACGGTTTAATAATTGATAATTCTTTTTTAAAAGTTTTAAAATACTTTCCTCTAAGTCTTACAATCTGTGATTATAACTAGTATTAAATATTTTTAAATGAGTTTTAACCACTTAATACAAATAAGTGCAACCCGATTTTACACTGAAATACACCATGTACACTCAGGAACATTGAAAATAGCGACCCAAGAAGAAAGCTAAGTACAATCGCGAACCTTTGCAAATAAGTACAGCGTAATGTGATATGCTAATGATCCATGTTTTGTGCCAATACGCATGCTCACACACGCCGAGGTGGCGCTACAATTAGGAAGAGGGTGCTATATAAGCCAGCGCAAATTCAAAGATTCATAAACGTAACGATTACCCGCCGATTGTAGGAAGAATTTGGTAAGCGAAACATTCCAGGTAAACGTGCTAGAAGACATTTCTCACAGTTAAGCGAGTTTGAGAGAGCACTGATCATCGGGATGAAAACTGCAGAATGGTCGACACGCCGTGTTGCTGACCAGGTGGATCGTTCGGAGTGTGCCGTTAGAAATTGTTGGGAGCAGTGGACACGAGAAGAAACCCACACACGGAAAACCGGGTCTGGAGCGACCAGGAAGACCACGAGGAGAGAAAATCGAAAGATAGTGCGGCAAGCACTTGTGGACGCCAGAGTGACTCGTTCAACGATACGAGCAGACGTAGGCGTAACAATTGTTTCACAAACAATTCCAGACACCTTTCAGAAGCAAATCTTAAACCCAAGAGCCCTTTCCGTGCACTCCCTTTAACACCGGAACATGGGCAACTGCGTCTACAGTGGTGCCAAGCCAGATCAATGTGGAATGTCACAGATTGGAAAAGGTTGTGTTTAGTGATGAATCCCGGTTTGTTTTGGGGACAGATGATAATCGTGTACGGGTGTGGAGGCGCCCTGGTAAGCTGTACAATTCACCCCACACTGTTCTACGTCACACTGCCCACACAGCTGGTGTAATGGTCTGGTGGGCCATAGCATATGATAGCCGGTCCACTTTAATTGTGATGCGCGGAATCTTAACGGGCCAACGTTACGTTGATGATATTCTTCGACTCCATGTAGGACCTTTCCTAAATGGTCTCCCTGAGGCAATTTTCCAGCAAGATAATGCTCGTTCGCATGCAGCAAGAGTTGCTCAAGACTTCCTACGTCATTTTCAGACTCTTCCATGGCCGGTTTGCTCCCCCCATTTGTCCCCTGTAGATCACGTGTGGTATCAGCTAAAACGGCAGATGCCTCCGTGTCACTCTGTACATGATTTAGAGTTGGCTGTTCAAGATTTGTGGGCTCATCTGCCTCAGGACAATATAAGGTGTCTAATCAACTCAATGGCGGACTGCGTGGTGGCATGAATTGCGGCTGGAGGTGGTCCAACCCGCTATTGAAGTTGCCCAGTATTTGTGTCGTTGCCCACCCTGTATTCGTTTAATTGTCTTGTTTTTGAGATCAAGTGAATTTCTTATCTGTGCCATTATGTGTATTAAATTTCATTTCAATCCCATGCTTTCTTCTTGGGTCACTATTTTCAATGTTCCTGAGTGTATATATAGAGAGAGTTAGCTAATAGTAGGAATGGAGAAAACGATTGGAGTGACTCCGTCTCCCCACGTGACCACTAACGGTAGCATCGAGTGCGCAACTGCTCTCGGGTTAAATTAAATGTGATTGGTGCAGATACCTACAAAAGTCTTCTCATGTTGCAAATCTGGTGACATGTTATTTGATGCGAATCGCTGATTATTGCTCCCATACGATTTGCATTTATTGCTAGAGAGGGGCATTATCACGTGATTAAACTGTCATTCGAGCCTAAAAATAGCCTCCTTATTTAATGATCGAAATAGGAATCAAAACGGTATAACATTCTCGATTACTTCAGAAATGAAGCAATTATCTCATAAGAGTTACGAGATTTACATATCAGTGTTTTAGTACGGTATTAGAAAACTATTCATAGTGCATTTCGATAAAGTAAAAACAATTGCTAAAAAATTAGAAAAAAAAAGAGTTGTTAAATAAAGAGGAGATTTTTAACAAATGTTCGAGTAAAGATTTAATTCGGAACTTTATTTTATTATTCATATGTTCCATAGGAGCACACACCGCAACGAATAAATTTTTCAAAGAAATAATTTATTTTAGTCTTCCCTGTTTTCACAAAAGCAAAAAAAAAAAAAAAAAAAAAAAAAATCACATACGGAATTTTTAAAATATTTTTTTTTCGGAAACTTTCCCCGCTGTCCCCTACAAAAATCAAATAACGGTAAATTGGTGTTTCAAAACTCGTTTTGAGTGAGTGAGTTAGTGAATATCAACGTTGCACTATTCAGCTACTCGAGGGTTTTGGTGACGTACCTCGTCATTTCGAACCTCAGTCAAATAACGAGGACGACACCTGAGAGCCGATACCATCTCTCCCAGATTCCACACCGTGCCTACGGGATTGTATTGTGGCTCGTCGTATTTAATGTGTATCAAACACTCCCCATGGGGGTGTACTACAGTGACACTAGCTCCAGACTATAACCTGGATCATAACGAACTATAGTAGTCATGGTTTTCTGAACAATTAATTTGATTGTTTTTAAAATTTCTATTTATGTACAAATTACAGCAATAAAGTAGTCTCATTAATTAAAAAAATAATTAATATTTTTTTTGTAATTTTACTTCAATCTAATAAGGAATTCATTTGATGTTTACACTTGCTACAGTATATTTTTCTCGAATGTTGTTTTATTGATAGTAAAAGCAACTTTAAATTAGGACAGTGCATATAGTAACTAAATATTCACCTTATATATATGTAGCCACGATAGTCAAATGGCCAAGGTAGAAGGCAATGGCGTAGCGGAAAACATTAGTGCCCTCCCCTGCAAAGTCAGGTTTTAGGTTCTAAGCCAGATCTTATAAAATGAACATACTATTCGGGCCTTCTAAAAAATCCTGGGCCCACCGCGATGCGACAGTTTATGTTATGCCACTGGTCGAGGGATGAAGTCGATGCCACTGAAGACACACCGATAAGGGACCTGGTGCACTATAAATCCACACGTTGGCATGGAGTAAAAGTTTGGAAAGTGGTATGCCACTATGGGTACCATTCTTATCACATGGACGAGGTTACGTGATTCTTCACCAATTACCGTGCTGCCCTTGAGTGGGTCGTAAATTGAATTCAAATCACTTTATATATTGAATTTCTTCCATAATGCCTAAAATTCTCATTTTGGATATAATTAGCGTCACCATTTGTAATGAAAAGCTATCTGGAACTGATATTAACTTTAACCAAAAAGAATATATTTTTAAATGATATTAAGTTCATTAAAATCAAAATGAATATATTTTTAAACTAGATTAAGTTATAATTAAAATCAAAATCAATATATTTTTAAACATAGATTACACCATTCACCGAAAACTACGTTCCTACACCATATTAATTACATTAAAATTTAAGTAAATTGTAGGGACAACATTGTTGTTGTGGTTACTAATGCCACCTGATCGGCAAAGTCCAGATCAAGGCCCGCGAAATTTATCATGGCAAAGGGCTAAGTGACGCCAGTCTTTAGCCGTAGCTTTGAGCACCATACAGGTGACAGAACGATTTAGCTTGGTTTCACCCCAATATTAAGGGAGAACGCACTGTGGATGGTCAGGGCCTCCCTCCTCTATTCCCCTTCCACCAACCTCACGAGAGGACTTGCGGCTTGACGGCTATTTAGAGTACCCCCATGCCGTAAATGCACTATACATTTACAAACATCCATGTCTTCTCCGGGATTCGAACCCAGTCCCAACAGGACAGCAGTCAGCGTCCCTAACCCCTATACCGGATGGGCGACAGGAAAAATATTTATAAAGGTTTTGACGCGAACAACTTAAAAGTGACATATAAGACGAAATATTGGAGGTCACTGCTAGAAAAACTATAATACATATTTTCATAATAATAATAACTATTTTTTTATCTGGCAAGTTCGATTGAAGTACTAATTTTCATCAAATTATCAGAGATATCTCAACGAGAAACTAAATGGATGACATTAGTTTCTCATGTTCAATTAATCAGAGCTTATGTTCTCGGCAAGAATTGATAAACTCTTTCACTTTCGGCTGCTTAAAAAAACAAAGTTAAGATAAACATTCTTTTAATTTTAGTCTCAAAACCGCGCATAAGTCTTATACGTTGATTTGATCAGAGTGAAATAAGTTATATAGTCTAATTATTAATTAACGTCATAAATTTCGTCCGTAAAAAGGAATTAAAAGAACTTAATGATTCTTTCAATAATGATTGGTATAAAGATTTTAGATATTATATGCAATTTACAATAATATATATATATATATATATATATATATATATGCACACTACCACTACTCGCCCGCTGCACTGGATATCTCATAATGCCAGTGCTTCTCAAACTTTCAATACTGGCGCCCCCCTTTTCAATCAGAATTTTAATCGCGCCCCCCTTATACATTAATAATGTACTGAATGTAATAATAAGGCACTTTGACGCTAAAGCTACTATACGCGATCTTAATTATAAACCATACAAATTAATAGCATAAGTATTACAGTTTGTATACTACTTTTTGCAAAATAAATAAATTAATTAAGACAGTGCTTCTCAAACTTTCACTACTGGCGACCCAATTTTCAATCATAATTTTCATCGCCCCCCCCCCAATAATAATGTATTGAATGCAATAATAATGCACTTTGAGTATCAAATTTTGTATACGTTACTTTTATATAATATATATTTTAAGAAAATTACTTTTAAGTAATAATTATAATGTTATGTTATTTTTTCCTTTTCTCATTTTTTAAATTGGGACAGATTGCAAAATGACATTTAATTAAAAATTTATTTCGTCCATTATGCATTTCTAAAAGTTCAAATGTCATTAGAACAAGTGTAATATAAAAATAAATTTTAAGTCAATTCCTACTTAGGCCAACAAAGAAAAACTTATTTTAGTTACTTTCTATTAAATAGTTTAAATTAATACAAATATGTAATACATATGACAGAATCACAATGTTAAGCGACAAAAGAGAAAAGCGATTTTTCTTGCAATTTTTCCTTTTCTTTTCTATATATGGGGTATTGGAATATTCTTTTTTCGTTACTTTTTTTATTCATTAATTAAATTTAATTAGTGTAAGAAAATAGTAAAGTAAAGAAGAAATCACACACATTCTTAGAAATTAGGCCATCTCGGATGGAATTCGAACTACCATCCTTCAGATTAGAAGCCCAGCGCGCTATCCATTGCGTTACAGAGGACAGCACGAAAAGTTTTCCTTTCTATAAATGCTTTTGGACTATAATTTTTGTTTATTATTTATTCATTTTTTTAATTTAATTAATGAATTAAAATTTGAAAGAACTGTATTAACATGAAGTGTCACCCACTACAAGTTTTACAAAATGTATTTGAACTTGAATGAATGAATAAAAAGTATTTTATCAACGATTGAAAATTTGAACAAGATATATATGAGAGAGTGAACTTATAGTACAAATTGAAAAATAGTCTACTTTTTATGTTGCGCTCTCTCATATCCATCACATCTGGCATTCTCGCGAGCGTCTGCGTGATTCTGGCCAAACTATCGGACGTCTGCGCAAAACATGTAATAATGCTGTACCTCGTACAATTCCAATCAGTCTTGGTCCATTCGATGCTTTTATAGCTACCAAATTTATCTTGAATGTACATTTTATAATTTGCGCGTTAGTTGTAATTCACACTATTAAGTATTACTGCAGAAAATTGGAACAAAAAAAATCATGGATAAATTTTTAAGTCGCGTAAGCGAACATTCGACGATAATAAAAGCATCAACAAGTGCACAGACGAGCATAGTTCGAAAATTAAATCAAGGAAATATTCTCAAGAATACTTGAATTTTTGGATTTACCATTACTGAAGTAAATGGAGAAGAAAAGCCCCTGTGTGTTATTTGCTCAAAAATATTGGCAGCAGACAGTATGAAACCTAATAAACTTAAAAGACATTTCGAAACGCTTCATGGTGAGTACATTAACAAACCTCGAGAGTTCTTTGAATCAAAATTAAAATCATATGGAAAACAAAAAACATTTTTAAAAAAAACTTTGTCAGTGAATGAAAAATCTTTTTACTTACTTCTTACAAAGTATCATATAAAATAGCCAGATGTAAAAAGCCTCACACTATTGCCGAAGAGCTTATTTTGCCTGCAGCAATTGGGATTGTAGAAAACTATGTTTGGAGACAATTTTGCCAAAGAGTTGCAGTTCATACCCCTATCAAATGATACTGTTTCCCGTCGAATTGATGATATCGCTTGGCTGAAGATGTAGAGCAACAGCTTTTCGGTAAGTTGCGTGATAAATTGTTTTCAATTCAGCTTGACGAGGCAACGGATAGCAATAAAGATGCTCATTTCATTGCGTATGTTCGATTTTGGGATGGTATGTCAGCGGTAGAACTACTTTTGTAAACCAATAAAACTTAAAAAGCAACAGCAATAGCATTATTTGATATTTTAAATAATTTTATAAACGAGGCAAATATAGAGTGGAAAAATTGTGTCGAAATATGCACCGATGGTGCTCGTACAGTGTCAGGAAGATTTAAAAGTATACAAGCACTTGTGAAACAAAAATCTCCACTTTGCATCTGGACACATTGTATGATCCCACAGAGAAGTTCTGGCTTCCAAAGAAATTAGTCCTGGCCTGAATATTGTGCTAATGACAGTTGTGACTGTAGTAAATTACATAAAAATGAGACCCCTAAAATCAAGAATCTTTTCTGGACTTTGCAAAGACATGGGCGCAGTGCATTCATCGTTGCTATTTTATTGTGAAGCAAGATGGTTATCACGCGGGAAACTTTACAACGTGTTTATGAATTAAGAAATGAAATTACCATTTTTCTAGAAGAGGAAAACCTACAAGAAGCTGAGAAATTTCGAGATAGTTTATTTCTGATGAAGTTGAGCTACTTAGTCGATATATTTGAGAAATTAAATGTATTGAATCTTCATTTTCAAGGATCAAATGTACATATGTTTGACACGAGTGATAAAATTAATGCTTTTGTAGAAAATTAGAATTATGGAGCCGAAATTTAAAGCAAAAAAACCTAGAAATGTTTGAAAATGCGGATAAATGTGTAAAAACTTACAAAACTGAAGAACAACATGTGGAAGTAGTTTATAAAACTATTGAATATCATTTAGCTATGTTAGCAAAAAATTTTAAAAAATGTTTTTTTGCTTAGGACAACTTGATAGCAAGTTACGAATGAGTGAGAGATCCATTTCAAAATACCCCAGAAGGGCTCTCCCCTACCGAAGAAGAAAGTTTTATAGATTGCACATCTAGTGGCGAAATTAAAGGACAGTTTTGTAATAAAACTCTCTTTCAATTTTGGGCTGAAGTAGATGATGAATTTTCTGAACTGAAAACAAAAGCATTTCGTATACTTTTATCGTTTTCAACACCGTACCTTTGTGAAGCCGGATTTTCTGCGGTGGCTGCTTTGAAGACAAAATATAGATCTCAGCTAAATATAGAAAAAGAACTCAGAGTGTCAATTTCTAATATTAAGCCTTCATTTGAAAACCTTTGCTCTGCAAGACAAGCCCATGGAAGTCACTAATAATAATTAAACTTGCTCTTAAATTAGTATTAATAAATTAGTTATAAAATACATCGTGCAGTACTGATACATTTATAAGTACACTGGCTGAAGTACCCGTTCTGCGATTATTTTCTTAAAAAATAATACATTATTCTTGATATAATAGCTTAATTGTAAGAAGAAGAGTAAAACCAAGTGCACAACAATGCATACAAACATATAAAATGATTTTTAAATGAATGCTCCTATTATAAATAGTTTCAAACGAACTGTAATTTTAAGCCTCACAGAATTAGCATTTAGAATTAATATTAAATAAGGAAAACGAATGAAAAATTCCAATGAAGAATAATTGTGTAATTTTTAATATTTAAAGCGAGAAACCTTCAAAATGTTTTAACCGGAAGCAGCGTCCACTCCACACTAACGTTAATGATCGCGCGATCACTTCACCAAGTCACCCCAATCCTTTTTTTTATAATTATTTTTTCTGTGCTCGATAAAAATCACAATTGCAGTGAATAATTTAACTAAGAGAAAATATACTTACCTACTTTAAAGGACTTTTTAATTTTTCTTTGATGATTTGAGAAAAAACCAATAAAACTAAAGAAACCGTTCCAAATGTGCGTGACCTTAGTAAAGAACATAAATCACACACACTTTTCACTAACAATACAAGAACGTTATTTGCACAATCAAAACCGTCATATTTTGCTCACGTTATTGTAATTTTTCTATTCTTCGATGATCTACAAATAGCATGTGTAACCTTTTCTTGCTTGTGTCTTTTGACAAGGCGAAGGGTTACATTTATGGCTTCTTAGTTTTCTTGATATCTTAATTTTCTTGATAGAGTTCTTTAGGCAGCATTTGAAAATAACAATTCAACTCAAACGCTTCATGTCTATCACTTTTGTCATATTTACTTTCGCTATCACGATTAATATGCATTATTTCATCAGGTTCTTCAATTGCTTGATCAGTTTCATCTTCCTTCAATAGAGATCACAGAGATGCCCATTTTTTTATATTCTGCTCATTTACATTTATAAACCATAATAAGTTGTACAACACAGCAATTAAAACCACAAAGTTAATCGTAGGGGAAAGTATAGCATATTCATAGAAAATATTTCTGAACAAAAGTGGTCGTGAAGGGAACTCGATCAAAACAAGTACCTTGATTGTAAAAAACCGTTTGCCACTCTCAAAAAAAAGAGGCATAAATGTGACAAATTCATTTTAGTTTCCATTAAGACTGTCATATCGGAGGATACTGCCAAGAAACTGTTAACGAATAAACAGGTTTTACCAGAATTTGGAGTGATTCAGCGCCTCATGCGACCGCTCCCATGAAAAAATGTATTCGATACAAAAACATCGATGTCAGTTATAAAAAAATAATTGAGTAAAACGTTTTTTTATAATGCAATTTCAGATTACTCATAAAAATACATCTTGGCCAATTAATCCTTCAAAATGCTCAATATGCTTATCCATACATCATAAAACTCATTTTACATGGGGGGGGAAAAAAGCAACAGAAAAATATTATTTACAAATTTCCCAAAAGAAAAGTAGACGGAGTTAAGCATACCAGTAAGTTTGAAGGTCAAAGAGATGATAATCAAAAGTACTATTCTAGAGGTTACAAGAAACGTAATAAAAAAATCTCTCATCGCAGGATTACAGCAAAGCAAACAAAATATCTTTTTTTATTTTGTTTTGGGATCAAAGATAGCTAATGAGCGTTTGAAGTGGAATCTTTTGAAACTGGAAAACCAGATGATATATATAATTTATATCAGTGTAAATGTTTATTTTTTATTTTATCAGAAAGCATTTTGTTTTACTTCATTCCAAAAAATAATTTTTTAAGCCTTTTATATTTTCAAGATGCTCACGCCCCCCCAGGGGGGCGCGCCCCACAGTTTGAGAAGCACTGCATAATGCTAATACTTTTTATAAAATATAATAATTTATAAACATATAATCTAGCTATAAGCGTTTATTTGTACTGGAAAACATTCTTACAACCATCACTTCTTGATTTAAAAATATAAGGATATGGATTTATAAAATTGAAGTTGATAGATTTTCTACGCTCTCCAGTATTCCCCCCCCCCTCTCAAAGTCGATTTCTTCAAATGTAATTTTTAGTGGATCTCTGCTCAACAAAATAAACATACTTAAAAATTTCAAATGAAATTATAAATATTTTGTTTTTACAAATATATTTTTCACTACCGATGTCACATTGTGATATTTGATCGATTAATCGTTTTTTAACGTCGAACTTGGAGCACTAGTTTCTGATGACGGACTTACTTTTAGTCACAATTAAGTGGCGGGAAGGATATCCTAACTGATACCCCATTCTTCAAACTTCCAAACCTCGCTAATTTAGACCATTAATACCAGGCAGAATTAACTTTCAACAGCAACGTCCTTAGTGGCACCGAAACATGAATACACGACTTGAGTGCTACAAAGTAATGTGCTTGCAAGGGTGATCATTTTGCTACCACAGTCATATAATATTAACATACAAATAACCGCTTTTATCGCTCAAATAGTTTGTACATAAACTTGGGCCATTTTAGATAAAATAAAATAAATAATCGAAGTTGTACATTTATATAGATCAAAATTGAAATAGACTTTGCCAACATCTGCCACAATTTTACCACAGTAAATGCCTTATCTCTCACGCACGTCTTGAACATTCCGTGTCTCTTTCGAGCAACCATTTCGGGGAATTTTTTGAGCACCTGTAAGGTTTAACAGTTACCGTAGCAAAATGACGTGCTCTGACGTCAGTTGCACTCTATCTTCCCATTGAAAAATTACTCACGGATTTTTCTGCTTCGGAAAACGAACATACAATATTTTTTCTTTCATTCCGCTCGGGTTTTAGTTAACGGGCGTAAGTAGAAATTGTGTGCTATTATGTTTAAAATATTATAAGCCATTAAAATATATTCATGATGCATTTGATGAAGCTGAGTCTATCATCTTGTTTATGACGCAGAGAGAAAATTGTTCCCATTGGCTGGA
The DNA here is from genome assembly GCA_019973935.1 of Trichonephila clavipes. Lineage (NCBI taxonomy): Eukaryota > Metazoa > Arthropoda > Arachnida > Araneae > Nephilidae > Trichonephila > Trichonephila clavipes. Next base: position 4,947 of record BMAU01005756.1, on the reverse strand, counting down.
ATTTCGTGCAACCTCAATTTCAATCAATTCTTCAGAACACTTACCGATTTAGTCATCCCATCTTGGTCGTGTGTTGCCAAAACCAGCATGTCACTGCTACATCTTAAGAACTCTGGTATATTATTGATGTTGCATGGATCGATGTACCCGTGTCTAGTAATTAATTTTTATCTCACTCTATGTCCCACCATATTAGAGTTGTTATTGCTGCCACAAGCGGTATATTTAGTTTTTGAATTTTGTACGCTGTCTACAGCAGGCTCATGTGTAATTTATAATTACTTTCTCTCATTATACAGCACAATAAGATTCCGATATTTGTTTTCCTTACAAGAGTAGTTATTAGAGCAGGAAGTAGAAAAACGTTTAAATAACGTTATTTTGTTGGCATGCTTCCTAACATCAATATATATAAAATCTGAATTTCGACAAAGGTAAAAGAAATAAGTAAAAACTTAGTTATAATTGAACATACAGAAACGAAAATGGAGGTAGTACTGCTAATAAGATGATCGTAGTTTTTCAAAAAAATTAGTATAAGAGATAATATTATAAATTTTTTCTCCTGGTAGCTTTTATTTGAAAAAAAAAGATTTCCTAAATGTAATTTTTGGAAAAGAGAAACTCAGCTATAACTGTTTCAGATCTTATTAAGAAAAGGAAAACACGAATGAAGATAGACAAAATCCTTGTAATGGATCTTAATTGAAAATAGAAAAAAATTATGTTGAAGCAAAATAAGTAATTTAACAAAAAATGAATGACAAACTTATCTAAGAAGATTGACACTCCAGGCAAATTCTTTGCAAATGTGGACATTTCGTGGAGTCACTTAGTTTGAAATAACTGTTTCGAAACTGTAAATTCCTTTACATATTATTCAGAATGAATTATTTACATTATTTTATTCAAACTAATAAACTTTTCCTTTAATTTTGAAATTTAATAATAAAATACATTATTAAAAGAGTTACAATTTAATTAATTTAGTATTAAAATTTAATAAATTTTAAATCCAAAATTTTCCCAGTAAAAATGCGCTAAGTTTAATAACTTCCTTTACGATAAAGCTTTTTAAAACATACATATGTTGCATTCTAACCTTTGTTTCCTTTCATAAACATTATTTACTTTACAAACATTTTTGGCCAAAGCAAATCAGCACGAAATTGTTGCCGGCATACTTAGTGACTAATGAAATACATTTCAATGGAAACTTAGATATTTTTCGCTAATAGATACCGAAAATATTTTTTAATAATTACTAAATAATTCCTTCTTTCAACATTTTGAAAACATATTTCTGGATCGTTTAAAGCATAAAATATTTATTTAATGAAATATTTGTTCGCATTCAATGAACAATTCTTTAAATAAAAAAATATATATTTCTTTAAATATCGAACATAAGTAAAATATCAAATGTAAATTATTTATACAGCCAAATTAATATTTAATATGGAAAAGGTAAATAGTAAACCTACGTAGAATTTTATCGAAATGAAACAGCATTAACAAAGATTTCTCGCCACGAATTAGAAAAATTTATGTTATTTCTTTTATGTTAGTTAACTAAATTAATTGTAAATATTCGTTTTTTAAAGAATAGTAATTTTTATGATTTAAACCACTTTTTTGTCTTTTGTATATGTTTGTTTTAGAGTTGCATCCTTTTCATTTTTATAGCTTTCCAGGGACCATTTAAAAATTTATACGAAAATGAGGAATGCATTTTATCTCCCATTGAGCCTGCGAAATAACTTAATTTTATTAAGAGCAAATTATTTACCAAAACGGTTCAATTTATGGCAATCTTTAAAATCTAATTCAGCTTACAAAGAAATACATTCGAAAATAAGATAATTTTTTACCAAAAATTGAGGCTCAATTTTTGTATAAATGAGAGCTGAAAGAAAGCTTGAAAAAATATTGCAATTTAAATTTTGAAAACAAAATAACCACAAAAGAGGAAATATAATAAGCAATTTAAAATTATTATTGACCTTAAAATTAGTTTAATATGCCTTTTTTAAATTTTTTTAAAAGAAGTACAGTAATTTTTTGCAGTATCCATGATGTATTTTAAATGTGTGTCTAGAATTGTTCTTGTCATTTGACCCTGATTCAAAATTAGGCGTTCTTGCTTCTAATTGTAATTTTTATAAAATATCAATCTATCAACCAGCCGAAACCGTTCTTACAAGTTTTGGGTAAGGTGATAAAAAGTAAGGTAACAGCTGAAAATAAGCGTGGGAAGTGACATTTAAATTATATATACAAGTAATATTTAAAAGAAAGTCAATTCCTACTTGATCAACAAAGCAAAATTTTATTTTAGCTACTTTTTATTAAATAGTTACAATTAATATAAATACGTTTATACGTGCATGTATGTATTGTGTCTCGCAGGTGTCATGAAATTTTGTGCGATCAATATGTAATCATTTCACATTTGATCAGTAAAATCAGAAGCTGTGGGTGATGCTGGAATTGTTTCCCAATAATATTCCTTAAGTGTTATGTCAGAGATGGAGTTACAGATCTCGCAGGAAAAGGAAATATGTTATCATTCTGTAAGGATCTATAGGGGAAGAAAACGTTATTCTAAAATGCCTCTTGGTATATTGAATACGAATGACACTATAAATGGTAGTGTCTTTAGTCTCACTTACAAATTTACTGCCCCGGGTTCTTGAAATAATGACGAGAATTTTTGCTACCATAGAAAATACCACACCAGACTCTTAGAGTTATATGTATATGTTCAATATATCTACGTGTCAGACAGTTAGATTTCAAGTGCTCATCTAGCCTTCTTCTAACCAAAACAGGGTCATCATTAGTAACAAGACAGAAACGATTGTTATCTGAGATTTCCGATTTGGTCCAGTGTGAGAGGTTATCACATCTCTCTTAAAAATAAGTGAGAATTAGAGAAGAAACATTCGCCATGATTCAATCAATCTGTTTACTTTTCACACACAATGAAACAACACAAATTCAATTAATAACAGTAAGATGCTATCTCGTTGTTATCCGCGAAAGTGGAACAACGACGGTAATAAACAAAATATTAGAAAACTAACAAACTCGATCCTTACTTTATATATGATCTAATCTATCATCCCTTTAAATCCAATATCAGTTTAATCGCAGTGAACAATCGTCACTTTAAAGCTTCCTCCTATTAAGTCTTTAATCCAGTGTTTCTCAAACTGTGGGGCGCGCCCCCTGGGGGCGCGAGCGCATATCGAAAATAAAAGATTAAAAAATTATTTACTGGAATGAAGTAAAACAAAATACTTTCTGACATAATAAAAATGCACATTTTACACAGATATAATTTATATCTGCGATATTACGTCATAAAAAATAAAGCTTCTACTTCTATTACGGTTTCTTTTCAAACCAAAATGAGAAAAACAAAACTCAGACTCCATAATCGAAAAAAATTTTTAGGAAGATAAAAAAATTCATCACTGTAGTATTATTGTCATCAGCTGTAGGCAGCAGAATGTAGTTGCTGCGGTTTGACCTTCAACTTACTTGTACGGTTAGTTAGCCCTGGCTCTTATGTATTTGTTTTTTTCATTTTGGGAAGTTGCAAATAACTATTTCTGCTGCGATTTTTTCCTTGTAAAATATTTTTATGATTTTTGGAAAAGCACACAGAGCTCTTTGAAGGATTACTTGACCAAGATTTATTTCTATGAGTTATTCCCAAACTTATAAAAAGCATAATGAAAGCGTTTTACATAATTTTTTTTTTTTGAACATCCATATTGTAATAAATACACTTTTATTCGGAGTTGTCACGCCGAGCACAGAGTGCACGAAATCGGTAATTATGGCAAAACTGTTTAATTGTTACCAATGGCTCTGACACACTATCCTCCCCTGTTTTGACAGTCTTAACGTGTGAACTAAAATATATTTGTCACATATCTCCCTCTTTTTTGGGAGTGACAAACGTTTTTTTTACAATCTTTAGGTACTTCTTTTGACTGAGTTCCCCCGGTGTGATAACTTTTTTTCCGAAATATTTTCTGTGTTCTTGAAAGTAGATGAGTATATTTTCTCTTAATTAAATTATTCACTGGAATTACGATTTTTATTGTGTACTATAAAAATAATTATAAAAAAAAGATTGGGGTGGCTCAAAAACTCCACTCGACCATTAGTATCAAGTGCGTGCCTGCTCCAGGTTTAAAACATGTTAAGACACTTTAAATATTGAAAATAATACAATTATTTCTCATCCGAATTTTATATTATTGGTCATTATTCAACATCAACTCTAAATGCTAATTCTGTGAGGATTAAAATTACAGTTCGCTTAAAACTAATTATAATTTGAGCAATGATTTAAAAAAATCATTTTATATTTTTGTAAACATTGTTGCGCACTTGGCTTTACTCTCCTTAAAATTCAGCGATTATATCAATATTGTTTTGTTTTCTTATAAATGAACTCGTGCAAATAGCCTGTACTTCAGCCGGTATACTTTTAATGTATCAGTGCTGCACAGAGTATTTTTATAACTAATTAGGTAATGCTAAATTTGAACAGTTTAATAAGTATTGGACTTCCATGGGCTTGTCTTACAGAGCAAATTTTCAAAGGAATGCTTATGATTAGAAATTGACCCACTATAGTTCTTTTTCTAAAAAAAGCTGATATCTATATTTTGTCTTCTAAGCAGCCACTGCATTTGCAATATGTTCAATTTAAAAATTAGAAAATAAATAAAATAATTATCCTATTACTTAATATTTTTTTTTTTTGCTAAAAAGCAACATATACAAATTTAATACTTATGTCATGAATTTGTACAGTATATAATTAAGATTATTGCTTTAATAAGAAATGCATTATTATTGCATTCAGTACATTATTAATGTATAAGGGGGCGCGATAAAATTGTGATTGATAAGGGGGCGCCACTA